>JALPVH010000025.1:0-334739 GCA_023242295.1 Diaporthe ilicicola
AAATAAATTAATAATAATAATAACTTTATAAACGCTATAATAAAAATATTATTAAATAAAGTATTAAAATATTTAATTAATATAAATAAGTTAATAGTTTAAATAAAGAGCTATATTAAATATAATAAATTAAATAAATAATTAATAAATAAGGTTATATAATTTATTATATTAATTTAAAGAAAAAGCTATTTTTAAGCTATTTAATAATAGCTTAATTATAATTAAATTAAAAGATTACTAATATAAAAATAATAGTAATTAGCTATAATTAAGCTTTATTAATATAGTTTATTTAACTTAATAAATAATTTAATTAAAACGCTTTTTATAAACTAGCTTATAGCTATTACTTTTTTAATAATAGCTTTAACTTAATAATAATTAAAAATTTAATTAATCGAATTATTTCTATTTATTATTTTATTTTATATATATATACTTTAGCTTAATTAATAAAACTTATAACTTTTTATTATTTTTTTAGCTTATTATTAATTTTTACTTTATAAGTAATAAATTTTTTTATTTCTTTAAAATAAAATTTATATATTTTTAAAGTAATAATAAATATATTAATTTATTTAAATAAGAAAAGGTTTTTATTTTTATATTTCTTTACTTTAATAAGAAAGCTTTTTATTTAAATAAAAGTTTATTTTTATAGTTATTTATAATAAAGCTATTAAATTTATATATTTAAATAATAAAATATAGCAGCCTTATTTAATTATAATTTATTTTAATTATAGCTATAAACTTATTTAATAAAGTTTTAAATATATATAAGTGCTAGTTTAAGTTTAACTATTATTTTAGTTTTAATAGCGTAGTAAGCTAAATAATTGCTTTCTAATAGTTTTATAATATAGCGAAATTTATAATTAAGCTTTATTTTTTTAATTTATTTAAATAAAACGTAAACCTTTTTAAAAAAATATATTAAATTTATAACCTTTTATTTTTTTAACTTATTATTAATCTTTATTTTATAAGCGATAAATTTCTTTATTTCTTTAAAATAAACTTTATATATTTTTAAAGTAATAATAAATATATTAATTTATTTAAATAAGAAAGAGTTTTTATTTTTATATTTCTTTACTTTAATAAAAAAAAGTTTATTTAAATAAAAATTTATTTATTATAATTAAAGTTTATTTTTATAGCTATAAAGCTATTAAATTTATATATTTAAATAATAAAATATAATAGTTTTATTTAATTATAATTTATTTTAATTATAATTATAAGCTTACTTAATAAAGTTTTAAATATATATAAGTATTAATTTAATTTTAATTATTATCTTAATTTTAATTAAATAATTATTTTTAAATATTTTTATAATATAACGAAATAAAATTATAATAAATAAATATATATTTAAGTAAAGCTAAAACTTTTAAAGTAATAATAGCCTTTTAATATTATTTATTTTAAATAACTTACTTAAATTATATAACGATAATATTTTTATATATTAATAATACTTAATAGTATTAAACTAAATTATTTATAGCTTATAATAACTTTAACCTTAATAAGTTAATAGCTTATTAATAATATTAGCGTAAATATATATAGCTTAATATTATACTTATTAATATAAAATAACGGCTTTTAATTATAAATAGGCTTATAAAAGTAAATTAATAAGTTATTATAAAAAGTTTTATATAGTAAAACTTATTATATTAATTTTAAAAGATATATTATACTTTATTCTTTTTAAATACTTATTATTATTTTAGCTTAATAGCAGAACTTAAAAAATAAAATAATTAATAAAATATTAAAAATAAAATGATTTTAAAAGGGCAACTAGTAATTAAGTTAGTGACAACCAGTAAATCCTGCCTGTTGCATGTTTTTTCCTTACATCCTATTTTTGCAGTAATGGTGAGTTGTAATATAATTTGATGGGTCGGTGACATGTTGGTAGCCATTCAGGAACTGAAAGAGTGAAGTGCTGCAAGCCGTCCAGGGGCGGTGTCAATCAAGAGGCTAGGTGGAGCCGGGGTCTGTGCCAGGCAGATGGGTTCGCGTAAATCGACCAGCCTCTAATCCTGTACCGCGCTCAGAGATCGACTACACGACTAACTGACTTCGACTTGCCAGTCACAACCCGGTCCAGTTCCAAAATGTCGCACGAACCTACGATTGACGACGAAAATTACGCCTCATCTGAGGACTCTGATTTCGCTCCAGGAGAAGCACCCGGGCGCGACAACGCTTCCTCTGACGACGAGGACGAATCGACTGGTCATGGTGCCCAAACGGCGGCTGTGAAGCGGAAAAGGCAACGGCAGGCTGGCGACGGCGATGAAGCGGAGGACGCGGGCTTTGAAAACTCGGGCGATGAGGCGATCATAGGAAAGGGAAGGAAAAAGGAAAAGAAGGGCCGCCAGGCGCAACGCGATGAAGATGAAGGCGGGGAGGGCGGCTGGATCAAGACGCGGAGCATGCGCGCTATCGAGTGAGTGATGTGCCAAACTGTGCTCTGTCCAGCTGTACCTTTGAAGAATGCAACTATTGAAACATGTTTCTGACTGTGTGTCCCTTGCAGAAAATCAGAGCGCAAAACCCAAGCAGCGAGTGGGCCTGTGACGATCGACGTCGACGCACTTTGGGCCTCGATGACAGCCGAGCCGGTCATGCCTGCGAAACAAGGTGTTCAAGTAGAGCCACAAGGGGAAAATGGTGATCTTTCAGCAGCTGCAAGAGATTCCGCCTCGTCAAATTCTCAGGCGGCCACTGGCAAGGACGGCGAGCCGGGCGAGATGATCAAGATCAAGCGCACGTACAACTTCGCTGGAAAGGTCCATACCGAAGAGAAGCTCGTGCAGCGCGATTCCGCAGAAGCAAGGTTGTACCTGGCCTCACAGGGCGAGAACGCCGAGAACACCGAGCCCGACCAGCCGGACAAGCGCATGCCGCGCAAGGCGTTCCGCTCGATCTTCGAGCCCGTGGTCAACATTGGGGAGCAGAAGCAGCGAGCGGACCTGAACCTGGGCATGGCGATGCGGCTGCAGGCGAGGCAGGACAAGGCCAAGAAGCTCAACACGGTCGAGAAGTCGCGCATGGACTGGGCCGGGTTCGTCGACAAGGAGGGCATCAAGGACGAGCTGGCGCTCGCGGGCAGGGCGAAGGGGGCCTTTGCGGACAGGCAGGACTTCCTTGCGCGGAGCGAGGCGAGGAGAGACGAGGAGGCGAGGCGGGTCAGGATAGCGTCCAAGGTGTGAGAGGGAGGGGCCCCGGTATTGTCTGCCGTGGACGATGTGCGCAGCAACGGCGGCCAGGGCTTGATGTTTTCTTTTTTTATGGATTATGAACGGCGCAGGACATCATAAAAGTGCTCAAGATACCCCAGTATGCAAATACAAATATTGCTTGATTATGCTACAATGACCAGCCCGACCATTCCTGCTACAGCTTGGGCTTGGACTCTGACTTGGCCCCTGGCGGCAACAGAGCGATGTCCTGATGAGGAAGACCAAGGTACTTGTATACAAAGTGAAACCTGTCGCTGCCAAAGAAGGGCTCAGCCTCCCCTTTATCATTCCTTACCCATAACCATGGAGCACCAAACGCCCCCTTGTCGAGTGCCGACTGTGTTGCCTTGGTGAGCGCGTCCTTGGCCTCCTGTGCCTTGGCCGCGGCCAATATTCGCTCGCAGTCCTCAGGCGAGAATTCGTCGAATTCGGAGAGGACCTTGGCGAAGACATCCACCTTTGTGAGGTTGAGATTGGGGGGCGTCCAAAATCTCCGAAACAGATGGGCCCACGTAACATGGTATATCTCACGAGGATAGTTGGCTTTGATGTAGTGGAGGGCTCGCAAGGGCTGTGAATCTGGTTAGATGATGTGTTCTTCACGGGGTAGAGAGCATCGCTTTGGGGCTCACGAGAACAGTATGGCTCATCGGCATGAGCTGCTCCGGGAATTGTATCTCCGACTTGCCTGCATGGGCTGTTGCTCTCTTCCCCTCGATGGCGCCATATTTGGCTTTGGCTTGGTTGAACCAAGGTGGGTTGTTGCCTTGATGGGGGACGTCAGTCAGCTTTGGGAAAGACATTTACTCACACTGCATGGATGTGAACTGTTTGCTTTCATACCCGATTTCGCCATAATGCCGCCGAGCAAGACGGGGTGGAACCTGAACGCATCCTATGATGAGCTGTATATACATACCGCCGGGTATCGTGCAACCTACTCTACTTGGACGCCATGAGACTCGAGCGTTCTCAGGTTCTCAACCAAATACACAAAGCCCAGGTAGCTGTAGAAGGACGCTACAGGATGAGACGCCGTCAGCGATGCGGCGCGCGGCGTAGACCATGCCTAGACACCTCTCGGATAGCTGGCTCTTACCTATGTCAATGTAGCAATCGATTCGACCCCCCATGGTGCTAGAAAGGTACTCTCCTTTGGACTTGTCGGATCTGTCTAGATTTACGAGTGCGTTGCGTGATCGACATCTACCAAGCAGTTGCGGAGTCCCAGGGTGATGAGCCTCGGCTGGTCCGTGAGACTTGAGACGCCGCCCACTGACAGCTCCCCCTCATACGACCCTTAGCACCCGACACGGACGATCAGTAATCTATCACCATACCGAGCGTTTCCTTTAGCTGTCCGTCAGTTCCGTTCACATGCCTCGAAATTCTGGTTTATCTTTTTCAAAAAAACACATCTTGCGGCGTGGATTTCGCACTTGAAAATGAAGTGACTTGGTCCTTTCAAACTGGAACCATCACCACCAACAATACCGTCGCAATGTCCAGGGCCAAACCTGTAGCTCTTGTTATAGGGGCCTCAAGGGGGATTGGGAGGCAGGTCGCCATTGACTTGGCAAGACATCAGTATTCCGGTAGGCCTGTAAGCCTTCTAGCACGAATAATATAAAAGGCGCTGACGTCTTTGGTTTTCTATCTGGATTGCAGTCGTCGTGGCCGCCAAGTCTACGTCTGACGCCTACTCGCCCAAAACACAATTTCCACCAGGCCCTAATTCCCCTCAATCTACCATCAGCACAGTAGAGAGAGAAATAAAGGAGGCCGACGGCGAAGCGACCGCTTTTGCTGTTGATGTGCGCGACTTCGCCAGCCTACAGGAGTTGGTCGACAAGACCATCAAGGTTGGTGCTGGGACTGCCCCCCCCCCCCAAATCTCTAGGGGCCATAGTAGTTGCTGACCTGCAGAAACTCAGCAATATGGCCGCCTCGACGTGCTCGTATATAATCCCGGAGCAATCTGGTGGGCCTCGGTAGAGGACAGCCCGATGAAGCGCTTCTTACTGATGCAGCGCGTCAACCCCGAGGGGCTGTACGGGTCAGTACAGGCTGCACTCCCTCATCTGAAGAAGAGCTCGGTCGGGGGCAGGATCATCATCGTCAGCCCGCCAATCTACAGCCGCTTCTTCAGGGGCAAGACGGCGTACGCCATGGGCAAGGTGGGGATGAGCGTCCTCAGCAAGGGCCTGGCGATGGACTTTGAGAGGCAGGGCCTGGTGAGGGACGGGGAGGGTGGCATGGCTGTCACGAGCATATGGCCGGCCGTGTCCATCGAGTCTGCCGCCACAACACAATTCACGCGGAACAACCCCGACGAGGCCAAGGATCTGCGCAGACCGACTATCTTCTCAGATGCCATACTGGCCATCCTCCAGGCGCCGGCATCAGTTGTGAACGGGCAACTCCTGCTCGACGAGGACTTCCTCAGGGTGCACGCGGGTGTCACTGACTTCTCAAAGTATTCAGTTGTGCCTGGGAGCAATCCGAGGAGGATCATGCCGCAAGAGCTCCCGGATTTGACTGTCAAGGAGCAGGACGACGAAGGAAAAAGATATAACAGTGCCGAACCAAGAAGGGGCTCAAAGATGTGATGTCAGAAAGAATTTTAACTGCTTCTGAAAAATCAATAACTTGACTTTTTGTTGGTATCTCGAGCAAAGTTTAAACGTGGTATACGCGCACCTTAGCGATCATGTAGCTAACCCTTGCGACCGCGCTTGCTGTTCTTGCGAGCCATCCTCTTCCGTCCGATAATTCTCTGTCTCTGTGCCAGCTTCTCCTTGGCGTCCTTCTTCTTTGACCCATCATGGTCATCGCTCTCACTGTCTTCAGCATCAGCCGACGCCTGGGATGTCTTGGTTGCCTTGCCCTTGGCGTCCTTGCGTCCTTGCTTCTTGTCCTGCTGCCCCTTGTCCTGCTGCTCAGCCCGCTTGGTTCTCGACCTCAGCTCATTAGCTTTCCTCCGGCTCACTACCTGTGCGTTCTCGATCGCGAATTCCACAATCAGCCGCACCGTCCTGTCCGCCTCGTTCTTGAGCGCGTGACCATTCAACCACCGCAGACCCATGAGCGCCCACCTGTGGCTGGAGTATTCGATGAAGCCGTAGCCCCTGCTGAGACCTGCACCAGTGGCCTCGTCCACCTTCTTGCCGTCCCTCGTCTCGAAGACGACCTTTGCCTGCTTGACGACACCCACACCCTTCTCCTTGCGACGGTGCTCTGCTTCCCGATCTTCAGCTCCTCCTCGCACCAGTTCCTCTTTGGAGAGCGGTGTTCGCTTGCCAGCCTTGAGATCCGCGGAGAAGCCGACGATAGCTTGTCGGGCGAGTTGCTTCAGCTCCTTGGAGGACATGTTTCTGGGCAGGTTGCGGATTGCCAATCGCGTCATGCTCAAATGCAAACTGGGATTGCTTTGCACTTGCTTCTTTCGCTGCTGTAAGCTCTGCTCACGGAGTTTGACCTCTGTCGGGGAGAGCAGCTTGTAAAGAGGGGAGCCGCTGGGGATAGTGCCCTCAGAGAGAAGGTACAGGCGCCGCTTGTCCTTGTCTTGTCCCCTCCGGGCCGCAGGACCTGCCTCGGTGAGCCTAGCTGACTCTTCTTTGCTCACTGCATGAGCCACAGATAGGACACGGCCGTCGAGCGTGTAGCGACCGTCTGTGTCAACTGTCTCGTCTTGCAGTACTGAAGTTTTGGAAGTCTTGACAGGTTGGCGTTGCCGTGGAGCGTTCTTCAAGCAAGCCTTGAAGTCGTCTTCGTTGACGAGACATACAAAGCCAGTGCCAGCAGGCCTCTCGGTTGCTTTGTCCTTGACGATCCTGGCGTACCTGACGGGGCCGAACTGCGTGAAGTGCTCTTTCAAGGACTCGTCTGTAGCCGTGAAGGGAAGATTGCGGATGAAAATTGTCGTGGAGTTATCCGTGAGACGCTTGGGTTTCTGTTCCTCTGTTTCCTTGTCGGATTCGCTTGTAAGATCATCGTCGTCGTCGTCGTCGTCCTCCTCCTCCTCCTCCTCCTCCTCGCCCTCGGACTCAGACTCGTCCTCGTCTTCGTCCAGTTCTCCTCCACCTTCCTCGTCGTCTTCATCCTCGGAATCGAAGTCTTCCATCTTGTTCATAAATGTTGCCAAATCTCGGTCCTCTTCGTTCATGTCCTTCATTTCCTCGTCCTCGTCATCATCTTCGTCGACCTTCTCTTTCTTGGACTTCTTTGATTTGACTTTCGGTTCAGCCTTGTCATCATTATCCTGCTCTTGGCCTTGTTGCTGCTGCCACTCGTCCTTCGACACTGCCCAATCCACAGCAATGGTTCTCCCGTCGACATCCTTGCCGTTCATCTCCTCCATTGCCCGCTCGGCATGCTTCTTTGAGCGAAAAGTGACAAAACCGAAGCCCTTGAGCTTTCCTTTGTTGTTTGGCAGGTCGGCGAATTTGATTTTGCCATATTTGGAAAAGGTCTTGGTGAGCTGTTCCGAGCTCTTGATGCTCCAGGGCAAGTTTCGAATGATGAGCTTGGGAGCCTTCTTGGCCTCTGCCATTCCCTCCTCCCGCTTCTTCTTCTCCTCTGCGATGTGTGACTTGGCAGCGCTGTCACCGCTTGCACGGTGTCGCGGCTCGGCAACCTCCAGCTTCATGCGGCGGCCACCAAGTAGCTCGTTGTTGAGCTTCTGCTTGGCTTCGACGGCATCGTCGGCGTCCGTGAAGGTGACGAAACCATAACCACGAGATTCCTTGGTCTTGGGGTCGATTACGACGGTGGCGTGCTTCACGGGGTAGTGTTGCGAAAAGAAGTCGGTCAGGGACTCGGCGGTTGCGGAGGCCGGAAGAGACCTCACAAAGAGGGACCTCCGCTCCTCAACACGGCTTTTCTTGGATGGCGGGCCATCTTGGGATTTGGTCGCGGCGCCCTGCTGTTCAAGATCGGCCTCGGCCTCCCTACGCCTCTTCTGGCCAGTCGACTTGGCCATCTTGGACGTTTATTGGGCTTTATGTGTGGTTTATGTTGAAAGCGGTGGTTCGCCTGCAGGAGAGGGGAGAAAAGCTTGGGGGAGCAAGGAAGCAGATCCAGAAACTTTTCCCGATAAGAAGCTGCGCTAGAGCTTATCAGTGTGGGGCTTGCCGGGGTAACCCACGCCCGCATTCTCTATGTTGACACAACAAGGACGAGCAGATCTCGACCGCGAATCCGAGCCGCAGAGACAGAGGGGAAAGAAGGGTGTGTCAAACCCGCTGCAGGCCGTCCTGTTTACTTCCTCCTCACCCGACAACTACCAATGCACTATCGTTCAGTACTTACTTATTTGCGAATCTAGCGGCCCCTCCGACCCGCAACAAGCTGAATACCCACTCATCTCCTGCATAGCTTCACTTCATAGATTCGAGCCCAACAGCCATGCCCCCGCGTACATCAACGCGATCAGCGCGCGCGTCGACGAGGAGCTCAGCCGCCAACTCAAACGCTCGCGCATCCACCGCTGCATCGCGTGCATCCTCCGCCGCCTTCGATGTCCCAGAGGAAACACCAGACAATGAACTCCGAACGCAGGTAGCTGCAGTCTTTCGCGAGGCTCAGAGAAATACCGCGACACACAGGAAATCGGCCGTCACGCTGCGCAAGCTGCAGGAGGCATGCTGCTACGAACCAACCAGTGCCAAGAAGGCCACAGCGGGCGACTTCGATGAAGATGACTTCAACACCGAGTTCATTCGAAGTGTCCTGCGCATCATGCCTGTCAGGAAGAGCGAGGCCGTCGGCGAGAGGACGATCCGGTTTGTCGGCGTGTTTATGCGACACTCCATCGACAAGGACAACGAGCTCGCAGGAAACGTCGATGAGGATGCAAGCACAATGCCCGAAACACCGAGTACGAGGCTTACTTCCCGGCTCATGGATGCCATACTACCTTTGATGATGGCCAAGGACAAGTTTGTCAGATATCGTTCGACCCAGCTCATCGCCCACATTGTGAACTCCCTCGACGCCATCGACGACGATCTTTTCCAGAAACTTCGGTATGGCTTGCTAAAGAGGATTCGCGACAAGGAAGCCATGATCCGCGCCCAGGCGGTCCTAGGTCTCGGCCGTCTAGCAGGGAACCAGATCGAGGCTGAGGCCAACTCTGACAGCGATGGGGACGAGGCGAGCGGCTTGCTGGAGAAACTCCTCGAAGTGCTCCAGAATGACCCGAGTGCAGATGTCCGAAGGTCCTTACTTGTCAACCTACCGATATTGCCGACTACGTTGCCATTTTTGCTGGAGAGGGCGCGAGACCAGGACGCCATGACCCGACGTGCCGTATACTCCCGTCTTCTGCCTGCTCTTGGAGACTTCAGGCATCTCTCGCTTTCCATGCGTGAAAAGCTCCTGCGCTGGGGTCTCAGGGACCGAGACGAGACCGTCCGCAAGGCGGCAGGCAGGCTCTTCCGCGAGCGGTGGATCGAGGACTGCGCGGGCGCACCGCCTTTGAACGACGATGGACAGCCTACTGAGCTGCCTGCGCCCAGCTTCGACGGGCTGCTAGAGCTTCTTGAGCGTATCGACGTGGTCAACTCCGGTGTCGAGAATGGGGTTGGCTTGGAGGCTATGAGGGGTTTCTGGGAAGGACGCCCTGATTACCGGGAGGCTGTTACATTTGATGACAATTTCTGGGATACTCTTAGTGCCGAGTCTGTATTCATGGCCCGGAGCTTCAACGAGTTCTGCAGAAACGAGGGCAACGGCAAATACGAAGAGTTGGTCGAGGAGAAGCTACCTGAGGTCACCAAATTGGGATTCTACCTCGAGCGATATGTCAAAGTCCTCACGGATGCATTGAAGAGGATAGAGCAGCGAGAAGAGCCCGAGGACGAGGAGGATGAGGAGGATACTGTGGAGCAAGAGTTCATTGTTGAACAACTCCTGCACATTGCACTGACACTCGACTATTCCGACGAGGTCGGCCGCAGGAAGATGTTCTCGTTGCTCAGACAGACACTTTCTATTCCTGAGCTTCCAGACGAGGTTACTAAACTCACCGTCAATGTTCTTCGGGACATCTGTGCACCTGACAATGCGGGCGAACGTGAGTTCTGCAGCGTTGTTCTCGAAGCTGTGGCAGATGTGCACGATACGATCCTGGACGAGCCGAACGACAACGAGAGTTTCCATTCCGCCCAGTCCGAGGTCGATGAAGACGAAGAATCTGCCAAGAGCGGAAAACACGGCAAGGACAGCGAGTTGACAGAAGAGGAGGCTCACGCTAAGGCGGTCAAGGAAATCGTCATCAACATGAAGTGTCTTCATATTGTGCAGTGCATGCTGACCAACGTGTCCGGTAGCCTGCAGGAGAATGACCACCTGGTGTCCATGCTCAACAACCTGGTGGTTCCGGCTGTTCGCAGTCACGAAGCGCCGGTGCGCGAGCGTGGCCTATTATGCTTGGGTCTCTGCTCCTTGCTAGACAGGTCACTGGCTGAGGAGAACTTGACGCTTTTCATGCACTTCTTCAGCAAGGGCCACACAGCCCTCCAGATCACGGCTTTGCACATTCTCACAGATATACTCAACGTTCATGGGTCTCAACTGCTGTCGAACAACCCGACTCTCCTAAAGGTCTATGTCAAGGCTCTAAGATCAGGGGCCAAATCGCCCGAAGTACAGGCTGTCGCTACCATCGCAGCATCGAAGCTACTTCTAGGCCGTGTCGTCACAGACATCGACGCCTCGGCCGAATTACTCAAGACACTCGTTATTGCCTACTTCGAACCAGCGAGCTCACAAAACCAGAGCGTCCGACAGGCTCTCAACTATTTCCTGCCGGTGTTCTGTTACTCGCGCCCTGAGAACCAGGATCTCATGCGATCAGTGGCGCTCGATGCCTTGCATGCGCTGTACAACGTCAGGGAGGGTCTAGAGGACGACGACGCGGATGTCGACGACGAGATGGTCAGCCTGTCGACCATCGGAGCTTGCTTGGTGGATTGGACAGATCCACGAAAATGTTTCTCTCCTGATGTGGGTGCCGACGCGGAAAAGAAGACGAATGTTAATGGAGACGTACACCTTGAGTTTGCGAGGAATGTGTTGGATAGACTGGACTCCAATTGCAGCAGTAAGTTTCTCAAGGACGAGACAACACCCTTGAAGCGTTTTCATATGACCACTGACGCCTTGGTGATCACAGAGGAAGAGAAGAAGGTCGTTGCCCTCCTTCTCGGCAAGCTTTATATCTCGCCCGCCTCCACCGAGGAAAAGCTGCGCGAGTTGTACGGCGAGGTTTCCGACGCTGTGGAGACCAACCTCATCTCAGACACCACAGGCCGCAACGCCTTATACAAAATCCACGTCAGTCTCGGCAAGATTGTCAACAGCCTCGACCAGCAAAAGGAGGCGGGTTTCCGAAGATCCACTGCCAGCCGTAGTGTGTCACTGGCGCCCACAGAGCCGATGGCCGAGGACCGGACGATGGTTGGTCAGGAACCAAGGATCAAGGAGGAGGATGAAGAGGACAATGAGTCGAGGCTGGAGGCCGACGATAGCAACGACACGGTCAAACCGAAGTCCGAGGACGTCACGGAGGCTGGAGAAGGAGACTCTTTAGTGAGCGAGCTGCTTGACGATGACGGCGACACTGTCATGAGCTGAAATGGCTTGGGCAAGCTCACGTTACTGTCTTTATGAATTTCTTTCGTTCATTATGTAAAGCTGCCTGTGGGTGATGGGACCAGGGATCGATACTGTTCTTGGCTTGGGAAGGAGGTCTGATGCTCAAATTGTGTTGATGAGAAAACGCATGTTGAATTTGATGAACACATTCACCATCTCCGACGGTTTTCCACAAATCAAGACTTAAGTAATTGTACTGATATGATCCGATCTTGAATCTCGCCCGTAACTCCTTGCCCTCTATGTCACAATTATTGGTCTCTGTATATAATTGATAAGGAATTACTGTCTTGAGCCCAGCCAGTATAACAACCCGCACAACCCGACATTCACCACTAGGTGCTGCCCCAAGCTCCAAGCCATGCAATATAAGTATTTGGGCGAGAACACCGTCCAGATGAACAAGTGGGTCCTCAGCGCCGTGCACGCTGCCATCACGGAGCCCACACTCGCAGCCGCAAACACGGTCAACAGCGTCACATGGCGCTTGTACACGTCTCCATCAGCACCAGCCTTCCTCTTCCGCACTAGGAGCACATTGGTGGCGGACACCCAGTACAAGGGGCCGGCCCAGTTGCTGATGAACGTGAGCGCGCCAACGGTGAAAACGTCAAAGTTCCGCACGCCGTTGTAGGCGCTGGAAAGGTCGACGCTGGAAATGGCGTTGGTGCCGCCGAGGGCGAAGAAGGACATGTACTGGAGCAGGAGCGACGTGGTCGAAAGCTCTGCTAGGGAGAGGTCCTGCGCCGCGAGGAACTTGTACTGGATGTCGAAGAGCAGGAATAGCGGGATGTTGGTCGCGCGGGACTGCGTCATGGCGAGCAGCGTGTAGAGATGGTGTAGGGTCTCGACGGCGGAGGCGCGCTTCGATACCTTGCTCTTGGTGGCGATGAAGTACACCACGCACGCGGCGCCGAGCCCCAGCCCGACAAAGACCGCCTGTGCGCGCGAGACGAGTGATATGCCTTCCGTGACGCCCGCAAGGGTTCGGGCGAAGCCGGTGACGAGCTCAGGGGCGTCTTCGTTGGTGAAGGCGAGCTTGAACGTGTAGCCAGCGAGGACCAGGGCTGTGCTCCCGGAGATGGCGAGGGAGGCGGGCATACCGTCGAAGCCTTGGAGAAGGGCGCGGTGGATCCAGAGGTAGGTGATGCTGATGAGAGCCCAGAGACGGACTGGCTCGGTGATGATGAAGGATTTCACGATATCAGGCTCCCCGGCAAACTTCTGGCCCGTTTGATTCCAGCCCCTGATAATTCGGGTCATCGTGGCGACAGTGACCACTGCCACTGCTTGCCCCACGCCGGACTTTGAGGCTCCATGGAAGCCCTTGCTGCTGATAAATGCGAGCCAAGCTGTTGTCGCGTAGTACCAGAAATGGTGCTCTTCTTCCACGTAACTACTGGCAAACATCATCACGCCATATGCGGTGATGATGACCGTCAAGGGCACAGCTCCCACCGATAGGGTGCCAGCATTCAAGTACGCCGCATACGCGGCCAGCAGTGTAGCTGTGATCGCAGCTGCTTGACCTAGGCTAAGCCTCGCCATGTCGTAATTACTGGCCATGCTGCTTAAGAGGCCTTGAGCGTCTCTCAGCCACTCTGACATCGCAGGAATCCATATCCCCTCAATGTCGGCCTTGCTTTCCATGGTTCTAGCAGACTCGGCGACTCGGCGCCAACCGCACGCCAGCTTTTGGACTTCGGTGTCCTGCCGGAGACAAGGGTCAGCGCCACCAATTGCTTCAAACAGCTCTGCCCCGAACGTGGTTTTGATGATGGCTAGAATCTGCTCAGCGTTGCGCATGAGAATTTGTATCTGGTCGTCTTTGCTGGGCCAGAACGGTAGAAAGTCCACAACAAACGCGCCCAGGTTGTTCTTTGGCACCGGAAATCCGAGCAAAGCCCCGAGGGTCGGAGCAAGATCAGATTGCTCAACAACAGAGTAGTATTCAAAGTCCTCGACCTCAAGGGGCACTTTGAAGTTGGTCTCCAGCGACTTCATCTTTGGGGAAATGAATACCAACGCAGGAGAGGTCTCGCCAGGGGCTGAGCCACCGTGGTTTCCGGCATCATTCATTCCGTGGTCTCCCAGTAGCACAATCAGCGTTGACTGGAGATGGGATTGCGACTCGATGGCCGTGTAAATTTGTTCCACTATCCCGTCCATCTCGATTTGCTTTGGACGCATGTTCGAGCTGCGCGGTCCACCCTTGTGGCCTATATGATCCAGTCCGAGATAATGCAACACCATAGTGTTCCACTCGTCATTCTCGAGCTCTCCCGCGACATGCCTAGTGACGTTATTATCCACCTCGGTGAAATCAGCCACGAAGAAGCTCGAGGTCCCATCCGCCCGGTCGAAGAAGTTAGGAAACAACTTCAGCCAGGTGTCATCCCCATACATGACCAGCTTGCCGGTTTTTTTTGCCTTCATCTGCGCGAGCCATGTATCCTGGGAAGCCAAGGATGACGACTCGTCTCCCTCGTCGATGTTCAGTATGACGTCCAGGAAGGAGGGGATCGATCCCGTCGTGATGGCCTTGATGCGCGGCATCGTGACCGTGGGCGACGTGGCATGCGCCGTGAAGGGGATCGCGCAGCCATCACGGATGAGGGACTGGGTGTATCGAAAGCCCGAGTTGGGTGAGTAGACAAAGTCACTGCGCAAGGCGTCTACAACCATGAAAACCACCCGGTCGAATGGCGCAGCTGGTGGCGGGCCATATTCGGAATTGTCGTATACTGCGAGACCTGGTAGCAATGGCTTGTAAGGGAAGAATCCTGTTGCAAAGACGAAGATTGCGATTGGAATCAGGAGGTTTGCGGTGACGAGCAGAGTTGTCGAGAGAGCCGTCGATCCATTTCGAGGGCCCTGCATCTCAGGCGCGAACCGGCTCGGATGACCAAGATGGCTGGAGTGAGGGAGAGAGAAGGTAAAAGAAATTAGTGGCACTAAGCAGGTTCAGAAGGACGCTCCATTGCAGTGAGAAGGTTTCGGGGGAGGTGTGCGCAAACTTGTACATTGAAGGCTCATGTTATGGCAAGCAGTGATTCTTTGCAGCTTGGCGAGGCCAGCTGGACAGATTGGTAGAATTGGCGATCCTTCATCAGCCTTGCATGCGGGCTTCTGTCCAGGTGGAGTGTTGGCGTACCCAGTCCCCTGTCAGTGTGGGGGCGAGGCGCAGGGCCAAGCCCCTAACGGGCGCTATCCAAACACCCCTAGCTTTTCCGAACCGCCTGCCAACTTCGGCTGGCAAACCGTCTACAGCGAACAGGAAACCCAAGTGATAGGTGACCAAGCCTGTGCAGAAAGGTCCTGACATGATATCCCATAGACCTATAGATTATCCCACCGAGATTTTTGAGTTATGCCACAGCTGTTTGTTCCAAGGCTACCAGAAGACTATCCCACGGGCGTTTGCCTCAATGGACAGGTGGAGGAGCCGAGTATCTCGACCCGGGGGCCACCGCTTGGAACCCATTCCCTTGCGACTGTGTAGACTCAATGCTGCTCAGGCTTGGCTTTGCCCTCGCCGGCAACAACGTAGAAAGCTGGACTGGCTCTGTAGACATCTTTCTTCCGGATATGTGCACAGTTTGTAGGCCTTTAAATTATTGCCGTCCGATCCTCTCACCTCTTCTTCTTGTTGCGGTCCCCGAATTTCGGAAAGACAATATTGGATTTTCGTCCTCGTCTCTTGACGATCTTGCCCTTCGCTTTTGACTTGGTGGGTTTTGATGTCTGATCAAGTTCCATTGTTGCTGTAGTGAAGATTGGAATTAGTTACCGTCAACGCCCGGCGTACAATCATCGAGGTTTCTTACTCTCTTCTGGCTTTGCCTCACCAGCAGTCTTGGTCTCCTCTGATTCGGCTGTCGAGGGATGTCAGCATGGTCCCTACTCTCCATGCAGTATTCGCCACATAAAGGAGTTACACACCCTGATCGGCCGCATCCTTCATTTCCTTCTCCGGTACGGGCTTGGGTTGCGAAGCGATCTCGAGAAGCCTCGCTGACAGGCGCTGTTGCCTTGCCGCTTCCACTGGACCGAAAACATTCTTTTTGAGCCGCTGGTTGTTGGCTTTCGTGACGCTCGATCGTTGGGACTTGGCCATTTTTGCGTCGCTGTTGTGTGTTTGTTTAAGGCCGTCTGTTACACTTTCGCTCTTTTTCTTTCGTGGGATGAGTTGAGCATACAGTTTCCAAGTCCGGTTCAAAATGCCGGGAAATTTCTCTAGGCTGATTTCGCAACTTGCTGATAAGCCGCCTTATCTTTTCGGCAGCCTTGACCGCCTTCCTAGTTCAGATGGTTGCCGACTAATGGACGACGTCCAGCAGAGTAGGCCAAAAGCATGCTCACTCTTTCAGGGTCGAAGATCGGCCAGAGAGGTTTCCATCCAGATGCTCCGAGGTTTTCTCTGCACTGATTTGTGTCCGCCTCTTTTTCGGGCTGGGGATGGCCGTGTGCGGTCCATCGATTCTTGTAGCGCTTTAATGCCCTCTCGCGCTGGTGATCACTCTTTCCCTCTGCGCGCCGCGAACGCTCTACTCCTAGGCCAACATGGATTCGAACAATTCGCTACCTCCGCCTGAACAATACCGCAGCCTGGTGAAGCGTCTCCAGAGCAGCAACTACCTCCTGAACAAGCAGTTGCAGCACATCTGTCTCGTAAACGGATTACGGACATCGGGAGTCAAGGCCGAGCTGCAGAGGCGCATCCTCGAGGGTAAGCTCGTCTGCCCTTCACGCCAATATCCCAGCCCCCGACGGCTCCCAGTCCTGGCTGATTCTACCTCCCTCTCCCACCCTTCCAACTCGAGCATAGCATCGCACTGCAGCGAAGTGGCAAGGGTAGATGGGTTGTCGCTTTTCCAAACTCGAGGCTGACTCGGCTCTTGGCACAGCACTCGAAAAGGCATACGCGCAAGGTGACCCACAGGCATACCGCGATATCGAGCAAAGCGTACACCGCGAGAAGAACGGCGGCCTTCCAGCACCACATGACGCCCTTTCGTCGACCCTGCCTGTTCCCAACAACGCTCAAAGCGTGTCTCCAAATATGAACAACTACGGTTACCAGAATGGCTACCCTGGCTATGGAGGCGTCAACGGTCAGCGGTCGCATCAGATGCCTCCACAGGGTATGTTCAACTCATCTGGACCTTCTGCGCTTCGACCTGATCGCGTGCTGAGCGTCCAAGGATTCCACTTTCGCCCGAGCCCTTTCTATCAAGTCGTTGGCAGGATCGGGGCTGTTCATATTTGTGAAGGTAAAACCCCAAGCTCTTTACTCACCAGTCGCAGCTGACGATCAGCGAAGTCATGCAAAGTCACAGGAACTGCACCACTATCCAGATCAAGGCCCAAGACAGTCCACTTCTCGCCCGATGTGTGACAGAAAAGGACATGAGAGTACTAGTGTTTTGTGCTGGAGCCAATACAGGCCCACAGGATATTGCATTCCCTCATCAATCTGAACTGAAGGTGAACGGAGGGGATGTCAAAGCCAACCTGAGAGGACTAAAGAACAAGCCAGGCTCTACGCGGCCTGTTGATATCACGGATTTGCTTCGGCTCAAGATCCCTACTTACACCAACAACATTGAGTTTACCTACGCATTGACGCAGAAGGCAGGTGACAAGGCCTCTCAGAGCAATAGTCAAGTCAGGCGAACCCGTCTTCGTCCTGCTTTGGCGCTTCTATGTCAAGTCCCTAGTGGTACATGCTAACACGTATCTGCCTATTTAGAGATTCTACCTAGTCGTTAATGTCTGCAAGACGACCCCGGTCGACAGTCTCGTACGGACAATCTCTGGTAAAAGGATATCGAAAGCCTCCGTCTTGCTCGAACGTAAGCGCAATGTGCACTCCTTGTTTATGTCTGCTGGACTTGGCGGCTTACACATTCTTTGCAGTTACTAGGAAAGCGCATGATGCGGAGATTGAGATGTCTTCCCAGGTCCTCTCTTTGAAGTGTCCTCTTTCGTACATGAGGCTTGTCACGCCCTGCCGCGCGACTACATGCACCCATGTCCAATGCTTCGATGCTACCTCGTACCTACAGTTGCAGCAGCAGGGTCCGCAATGGTTGTGTCCCGTCTGCAGCAAAAGCGCACCGTACGAGAGGCTTGCAATAGACGAGTAAGTCACGGACCTCCGAATGATGGATTAGACGTAATTGACTTGGCTTAGGTACGTGAGGGATATTTTGGACAGGACTTCTCGGAGCGTGGAGCAAGTCGACATAGAACCTAACGGACAGTGGAAGGCTCATGGTGTCGTTGAGGAGGAAGCGGAGCCGGAGCACGAGCACGAGTCTTTTGCCATTGACGACGATGACTTGGTCATCTCCGAGATCAGCTACGTCGGAAACCGCGGAACAAACACACCAAACACCCTGGCACCGACCACCAGTACTCCAACACCAGTCACCGCGGCGTCTCGCGAGGGCTCCTCGATGCCGAGGTCGGGAGGCAACAAGCGGTCCCATGCAGAGGTCATCGACTTGACGCTGTCAGAAGATGAGGAAGCTCCGCAGCCACCTCGGAAAAAGGCGCAGTATGGCGCTGGTTCTGCCTATTCGTCGTATCTAGGCTAGGGTAATTACTCGCCAGGAAGAATTGGCCTGCGACCGAGACGCAGACGGGCTCAGTGTATTTCATTGATTCTTGACACCCCTTGGTGGTTTACCATAGGGTCATCTCACCGGGAAGGAGAGGGATAGTTGACTCTGGCATTGCATGGCGTTGGTGGACAGGATGAAAATACCAGATATCATGTCGCTGAGAGGTGCTGTGTTTGAACAGCCCGAGATTAGGCACCGTGGAAGTTAGATGCATCAGAACCACGATGACCAAGGGTACGATGAGTCGGCCATTCGGAGTCGGGTCGTGGTGGCTTATATTTTGCTTTTATGGAAGATCCAGAGGCACCAATGATGCTTGCATTTGATGAGATAACGAGACACTCACTTTAGCAGTCTCAAATGAAGACGTGAATGACTGTGCTCTCGTAATTCGGAGATGCACGGCCAGGGGTATTTCAGCGGAAGCAGCGGGAGCCATGTCATCAACCTCGTAGACCCGCAATTGCGAGACCCGCATACAGGATGAGCGTGGGGGACGGACAACGGCGAACCGCAGCGCAGTACCCCAGCATGGAAGCCGCAGAGAATCTGCAAGGGCAGATGGATGCGATGCAAGCGAAGGCGATCACAGATGGGCGACTTCGCAGGAAAAGAAGCACATGCTGTGGGCAATTTGACATCTGGTTATTCTTCCCGCCACTGGACACGAAGCAAGACTGCAAGACACGTTCAAGCAAATGTATATTCATACATACGCACGAGAAGCTTACATACTGAAAAGCAAGAATGTGGGATGGTTGGGCGATGCAGTCAGTCCCCTAACCGCGTGTTAGTCGGTCAGGATTGTCATCCCGGGGAATGCCGCGGGAACCATTGAAGCAATAAAGTGGCCAGTCTAGACCATTTGCTGCTTAGACCTTTTGCTACTTATCAACAGCCGCCTGGTCACACGAGAGTTCACCAGGAAGACCTGGAGTATATCAAAGTTGCGAGGGGCCGCGGGTCGGGAGCAACAACAGAGAATCTTGTGGCACAGTTGATGAGCAGCTAAGCAGCCAGAATGTAACCCGAGTGCACAGCTCGCAGGGAACCCACACGTCCGGTCATGACTTATTAGTTGACTGGGTACATTTAGGCATCTCCTGCTGACCACAGGATGACCTGCTGTGGGATATCCTACGAGATCAGCGCCTGTGGGATAGCCAGCTGTGGAGCATTGCCCGTAGCAGAGTAAATTTCTCATGACATAATTGCCTACGGATTTACCTCCGAACCACCGGTAGGCCAATTCGCAAGATAGTCTTTTGATAGGTACCTGGCCAACCTTTGGGCCCTGCAAGCTGTAGCAGCCAGAGCAGAGGGGCGTACAAGTTCCGCCATGGGAAACGCAACACCGAGCTTGTTTCTGTCATCATCTTCTGGCAGGCCATGGTTACGCCACCGTCGGGAACACCCACAATGCTTATAATGCACCCTGAGCCCGGTTGTCGTGTGCTTATTGTTTGGGTTGCGAAGCGGACGGGACGGGACGGATGGATGGACAAAGTGTGCGTGGATCCCCGACGGCGAGCGTGGATTGATTGACAGGCCGGGAAGAGAGGATTTCAAAGTCTCCGAAACGTCTCAAGAATGCGACAGAGATGCACACACAAGAGAGGGAGAGGGAGGACGCGGAAGAATATCGGAACAAAGGCACAACTCTAAATCTTGGTCCCCGTGCAACAATGCATCGGCCGTTGCGGGAGCTGTAGCATGGGAAAATCCAGCCCTCTGCGTTCGGTGAACGAATGAAGTTTTGGCGGGCGAGGGCCACACATAGCACGGCCCGACGCACGACACACGAAGCAACGTCGTCGTGAATGCTATTGTTTCCAAATCTGTCAGAGCAGAAACGGGGCTGTTTTGTTTTTCGCTTGTCCAGATGCCCTCTGGCAAAGATTGGACGGGTTGCCCGCCAGGTCCTCCGGGGTTGGGTGATGAAACTGGCCAGATGAGGACAAACCTTCACAGAGCTGTGTTCCAAGGTTGATGGAGCTCTCCCGTCCACTAGCCTGCAGCTCAGTCGTGCGCGGGCCCCACTGGGAAGAAAGTGGAAAGTGGGGTGCGGGTGCAGCTGGAGACGGTCTAACATGACGGTAGCAATTTTGAGATTAGACGAGGGTCAGTCCTGGGCGGGCCCTGGCGGGGATGACAGATGACCAGAGGGGGACCCAGAGGGCGAGGTACTCGCAGGACGTGCGCTCTGACCATGCCGGGATTGCCTCGCGCCCCCAAATCAAACCGTTCTCCTCTTTTGCATTTTGTGGAGGGGACTGATGGGTTGAATGGATCGAGGATGGACGGAGGATGGACGGATGGGCGTGGTGTGGATACGACCTCGTCTCGTAGAATTCATTGCGCGCAATTTGCACAATTTGATCTCTGTTCAGGTCTTCGGAGATGCTCGAGCCCAGAAGCGGTCCATCTGGGCAACCCTACCTGGACCTGGACCTGGACCTGGACCTGACCTGGGTACAGTGTGCCGGTACCTAGGTAGCCTGCAGTAGCAGATTACCTAGGTAGGTACCTGGCAAGGTACAGCAGGCAGCCTATCTACCAGTACAGTAGGAATGATGCGGCCCCGTGGGCAACCATCGTGATGATATGCTCATGATCCATTTTGTGCTGCTTCTTACATCTCTGCCTGCGTCGGTGGGCAGGAAGGCCGATCGGCCGGGCTGGGAGCCAACCCACCCGAGGGGTCATCAGCCACGGACACATAGTGTCGTGCTGAGGCATCAGACACAGAACGCGCACACAGTATGTGGGGACAGTACAGTACAGCAACTCAGCCAGGTTGATAGTAGTCATGCTTGGCTGCCGCACCCGGGACGGTCCAAAAGCTTCCATGCCAGCCCTCCAGCTCCCTGTCCGTGTGTGCGCGCGACGGCCGACCAAGCCCAATCTCGTTGGTCGTGAGCGGCGAACACACCATCCCCCCCAGTCGTTGCAAGAGGGAACCTCGCTCCTCCCCCAGCTTCCGCAAATCAAGGGCAGCTTTGTAATTTGGCTTCCACCCCCCCTGTCCGCCCCTTCCCGCCCTGAAAATCCAATCACCCTTCCCTCACATCCCACAGCCCTGCTCTCTACCCTACCCTACCCGTTGCCTGTCTGCCGTGCTTGTCGACTGATCTGCTCTTCTCGGTGCTCCCAAGGTTCGCTCGTCGTCTTGTCTTTCGTCAGCTTCGTCTACGGCTTACCAAAACCAATTCACACTGGTCTGGTCCTGTCCCGTCGAGTCTGTCCAGTTCTGTCCAGTTTCCATTCCTCTGGGTTTGATCCTGGTGAAGTCTGCCTTTTGAAAAGTCTTGGCTCTCTGTACCCTCTGCCTCTCCTGCCCTTCTCCTCTCTTCCCCCCCCTCTGCCTGACTTGTCCCTCATTGCCTCCACCCCCAATTATCAAGCGCTCGTCACACACATCCTGGGAACCACCAGCCCTCGCCCATCCCACTACTCTGCCCTGCCCTGCCTTGCTCTGCTCTGCTCTGCCCTGCTAGACCATTCCGCCGCGCAACTCCCAGTCCCGCCTGTATTCGACCGAATTGAACGAACCAACCAGCGACTGGAGCCACGAGAGAGGAGTCCCATTTCGGTCGACCTTCCAAGTTCTCGGATCGTCGCCGGGGTCGAATTGCGTTGCAAATTGGGACCGCCTCTGAGGCCTCTCCACATCCACCCAGTCCCGGCTACCCTATCACCCAAGCCGTCGCAACCAGCAATAATACCTCCTCCTAAGGGGCCCGTCTAGCCCAATCTGACTGGTCCGTCCTGCCCAGCTGCCCTCTGGTAGCGGTCTAACCCCTGGAATCAATCGGTAGCTTTGGTTGCTACTGCTGCTGCTGGTGCTGCTGCTTCTGCAACTGCTGCTACTGCCTGCTGCTGCTCTGCTCTGCATTTTCTCCCACAACATCCCAGCCCATTCAATCGGCCACTTCTCCATCTCCATCCTGATTGACAAAGCCAACAACAACCATCGATTGACTTCACCGACCGCTCTCCCGGCCTACCACTCCCTCGCCTCTTTGGGCATCTTCCATTGCCTTCAATTCCATCAATTCGATCGATTCATTGGCCGCCTCTTATTCCCGCGGCTGAGCGAGCGACGGCAAGATGGACTCGCAACGACCGAACGATGTATCGCCCGAGGCGATGCAGGCGCGGATCCAGCAAGCGCGTCGCGAAGCAGAGACGCTCAAGGACCGCATCAAGAGGAAGAAGGATGAGCTCGCCGACACCACTCGTAAGACTCCCCCTATCTCGCCGGTATCTGGCAATTGATAAGACGGCCTGCAATTGCCTCTCAATTCCCTGGCGCTGCTGACACAGTACTCAACAGTCCGCGCTGTTTCGCAGCAAGCTCACGAGCAGATACCCAAGAACCAGCTGATGAAGACGAAAAGGACACTTAAGGGACACTTAGCCAAGATCTATGCTATGCACTGGTCGACAGACCGGAGACATCTAGTGTCGGCTTCACAGGACGGTAAACTGATTATCTGGGATGCATACACAACCAACAAGGTCCACGCCATTCCTCTAAGGTCCTCATGGGTCATGACATGTGCCTACGCACCGAGCGGTAACTACGTCGCTTGCGGTGGCCTCGACAACATCTGCTCCATCTACAACCTAAACCAAAATCGAGACGGGCCGACGCGTGTGGCACGCGAACTATCCGGCCATGCTGGCTACCTGTCCTGCTGCCGCTTCATCAACGACCGGAGCATACTCACCTCTTCCGGCGACATGACCTGCATGAAGTGGGACATTGAGACTGGGACGAAGCAAATCGAGTTTGCTGACCACCTTGGCGATGTGATGAGCATCAGCCTCAACCCAACGAACCAGAACACATTCATCTCCGGTGCTTGCGACGCTTTCGCCAAACTCTGGGATATCCGAGCTGGCAAGGCTGTGCAGACTTTTGCGGGTCACGAGTCCGACATCAACGCCATTCAATTCTTCCCCGATGGCCACTCCTTTGTCACTGGTTCAGACGATGCAACGTGCCGTCTTTTCGATATTCGTGCTGACAGGGAACTGAATGTCTACGGCGTAAGTCCAGCTCCTGCCGGAACAACCTGAAAGGATGAGCTGCTAACATTTGAGGTGCCAGTCCGAGTCCATTCTTTGCGGTATCACCTCCGTCGCCACGTCTGTCTCGGGTCGTCTCCTATTCGCAGGCTACGACGATTTTGAGTGCAAGGTACGTTTGACTGTACGGCGGGTGTGTTCGAGCCTCGTTAACGTTGTACTATTAGGTGTGGGATGTCACCCGGGGCGAGAAGGTCGGGTCTCTTGTCGGCCACGAGAACCGCGTCAGCTGCCTGGGCGTCAGCAACGACGGCATAAGTTTGTGCACGGGTTCCTGGGACTCTTTGGTAAGTCTTCCGACTTCGACGACATTAGCATTAAGATGATACTAACCCATTGGCAGCTCAAAATCTGGGCATACTAGAGCTCACACTCTGACGACTACATAGCTGTCGCCTGGGCACAAACCGATTCACGCCGCTTCGCGCTCTCGCTTGCTTTTATATGGCTCTTAATTCACATGTGTACGCATTTTAATTCGAGCGCGATGCCGGCGCATTACAGGACGAAGTCACGAACTTTTCCACAAAAAAAAGCATACCTCCCGAGCCGAGAACCCCGATTTCCAGACATTGATATCGGTCAGGTGTGCCGGTTGTCACCTGGGTTCCTCGACGCCGCGGGCTGAAGGCCGGGCTTCTAATAGAGCCTTCGTCTCTACTGCGCACTTCTCCTATTTTACGACGGCCCCACTCGATCGGCGACTTTTCCTTTCTTCCGTCCTTCGAACCGCACTCCGAAATACCCAGCGCCATTTTCATCAACAACGACCTGCCTTTTCCCGGAGGACTGCAGGGGTGCCAAGGAAATCTCCAGTGCTTTCCGGATCTACAATAGAGGTATCCACGTCGATTCGAGCCGAACCTGCCGAACCGTGCATTCGAGTGCGCTTGTGATTACAGGAGCCGAGCTGGCCACAGTTCCTGCTCGGAGCCCCGCACAAAAAGTTGCAGCCAGCAATGAACATCGTTAAGGTCGGCCCGTTATTTTCCTTCGGATTTGAGAGGACGCAAGCTCGGAGGGGACAGCCTGTGTCCAAAAGGTGGTGGATGGCTGTCTTTGAAGCTGGTAGTGGGAGTTGGGCTAATTTCTCACTACCTTTGTCGATATTACAAAAGCTCTGGTTGGGACGCAGAGACACGGTGTCAAAGTGATATGTTTCCCTTTTTATGTGTCTTATAGGATGCGCGCGTCCTTGGAAAGAACGGAACAGCGGAGGAGACTGAGTTGTGCGGAGTGTCTCCTTCTCCGGGGTTTATTATGACCTGACGGCCTCGGACCGGTTTCTTACCATTCTCTCTACTTTCACATCTTCGGCTGTAGACATGAATCGAGAGGGGAGTGAGAAACTCATAATACTGCGAGGCTAGGAAGGGGGCCGGGGGAGGGTGGCGCAGAGGAAAGACGGGGAAGGGTATTTAGTTGTGTGATAACGATGGGGTGTTACTTGAGATACCTCAACCATAGCCTGTTCAATTGTTTTGTGTACTATACTCGGTTACCACTGTTTTTCTCCCGTGCCCAATTTCCCCGGCTGCTTCCATCTTGTTCTACCTTCTCCGCGCGACGACTAAGTGGGTGTTGAGATGCGCCTATGTCTATGCGGCTTTTCCTGGGAGGCCCGTCTTTGACACCTGTCGCTGACATCCAGCAGGGTGCTCCTGAGGATGCCCCCAACTCGGCAATCGAGTGGACTCTACGCCTACAATTGTTTTTTTTCTTCTTGACTCTATCAGCCCAGGGTACGCGCCTCCAAACTTTACGTGCATGACCGACGCAGATCATGACATCAGGACTCATTCTCGCTGCCGGGTAGAATGCGTGTGCGTGAGCGAGCAGGCTGTGGGTGCCGGAGACACGGACCAGGCTGAGAACTTGTTGCTATCGTAACAGGAGCTCTTGTACGTCCTGTTCTCGCCGTTATCGCTGAAGAATGGAAACCAGAAGTCCTCTTCCAAGGTCGACTGGTAATCGTGAGGGTGCTTGAGCCCTCTGGCGTTCCAACTGGTCCAGAAGAGACGATCAAGAAGGCCTACAAACAGCGAGCATCTCGGACTCGAGATAGGCCCACCGAATCGACTTTGTGCAACACGAACTTGGAACATGCTCATGTCGGCCATACTCGGGACCGCGACGAGGGGATGACTTGGGTTGGCCTCTCTTTTTGACCATGTCAACGCACCATCTCCCTTGCAGCTGGATAATCGGTCAACCGCGTCTCGGAACAGCCAACCAAAGCAAGTGGATGACCGACCGACTTTCATTCGCCTCGCAATGTACGTCCCCGCCCAGCTCCCTTCAGAGCCCAGCACGCTCCAGTCGGCACGACCCGGTTCGCGTGCGTCACAGCGGAAACGCAAACAAGGCGGGCGTCGTGGACGGGCGGACGGGCGGGCGGGCGGGAGAGAACACTCAGGAACAGGAGATGGAACATTGCACGAGGCTGGTGGCGGTCGGCACACAAGATCCACAGCTTCCTTTTGCGTAGCGAACTGGTGCTGGCTGCACAGAAGGCAGGATATTCCCGTGCGGGCGTGTTGCACGACAGCCAGTCAGGTGGGTGATACCGGGCCGAGGAGTTCGGGACCGAGAGAATCCGTCTGAAGCTGATGGCCTCTTCCGTCCTGCCATATCTAGCCTTCAAACTGAGGACGCATGATCTTGTCGTAGATGCCGAGGTTCTGTCGAAGTGACGAACCCGATTGTCCCTGGGGTCGATGACTGTTGTTCTGCCATTCTGCACTGGGATGCGCTGTATTCCTCTCCCAATATCAGACACAGATGTGACGCGGACAATTGCTTTGACAAGAAACGGCCGAGATCACCAGTGATTCCCTTGCATTCACTGTCTTCCTGACCAAGCCTCCCATCTCGGCTGACAGCTGAATTTCAATAGGCTACTATGCGTATGCACCTGCACTGGCAGTGGCCTCCAAAATGTGGGAATTCGTGCACAGATGAGTGTGAATCTGGCGTTCCTTCTTCGTCGATGCCCAGCCCGTTTTGTCATAGCTCCACTCACTGTCAGATCGACATGTAGCACGCCCGACAAGCAAAAGCAATGCATTCCCTGGGCAAATCTTCGGGACTTTTGCTAGTGTCTAGATCTGAGTCGACTTACCAGGTGACTGCGAGACGTGCAGCGAATCGTCACAATTGCGAGATGGAGGTGCAAGACTCGGCGAGAAGAGAACCAGCCCACGACCAGAGAGCATGACGCTCTTAATAAAACATAAAACATATATAAAAAAAAAAAAAAAAAAAGAGGGCCGAAGTTGGAAGCAACACCTGGGCGTCACGAGGAGTCCGTGAGCGGTAAAGACAGGTCGTCTTCAGCTAATTTCAAACCGCGTCCCTGATAGCCATGTTCAAGGGATTTCCCACGATAACTGGTAACGGAGAGACACAGATCCAATTTTCTTCGCGGTGAACACCGGACCGGCCTACAAGTCGTTCGAGGACGGGCAGGCCATACATCGTCACCGCTGCCTCGGCGTCTCCTCTGATGCCTTAGTTCAGTATTATGCAAGAACTTGCTGAAACAGCATTCGGATCAAGCTTTGATGAAACATCACCAGCCCTTCGTAGATAATGTGTTTCGACTAGCACGGCTTGGTGTTTTGCGTCTGACGTCGCGCTTTTTGGCCACTTGGGTTGGTTGCGGATATCAACGTTGGGCTGGCAGCTGCACGGTCCTGGGTTGACAGACGTCGCAGTTGTGGAGAGCCGCATCCTGATGGCTGCATTTTCACACTAGTGTGCGGCCAAAAGGACGGGCGCCCAGACAGTCCTTATTCTCCGAGTCTGTGGTGACCGTAAATTAGACGCGGGTTGGGCTATTTTTTCTTTTTCTTTTGTTCTTTTCTCAATTTGGGAGAAGATAGCACCGACGAAGAGCGGCATGTGGAAGATGACAGAACCGTTCGTTCATCCTGTGAGCAGCGTTCCGAATTCAGAAAGGGCTCGAAACCCCAGGTGAGGATCAACAAGCATGAAATGGCATGACATGGCATGACATGGATAGCATGCTCCGCGTGGCCGCAGTGCGGGATACCGAAGACTTCGAGAAGGCTGCGTTCAGCGAAGGGGTCGCAGGGGCCGGAGTCTCACTCAGCGCGACACCCACACGCGCATTAAGTCTCATCACACAACTCCAATATCAGCCACAAGGGGCTCCGAGGTACGAGGTGAGATCTGGCCACGATGGGCCCCGTCCGTTGATCGCCGAGGCCGAGTCCACCTTGGCCAATGATGACTCGGTCCGGGAATTATGAAGAAAGGGAGGGTAAACCCCTATCCTGCCAATTCCTTTGCCTCTTGCTCGGGTGGAACAAGAGAGCCAAGGGTCTTGATTGACGAGGGGTAGTGGCTGTGCGGCCCACTGGACAGCATTCATTTCAATGAACCAGTAAATAAATCGGACATAGGATACAGATGTTGCCGCGGTCAGACCTCGTCTGGCAGGGCGCTAGCTCAGACTTTGTGTGTGAGCAGTGGCCTAGTGCAAGAGCTTGTCTCTCAGCCAGAGTCCGTGAACATGTTTTTTTGGTTCTTGTCCGGGGCAGAAACCTTGGGCCGGGAGAGTTTGGCTGTCACGCTTGGCCAACTTTGGCGGCCGAGTCACCAGACCAGGAGATCAGGCCAGGAGACACGACAGCAGACAGCAGACGGCATCGCGATGCAGGATTGCAGGAACGCTGGAAATGAGTTGACGCGTAGGCGGTGCTGAAAACAGATGTCAAGCCCAGTCAGTCGGTCATGCGCTGGCTGGGCTGGCCGATGGGGGCCCCGTCCGTCCTTCTATTTTTGTTGAAAAGAGAAGGGGGGAAAAAGGAAGGTCCATTTTTGAAAATTTACCCTTGTTTCTCGCGCAGGAGCCAGCAGGAGGCAGGCGATCGTTCCACAGATGCTCGGACCGGGCGTAGATCCTTGGGTTTTTGGGTCCCTTGGGCCCAGGCATGGGCCCTCTCTACATCCATGTCGAGCCACGCGGGCTTGCGAGATGGTGAGGGAGGTGGTGTGAGTCGTGAATGGTCGCCGGCTGCAAGCCAATGCCCAGTGACAACGAACAGCCCAACGTCGAGTCAACTGACAGACTGGCTGGGCAAAAATCATATGAACTGGGTGTCATGTACCATGTACCATGTATAATGCGTGCGCATGGTAACGCGGTCCCAGCCTGCCGGCGTCAGGATGACTCCGCATCTCGATTAATCCTTCAGCCTCGCAGGAAGGAAATCCTGCCGGCAATCCATGGCTCCGTACATTAGTAGCGTAGCGATCGGGCTCACCTCACATCGTCTTGCAGTAGCCTGTCTATTGTTATTGTTGTTGTTTTTGTCTTAGTGCTAGTCGACATTCGGGTTTCTGACCGACTGTCTGTCTGTCTGTCTGTTTGTCTAAATGTCTACTAAGCATTTCTCTCCGCTGCTATTACCATTTCCACGTACTCGCATGAATCTCCGGTATGACGGGTGATTAGCCCACAGGAGGTAAATCTCTGCAAAACCCGGGACAGACACAAGTCGACTGTCGCGGCCGACGCAGGCTCACGCCCGCAAAATACGCATGGCAGGGCATGGCATTACACAGCACAGCACAGCGCAACGCAACACAAACGCAACACGACATTCCCCCAGGGGCGTGGGTGGATCCTGAAACGCACGAACGAGAGGCAGGGGGGTGGGCGAGCCATCTTTTAGGTTTAGCGCCCCGCCGCTTCTCGAAGCCCTCTATTCTCCGCACTGCAATTCCTTGTCCCTTCTCTGTGCCCTGTATCTCTCTGCCCTGCCCTGCCCTGCCCTGCCCTGCCCTGCCCTGTTCGCCCCCCCTGCCTTGACTTGCATTGCAGCACTGGCACCCATCCATCTCCCTCTGCCACTACCACCACCACTACCGCTGCCGCAACCCGCATCGCACCGCTCGCAGCCACCAACACGACCACAACCGGCTTGGCCGACTGTTTCGCGGCGACATCCTCGTTTGACACTGCATCGATCCCGAAGCATGACCTCCCCCTAACAGCGCCGCCTGCCTCACGTCCCAGGGCCTGAGATCTGACACCGGATCCGTCAATCAAGCCAGATCCTCCCCTGCCCAAGATACACGCACACTACCACATCACACCCTCCTCATACCTCCTGATTCGGCTCCGTGCTGCCTCTTGCTTACCGCTCCAGGAAACCAGAAACGTGGGAGTCATTTGACCTCTGCCCTCCTCGGTTCCGCTCCGCTTTCCCAAAACTACGGTCCCTGGGACATCCCGGACCCATCCTGACTGGAAACTGAGCCCTGCGCCCCCTTGTCAGGCCTTGCCTTCTAACGCTACCACACTCAACCCGACCTGACCTGACCTGACCTCACCTTACCTTTCCCTCTTCCTATCTATTTATATTTTAGCCCGGCCGCCCGCTCCGTAACCCGTGTCCGCTCCCCTTTTGCCCATCATGTCTAAAACTGCTGCACAAGAGGAATTCGACGACTTCATCGCAAAGAACTCCACCGGCCCTGACGACAACATCCATCCTGAAGACAGAGCGGAAGTTGCCCGTGAACGAGATCTCCAAGCGAGGGACAACAGTGACGAAGAGGAAGAAAGCTACCGCGCCGCAAAGGTCGACGCCGCCATGCGTATGTCCACATATGACACCCGCTCCACAGCGGACCTGATGCTGCCGCCCGCGAGCTTCGACTCGGGCCGGGCCACAGGTGTCAAGGGCGTCATCGCCGACGCGAGGAACTATGAGAACGCCAGGAGGAGCAAGTGGAGCGAGAAGATGAGGAGTGCTAGGAGGAGTGTCATCGAATTCGCCTCGGTCAAATCAAACTCAGACAAGAGCGACTCGGAGCAAAGCGGCGCAGAGGACGAGGAGTCATTTCTGAGGCAGTGGCGGGAGTCAAGGCGGCGAGAGCTCGAGTCCCAAGACAGATCCACAGTCCGCAACAGGAGAACAAGCCCCAGCTCGCGCATGTACGGGCGCTTCGAGGAGGTCGACGCCTTGGGATACCTAGACGCCATTGAGAAGGTGTCGAGGGAAACGACTGTCGTCGTCTTCGTTTACGATCATGAGGTTTGTGATCTGTTTCCTGCTTTGGCCATCCGTTCAACTACTAACCCCCGTGTGCAGTCGGACGTGTCTTCAACAATAGAATCTGCTATGCTGACGCTGGTGCGCTCAAATCCGGCGGTTCGTTTTGTAAGAGTACACTACGAGGAAATCGAGTTCGACCAGGCCGGTGTCCCAGCAGTACTGGCATACCGGAACCAAGGAGATCTCTTTGCCAACCTGACGGCGCTCATCGACATGATCCCCGACGATGAGGATTTTGACAGCGACTCGCTGAAAAAGTTATTCCAAGAACACCGCATCATCTGAAGCGACGGATAGACCGACAAGGCGAATTCAGACAGCAGCGTCACGCAGCTCAACAAACAGCTGTCTGGCCCTGCAAGGCCTATCCCGTGGCTCACCTGAGACGAGCGATTGCCTATGAGTCGAGGACTGGCGACTTCACATCATCGCTCCAGGCCTCATCTAAACTACCATTCAGCTCAACCACCCTCTAATGAAGCGCTCTGTATATTGTTCATTTTCTTGTATGATTGGGATGAAGTCATGGACACGGCATACAGCCCGGCACCTCGCTTTGTTGACGAGCAGTCGCATCACAGGCACGTCTCAACTCGGCCTGGGGCTCCACCAGAGCTTTGTTGACGACTCGGCAAGGGCTGCAGGTGCGACGCGGGACGGTCTATTAGTGCCTTTTGGTCTACATCGTTGGGTGTTTGAAGAAGGCTACGACATGGAATGCATTGATCAAAGTTGGGAGTTGCATGCGTGCTTTTGCCTGCTTGCATAGGCTCTGGGGACTGGCGACGGCGTTTCTGTGGACCCGAATGAGGCTCAGACATAAAAAGTCCGAGAATAGGGGAGAACTTTGGCTGAACTTTGAGGATAGAATTTTTTTTTGAGACTATCAATGAGAGTGGTCTTTGGACGATGTGTGTCCCTTCGTAAGTAAAAGGATCACCAGACAACACACAGGGTACGGAGTGACTAGAATGACCCATCGGCTGCGGTGATAGGAATCCAACCTAAGACCCGCAGGGGTCCCAATGGCTGGCGGACCTACCTGAATATCATCTTGCAAATTATCCTGCGGTTTTTCGGAGGGTTTCCCTCAGAAAACTACCACGGTGTCATAGGAGGTTAACGCACAGCAGGTTGTCCTCGGACAGGTTATCCTATAAAAAAGAGTACACAGTGTACTGGTTAAGTCGTATCTTTGGGTTCCTAATGGGCCCTGCAGATGATCATGTGGTGAAAAGAGGGTTTGGTTTGTTCTATATACGGGAGTTCTGCCCTATAGATAACTGCTATTTGGAAGGCCGTTCCAAAGAAGGGTCCATTTCCTGCATTCGGACAAATCAATCACACCCACGGGTTGATGTCATTTGACAAGCTGGCCAGAGGGGAAGTGGTCCCGGAACAACAGTCAACATGGGGCCGTGCCTGCCTGGGTACCTGTGTGGCTGCATGGCTGATACGGGGAGGATAAGGCGTGGGGTAGTCTTGTTGTTAATGATACTATTGCATGTGCTGGTCTCGCTGGTGTGGGTACTTGCAACCGCTATTACATACAGTAGTAGGTGTAAAGTGCCCTGCTGTTCTGGAGTAGAGCTCACTGCTGAGCTGGGATCACATCACCCGGGGTTGAACAGACCAAAGGAACTTGTTCAGATGGCCGGGTAGCCTTGGGCCACGAGAAAACTCGGAGAGATACGTTGTTGAGACTTGGGATGCTCGGGCAAGGTCCTTAAACAGAGAGAGAACATCATGTCTGTGGGCTGCACATGCCGCCGTCGAACAGGTCAATCAGTGCTCCTGCAACCACTTAAACCCACCTGTTTGAGCGGCGGGACTCCAGCCTGGGGTATGACACCTGCCTGCCTGCCTGGAAAGCAGGTGCATTTACGGCTTGCATTCAATCATCCCCACTGGCAGTCGGTCAGTCAGTCAGTCCTCGGCTTTCATCAAGCTTCTCTTCTCTCTCTTTGGACAGCGCACCCACGTCTTCCCAGGTTTCGTTGCCAATTTACAAACCTACGTTCCGACTGCCCCCTCGTGCGTCACCGCCTAGCGAGGCAAACGACCCGGCCGAGAAGGGCCATTCCGTACTTGTTGCGCGACCTTCTTTATCTCACTCAGCTGGATGCTTTCCCCACCTCGCCCTGCCTCGACTACACCAGGCAGCACCGGCCAGGCAACAAGTGCGATTCATCCCGAAACCACCAAAGCCCAACCTTCAGAATCGGACAAGAGGAGCTCTCCGGTCAGTTCACGATTTCCTCATCGGCTTTCAGTATTAGTTGCGTCTCTTCTTTCACCTGCCCTTTGGTCTGATCAGTAGCTTGCTGCGTTGGGGCCTCGTCTTAGTCCGCTGCTTCCCAAGCCCCTCATCCCCCACCCTCCCACCACACTACAGGTCATCGCACGACCGACTACCAGATAGCCTCTGGTCTAAGACCACAAGTTTCCTTACCGCTTCACAGACTTGCCCGGCCAACTCAGTCGTCAAATATCTGAGTCGTAAAGGCATGACGTGAACCATCCAAGGCTAATCAACTTCCTCGTTATGGAAGGACAGACCAGACTTGGCAACTCTCCAGACAGCCTCTCCCCGGATACATCTGCTGCGACACAGCCGACATCTGACGCTTCGATCTCGAGGTCTGTACCGACTCTACGATTTCCGAGACCACAGGGCAACCAGAGACTTGCGAACTGGGTGTCATCGAGCTCTCCCGACATCATGGCCTCACCACATTCTGGTGACGATGACGGCAGCCTGTCCGACTCCACCTTCGAGATCATCCCTCGCGACAGCACAGACGAAGGCAGCGTCGATGGCCCGTCAGACACCATGTCTGAGTCTTTTTCCGAATATGAAAGGTATCCGAATGTCGGAGAGGTCCAGGTCCTCCCCCCTAGTTTGGACGCCATGAGCAACAGTGTAGGAAGTGCCTTCGAATCTGATTCGGAGCCTGAAGACGACGCCTCTCCAGAGGAAGCCTCCCTCTCCGGGCAGGAGGAGCACGTTTCTCACTCATATCACGACGCAGACGAATTGCTGCGCAGCTCTTTCACTCAGGCCTCTATTCCGAGGCCGTTCCCACCAACGACGACAGGCTCCATCGAGTTCAGTGAGCCAGAAGATGTTGACGTGCACATCGACAAGATCTCGGTGAAGCATACGATCAGGGAGTTCACTGAAGAGGAGGCCACTCAGCTTCTCCGTAGCCTGGAATTAAAGGGCGATTCTCATCGTCTTTGCGCGACTATCCGCCAGACAATGTCCCAGAGGTGCTTGTCAACCCACGAGGCGTTCCGGGTTCTTTATCTAGGCAACGAGAACGTCATGGGCGACATAATACTGAAAATCTCGCGTGCAATCACTTGCTCGTCATCAGTCGACTACAACGAGAACAAGGTGCTCCGCAGAAACACCGAGGGTGTCTACAATATAGTGCCAGTAACATTCGGCGCTGTGAAAGACCGAGACGTCGAGCTCATGGAAGCGTCAGCCTTCCAAATCAAAGTCGACACCTGCGTTGATGCTGACAAAATCCCAATCGAGGGTGGCTTCTTCCGCGACGACATAATTTACTCTCTGACAGTCGACGGAGGCAACGGCGGCAAGAAGTACAAATCAGTCCCTGCCGGTGGCCCAGAGGGTGCTCAGGTCCAACCCGCATGGAGCCTCCCTCATGTGACTGTGATCTACTCTTGCGATGTTGACGATGCAGAGATGAGAAACACTCAGCAGGTGACTTGGGAGTTCTGCAAACGTCATGCCATTCCCTGTCTCTGCATTTCAGACCACTCGGCCTTCGTGAGCCCTATCGCGGGACGGTGGCGTAACTACACAAACGAGCACGCTGTCCACCTCTCACTAGAGTCCAGGGAGACCAAGTCGCGGCAGTCTGACTGGTCTGAGCAGAGGTTCCCGATTGATCTGACCTCATTCCTTAACATCGACAACCGACAGATGAATCAGAACCTTGCCTACCTAACAGGTCTTCAAGAGCCACCTCCGGTCGAACCGCCCGTCGAACCTCGGGTCACTGATGAGAAAGTGAAACATATCATTTCGCTCATGAATAGAGACCAAGAGTCGAAGGAATGGAAGGTCTATGCTGAAAAGTTCTTGGAGCCTTACCTCCAGCTCATGGAGGACTATCGCTACTTCTCCCTGCTCTGCTCCGTGGCTCTGCTGCTGCTGGTTGCTGTGTCTGCTTGGCTCATCAACGTGATCACTCCCACTTCGATCCGTGATCCAGCTGGATACTCGGGGGTCAATGTGCTCCCAGAAACACCAGCCGGTATAACAACTGCAACCGCAACTGCAACAGTCACTGTCAGCCACACGTCGACAAAAACCGTCAAGCTAGCGACTGCGGAGACACCTGCCTTCGGCGGACTACTCTCCGACATAGCCCATACTGTGAGCTCGGATCCCAGCCCGAAGGACAGTATCTGCACGGTCGAGGTGTACAGTGGGAACGAGATCCTTCTCAAACTCCCATCCGGAACCAAGACCTCGTGGTTAGCCAAGGGTGCAATCGAGATCGACGTCTTCCGCGGCAATAACCCTGTCAAGTCGAAGTTGTCCAGCATTGACGAAGGCATCCTTGTCGAAATCAACGAGAAGGATGCGTACGGTATAGTCAATGTGTCTGTTGTCACCACGCGAAAGCCCAAGATCAGCGAGACATTTGCCATCGACTTTGGTACTTCGTTCTTCCTTGGCGCCCTGGAGGCAGCGAAGGGCAGCTTCGAGGAAGTGGCTCAGATTTTAGTTGACAAGGCGAACGATGCAGCCAGGCTGGTCGAGACCAACTACGCCTCATCCTTTGCTTCGACAGAGCAGATCGTTAGGAATGAGGTAACGTCCTGGTGGCAGGTGATCAAAGACGCCGGCCAGGCCGCACAAGCCTTCTCGTCTGAAAAGGCCGGCGAGACGTACGAGCGGGTCAAGGGCTCTATACGCCCTGAGGACGTGCGTTCGTATGTCAAGAGTGCTCACAAGACCTTCACTGAGAAGCAAGCCCGTGTGCTGGAGGATGCGGCGAAGATTCGTGATGATGCCGACCTTGCTATTCTCAAAGCGCAGATCACGTCAAAGCTGTGGTGGTTGAAGGCCCAGGGCAAGTCAGAGGAATATGATGAGTATGAGCGTCAGGCTCGCTTGTTCATGAAGAAGCGTCGGGAGACCTTCAAGACCGAACATTCGCGGGGGGCCTATGCTGATTCGAGCAAATGCCCCCGAACTGGGGACAGCCAATGCCGGTGCAAGAACAAGGGACTCAGCCGGTGGAAGGTCTAGTAGACGTCCACCTTTTGTCGGCCTTTGCGTCTTCTTTTTGGCTAATTTTGTTTTTCGCCCTAATGGCTCACGAAGATGGGGCATCGGGGGTGCACCATGTCACAAGACCAGTGTTCGACGTGGATCAAGAACACCGGAGTTTCGGGTTGTCATTTGTGGTGGTTTCAGCCTGCTGTAGGCCTACATTGCGTTGATATCATTCCCCGCTCACGCAGAACACGCCCATCCTTTTTTCTAGTCAGTGTCAGTGGACAAACTACAGCCGCGAAACTGTAACAGTCGTCAAGACGACATCGCTTATGTGCGGTGCTCAATATGGGAAGAGCTGCCGTCATTTTGATACCTGTGGGCGACTGGCGAAGAGGGCAAATGGTCGGAAAGGAGGAAGGGTACGGATCGGAACGCAAGATATCTCTCTGTTTTTCTCCAAAGCTACGAATACACCAACGTGCCCCTTAAGTATGATTCTGAGAATTGACCTGTGGCATTATTTACTTGTGTGTACGTGGGTTGTTGCTATCACAAACATTGACAAGAATCCCTCGAGATTTTGACCTGTACACCTCACCTGACAGCCTGCCTGGGCACTTCCTGGCAGCCTGGGCAGCACCAGTGAAGGGCAACCCTCTGTTGTGGCACCTGGGCGGTGGAGCCAATCAGCTCCAGCAGATCTTCAGGCCCCTCTGAAATTCGACCGTAGCGCCGATTTTAGGCTGGGACCCACCGCAAGTTCTGATGGGTGAGGGGCATCTGAGTAGTAGCAGTCATTCCCTTTGACCACCATCGACTTGCACCTTTTCCTTTTGACAACGAAATCACAAGCGACAGTTCACAGTCTTTTTTATTCAACATCCAGTTCCCTGCCACAAGGTACGCGGACGCACCTTCCACCGGGCAAGGGATAGGCTCCCAGAACGGCCTTGTCCCTAAAGTTCCTGGACAACCCCGCTAACGAATTTGGCTTTGTTTTGTTTAGTTCCTCCAAGAAGCTTGCCAGTCGATATCGCCAAGAACTCTGCAATCATGTCTTCCGCCGAGAACCCCGCGAAGCCTGTCGAGGAGACCAAGACGGAGGTCAGTCATTACATCACAACCCTCGAGTTGGAGACTTCTGCCGGTCACATCCATGCCGACTTTCCGCCGCCCCTGTGTCGCAGCAGCTGCGCGCACTTATGGAAGGGACCGGACGGTGTAGGACCAGGCGTCAAGATCGCGATTCCTTCGCGGGACTGGGGTTCATGGCCCCCGAGTGTTATGATGCTGACAGGACATGCTATAGGAGACGAAGCCCGTCACCTCCTCTGCCGTCTTCTCCATGTTCGGAGGTGGCGCAAAGAAGGAGAAGAAAGACGACGAGGAAGACCGTGGTGACAACTCTGGCAGCAACAAGGCTCAGCGCGATGCCGCTGCCGCCGCCAAGGATGGCGACGACGTAAGTGGTAACGACATCCACAGCCGTGCGAACCCGCCAGTACCAAAAGCTATAAACTGACCGGCGTCTCTTTGTCTTCTCAGGGTGATGATGCCCCCGAGTCTGAGGATGTCCACTTCGAGCCCGTGATCCGTCTGACCGAGAAGGTCGAGACAAAGACGAACGAGGAGGCCGAGGAGCAGCTCTTCAAGATGCGTGCGAAGCTGTTTGTCTTCAAGAAGGAGGCACAAGAGTGGAAGGAGCGCGGTACTGGTGACGTCCGCCTGCTCAAGCACAAGGAGAACGGCAAGACCCGTCTGGTCATGCGACGTGACAAGACCCTTAAGGTCTGCGCCAACCACTACAGTGCGTACATCATTCCGCGAGAGGATCTGGTGTCCTGGACCATGCGACGACGTAAACTAACACTCTCTTCTCAGTCGTCCCGGAGATGAAGCTTTCCCCCAACGTCGGATCTGACCGAAGCTGGGTGTGGAACGCCGCCGCCGATGTCAGCGAGGGCGAGTCTGAGGCCGTGACCCTTGCTATCCGCTTTGCCAACTCTGAGAGTACGTTCCCCTGCCACAAACTAATCCTGAGTTCTAGCAAGCGACTGACATCTCCCAGACGCCAATGCCTTCAAGGATGCCTTCATCAAGGCTCAAAAGGATAACGAGGCACTCTTTGACGCTGACGCCCCTGCCGAGGCGGTTCAGACCAAGGATGAGGAGCCCACGGAGGCCAAGGAGGCTGAGGCTGCCTAGATTAGCACGGCCAGCATCACTTCATCGGAGCAAATTCTCTCTGAGACGCCGCAAGACGAGCAAGCACGCCAAGCGCTCGCCCGGGAATACCTCAAGCACGCAACATGGACCACCCTTCGTCACCAACCCCACACAGCACCATCATACCCCAGCACCAGATTTCCCATACCCCTCCCCTGACGACCGTATTCATGTGGACGAAGAGCCTGCTTGGTCTGCGGAAGACCCCGTGTATCTCTGCGGGTGCGGAGGCGTCGAGTGACGTCCCCGGTTCTCGAGCAACTCCGGTCATGAAAAAGCCGGAGCCTGTCGAAATCAAAAGCAGGATTTTGCGGAGGAGAGAAGCAGGAGGGCAATAATGAATACGACGCCGATTCCACCTCATACAGCACTGAGCCGCCCGTTGACCTGTTCTAGACTGCTACGCGCATTGAGTGGCAGGAGCTTGGAGGTGGAAAGTAGATAGATGAAATCATATCCGGATCCTTTTTGCCTCAACTCCGTACCGGGTGTTGTATGTCCATCCTGGCGAGATGCGTGCCCGCACTATTTTGCTTACTTCCCAGCTTGTGACCATAAACTCACTTGGGCCTATCTTTTGCTATGTCAGCACTCATTCATGAAATGGCAGTTTGTTAATTTTTTAAACACAGGAGTCCTTTGTATGTAGTATCTTCTGTCCAAGAAGGAGCCTGGGTCTGTTATACCTTTGAGAGACTCGGGACTGTTCATGGTAGTTTAGATGCATCAGCTTTGCCTCTAGATTCTTGAACCCAACGGATGAGGACCAGTCTTCTTGTTGGCCCAAAATATTGAACCAATTCCTACAATCTCTGCTTATTTCGTCCCTTGCATGCCTTGGTCGACCAAACAGCTGGCGCCACACCTGCACCGCCACCCATGGCTAGCGTCTCCAGTAGCATCACCACCACCACCTCACGCTAAGCTTGATAAGCGCGATAAGCTCCTACCTTCCACTTGTATTGGCATGAGGGAGCGCCAATTGCTTCCCTGTGACAACATAGGTTTCCATTGCTTATTGGTATTCTTTCCCAACATACATCATCCCTGAGAAGAGGGCATCGCCACGCCTTATAGAACGGAGAGCCAGCGTTCAACTCGGATACAGTCCCAGAGACCAACATCCCTGGCTTCATTCAGGCCCAGAAGCTGAACGACGGATCCAGCTGCGTTTTCCTACCACGGCATCGACGACACCTCGTCCGCCTCTGGTACGACTACGAGCTTGCTCATCTTTACGGCTCAACTCGTGGTCCATACGGCAGAGACTGGTACTGAGGAAAGCTTTGGTCGTTGAGACAAGAAAGGGGGCATCGATTCGCGGCGACAAGGATTCACGCCCGACTGCGACGAGGAGGACCTATACGGAGGCTCTTCCAGCTTTTCCCACAAGTGCTCCGTGTCAGTCACTATACATATTTGGGAGTACTGCGACGAAAAGAAAAGGCCTCACGATCGCTCCATAACCCGAAACTCGACGACGATACTTGCTTGGCCGAACGCAACAAGGGAAGCGCCGCAGGAAGACACACAGAACGGTCGGCAGAGCGCTGCGAGGCAGCAGTGGAAGATCCTTGGATACTTGCTTGAGAAACTTGTGTAAGAAATATCCGTGGAACCGTTGCGAAGATGATTGTAGAGGTATGTTCGATCCCATCTTGGGTTGCTTTGGATTTCGCCGCGCTGGATTGCATTGTCTTGCTCTTTTGTAAACATATCCCTTTGCGCTTCTGTGCTTCTGCCAATCCCCCTTGAACTCTCAGCTAGCCAGTTCGTGAGCTCTGTTTGTTTCTCGTGGGAGCTCTCGAGCTTGCAAAACGAAGGGCTGGACCGCACTGCTTTGACCCAACTACCTTCCGTAGCCACTACTGTAGTGAGAGCACCACCCTTTTGCCAACAGCAGTCTTTCCTTCAGGTGCCCCCCTACCAGGCAGCTTCTGGCAGCACCACTCCGGTCTTCGTTCCTTCCTTTTCCTATCATTTTGCATCCTACCCTTCTGTCCCATCTTCTAGCCCTCCTTCACCACCCTTGCCTTCACCAACACAGTCATTCACGATGCCACCACGCAACGCGCATTTGCGCGCCTCAAAGCGCAACGCTGAAAAGCCTGGCCCTAACGATCAACAGCGCAAGATCAAGCTCGTCACTGAGCAGAATGTCATGTACGTATGATGAGGAGAGGTTATGGCTCATGGCCACCCCGCGTTGCGCACCAGACCCGTTGGCTGTGATGGTCAGGTTGAACTTGGAACTGACGCGATGGGTGTAGCGACAAGCCTGCCATGCAGGAGGGTTTCCCTATGCGAAAGTGGAGTGTCGAGATTTACCTTCTAGACCAGCAAGGCAAACAGCACAAGGCGGACTGCTTCCAGAAGGTCGTCTACAACCTACATCCTTCCTTCGAAAACCCTGTCCAGAGTGAGTTTTACCCACTTGAACCACCGTGGGGCGACGGAGGTTGCTGATTGCTCTCCAGCTTTCACCGAGGCACCCTTCAAGTGCGAGAATGAGGGATGGGGCGAGTTCGAGATGAATATCGACCTTTACTACACCGACAAGAGCGGGAAAATATCTGTCCCCCACGACCTGAACTTCCAGAAGAACCACTACGACCATGTTCGCGATGTGACCTTCAAGAACCCCAGCCAGGCGCTTCAGCTTCTTCTGCGTGAAACTGGCCCTCTGCCCTCAGACGACGACCGTAAGCGTAAGACGGACGGCGTCTCGAAGAAGTCGAAGAAGTCCTTCGATGTGGAGAAGATGGCAGATGCCTTGGTTCGTCTCGAGGAGGATGACCTGCTCCATGTCATCCAGATGATCCACGATCACAAAACAGACGACACCTACATCCAGAACAATGTTGACGGTACGTGCCGGCGCTATCTGTTGGAAGCTGCAGACAGGTACATGATTGCTAACTAATTCGTTCAACTGTAGCGGGCGAGTTTTCCGTCGACCTGTTCACCATCCCCGATAACCTCGGCAAGATGATCTGGGACTACCTGGTAGGTATTCTCGAACGGTCATGGCAGCAAGCGCATTCTGACATCCCAATGCAGGTCAAGCAGAAGGTCATTGAGGTCTAGGACCTTCTCGTCCTGTGAAAGCCAATCGCATTTCAAGACTTCCTGGTGAGATCGCGACGGTACATTACATCGCAGATTGGCAGTCCGATCCCGAGGTCTTGACCGGCCGTGAAGTTGGACGAACAAGGCTTTGAAAGCAAGGCGAGCGCTTAATACGGCTCTCAGGTGGTTTTTGGCCCAACAATCTGGGATCTCAATATTTTGTTTGCCATCTTGTGCCCGCCCGCCCGCCAGAACTTTGCGAGAGCTCCACCAGGATCCGACTTTTTCGATCTTTGGTTGTTGATGTGGAGAGCTTGCTTGCAGCGAGCATCATTACGACACGCGTGGCTCACGTGCTATACGTGCGGGAGCGGCGGTGAGATGAGTTGCCGAATAATTTACTTGCGGACCTTCCAAAAAAACTCACGCATTGGCTGTGTACGATTGATTACGCGACGAATATGACTGGACGAGGTGGAAGTCATAAGTGTGGCTCGATACCCGAAGGCATAAGGCAGGCACGGCAGGCTTGAGTAACGATCATGAAAACCAAAATCAAAAGTAGCTGCGCGACAGTGCAGTGCGTTCACCGGCACCCAGAGTAGCTAGGAGTTATGGAATGAGAAAAACAACTATTGCTTTATTCTTATGCCGAAATGTGCCAGCTTCCGTGATAGGTTGCATTAGTGGTCCATCTCCCCGAGGCTACCAAACCAAGACTGTGATCTCTTGACGGCAAGCAGGAGCAGTTTAGGCAAGCCACAGCCCAGCCGCGATGAGATATCGAGTCCGGCATGCCGACGGTCGGATTGCCTGTCAGCTTATTATCTAGATATGTCTCAGGAAGAAGACCCCAATCGGTAGAGGTGCACCCTGGCTGTCGCGGTGGAAGGATCGGGTGGCGCATGTATCAGACGTGCCAACGTGACCTCGGGCGTAATGCGGGCTGGAAGCTGGAGGGGGGGGGGGACTGGGCGGCTGACGTCTGAACTCGGCTCAGCTTCAGCTAATGCCGTTCACCTCGCCCAGCACGGTCTGTTTCGTGGTTATTTTTCAGACGTGTTTGTGTAACCTCGTGTGTGTGCGATGGTTTGCTTTTTTGGGATTTGGTGTCTAGTCCCTGGATTGCTTGCTTGCTTGTTTGCTGCTGCTACCTGTTTGGGTGGGGGCAGGGGGGCCAGGGGGCAGGGTCCAGGGGAAAAGAGAGCCTCGTGCCTACCTAGGTACCTAGGTAGCCCGGGGCACATGGAAGGAGTGGAAGGTTGGGAAAGGTTGGGATGAGATCACCGCCGGAGTGCGAGAAAGAGGCAGGTGAGTAGAGATGACCGAGCTAAAGAGCAGACTACTACATAATTCACCGTACGTTTTTTATATTAGTAGGCAGATAGTGTTTTGCGGCCGAAAATAATTGACTGTCCTGGTGGGGCGTGCATGCTCTGGCCGGCTTGCCTACCCAAGTGACCTTCCTGATTGACTTGCACGGTGAACAAATACGGCGGGGACCTGTCGGCCCAAGGAGGTGAGGGACGAAATAGAGGATGAGTAACATGCTACCTACGTGGGTACGCAGGGGGTGGCCAGATGGACGGCCAGAGAGGTATCGTTGACGGAATCGATTCTGCGCAGAAGAACGACCCGCGACTGTTTCTACGTCTATCTACATAATCTACTGCACTGCTGATGACAGGTCATCCCGCCAGAGCATGCCATATGATAGCGGAATACCTGTGACCAACCACCTGGGGCACGTAGACCCCGTATGCGTCGTTACCCCTCCACGCGGTCTCGGACTCTTTGTTGCTCCTCGAACTCTGTCTCTTGACCTGTCCACTTACTGAACAATCCCGCCGGTCCCAGTCCAGTCGAGTCCTCGAGACGAGAGTTTGGCCGACCAGGCTACCTTGATGGCAGAAGAAGCGCTTCCTGTCAGTCTGCACCAACCAGTCTCCACTGCTTGATAAACAGAAACTCCAGAAGGGGAAAGGGCTGCACGCCAGCAGAGTCTTGTGTGTCCATTTGGTGCCTCTGGTGCCTCTGGTGCCTGTTGGCTGTCGAGACCCCGCAGTCTCTAGCAGATCCAGGACCGGGATCCAGCAGGAAGGCGCATTGGCAAAGCCAGGCCGGCCGAACGACAGCTTTTATTGCTTTGCTGCTGTGCACCGCACCCGTTTTCTGTCGTTATCTACCCAGGCTTCCCCTCCCACCCCACTCCCTTTTCGCCTGTCTCCTTGCCGAACCGCCGCAAGCCGACGAAGACCGCGTCCTCGACTGCTGCCCCGTCCCGTCCAGCCGCCAGCATTGACCGCGCGAACCCTTCGCAAACCTTCAATAAACGAGCAACCCCGGCCACAGACCCCCAGGCGCCTTGAATTCCTGCGGCCCTGAGGCCATCGGCACGCGATGGCTCAAGAGGCTCAGACCCACGCCCACGCCCACGCCCACGCTCAGCACCAGGCGCAGCCCCCGTACGGCGCCGGCAACGGCTCCGGCGGCGGAGACTCTGCCCCGTCCCAGTCTTCACCCACCGCTCCAGCTCCCGGCTCTTCCTCCGGCCAAGGGGCCGGCCCCAATGCGGCTTCTTCTGCTTCGCAGCCACAGCACGCCCAACACAAGCGGGTCTACCAGGCATGTATCCCGTGCCGCCGCCGCAAGGTCCGCTGCGATCTCGGCAGCGTTGACAACCCCCACGACCCGCCCTGTGTCCGCTGCCGCCGCGAGTCCAAGGACTGCTACTTCAGTGCCACCCGCCGCAAGAGGAAGACCGACGACGAGGATGAGAGGGAGGACGAGTACACCGTCCGAAACGGCCGCAAGCGGCTGCATCCCGGTGATTCGCCGCCACCAACGGCGGACCGTAGAGTCTATAACGACGCTCCTCTGACCCCGGGAGGTTCCTTAGGCCGCCCACAGCCGCTGCGAAGGCCTGGTCTCGGTGAACACGCCCGATCAGACTCGAGAAGCAGCATCAGTGCATCCCGGGGCCCGAGTGCGGCCGAGTTTCCTGCCGACGAGCCCAACACCCCTCTAGAAAACTATGAGGCCCGGACAGTCATGAGGAAGGAGCTCTACGGCCCTCATGACGCACTGGATCTGTTGTACAAGGCTGCCACTGACAACAAGCACGACGACGTGGTGCAGTCGCACACCCTGAGCCCACCGACTTCCGATCTGCGGACTCCCTCACTTAATGCTCCTCTTGGAGGTCTGCCACGGGGTAATGATGGCATATCATACGCCCAGCACGTCGTCACACAACGCGGGGCCATGGATGCCCCCATCGATCCCCAACTCACCAAATCTGACCCCAAAGCAGAGCCAACACCAGCTCACGCTGATGCTCTCACGGCCTGGGCCAGGTTCCGTTTTGTGAGGGCTGGGTGGTTCACGTCTCAGGAAGCCATTGACTATATTGACTAGTATGCTGATAATCCTCGCACGGAAGTGAACGTGGAAATACCGGCTTGCTGATTTTTCGTAGCTACTACAAATATCTCTCACCCTTGACCCCTATCTCACCGCCAACCTTCCAGGACCCTGCCACGCATTTGACACTCCTGACTGAGGAGCCTATACTCACTGTAACCCTCCTGTGCATAGCGTCCAGGTATCGCAAGCTGCCAGGCACGGGAGGCATCAGTCGGGCGAATGCCATCCATGAGCAGTTGTGGACCTATTTACGAGGTATGATCGAGCGAGTGATATGGGGCCAGGAGGCTTTCGGCGGCGGCTTCTGCGGCTCAGGCGCCGATGAGTCTCAGACATCCAGCACAGCCCCCTGGCGTGGTCTCAGGAAGGGAAGTCTTCGTACATTCGGCACCATAGAATCCTTGATGATCTTGACGGAATGGCACCCCAGGGCGCTACACTTCCCTCCGTCGGAGGCCGTCGACGAGCTGATGATCCCCGCATATGACTCTGGACCACCTGCTGATGGGCACGACGGCAACAACAACCCCGCTGTCGGGGTTGGTGGCAGGAGGGTTGAGAGCTGGCTCGAGCCAGCTTGGAGAAGCGACCGAATGTGTTGGATGTTGCTGACTGCAGCAATGGGCCTCGGCTACGAACTAGGTGTGTTCGACAACATCGAGGAGCTTCTGGAGATGGGAGCCATCTCGCGCCCAGAGTATGAAGAAGAGTCGTACCGGCTGCGAGCCCATCGCATCAAACGGCTCATTCTGATCTACCTGAGCCAGCTGGCAGGACGACTGGGATGGACCAACATGGTTCCCGAGAGCTTGCGCCGGCAAGCTTCGCTGAATCGTCCGTCATCCGTCGAAGGTACTACGCCCGGGACCAATATCTCAACTGTTTCGTTCAATTACATTCCTGACCTGGAACTAGACGACCAAATCATCCAATGCTGGGCGGGCATCAGCAATGCCATGCACGCGGGCAACGAGCGCCTTTTCAGATCGAGACTGCATACCACGGAAATCATCCAGAGCGGGAAATACATCGACCTACTGAAGGAGTTCCAGCCAATGTTGCAAGCCTGGTGGACACAATTCGACCGCTTCCGCCTGCCTCCGTACAGCCGTCACATTCTCACCATCGAGTACGAATATGTCCGAATATATGTCAACTCTTTGTCACTACAGGCTGTTGTTGAGCGTTGTGCCACGATCGCCTCAGGCGCGTCAGGCGCATCGACTACCGCCCCCGATGCTGCAGGATCCTCGGCGCCGGGTCACCAGCTTAGCCCAAAGACACAGGACATTTACGGCAAGATGCCGATTGGGAATATCGGCGGCGTTAGTGCGGCAGATCAGGAGTACATCCGAGAAGTGGTCGAGGGGAGCCGAAATCTCTTACGGACTGTCGTAGAGGGCTTGCTTCCTGATGATTATCTCAAGCATGCACCAGTACGGACATATTTCAGGATCATCAGCGGGGCCATGTTTCTCCTGAAGACGTTCGCACTCGGTGCGACAAGGCATGACGTGGAGGTATCCATTGGTCTCATGGACAGCACAGTCAAAGCGCTGCGTACTTGTGTTGTGGATGACGTGCACCTTGGCATCCGGTTTGCTGATCTTCTGGAAAACCTCACGATGAGGCTCAGGAATCGCTTTATATACGTTGCGCATCAGTCGGGCAGCACGCAAGCAGCCTCGGCGGATGGCGTCAGAAGTCCCGTGCCAGAGGCCGGAATGACTGCCGGGCAGGTCTTGAACCCGGGGTTGGGTATCAACGGACACGATCCCATTGGGTGGCCCAGGGTGAACGCACCAGGTAAGGACGGGCGGCCCTCTCTTGACCCTATGAGAAAATGACCGAGGGTGCTGACCAGCTCACAGAACGTGCCGTGACGCCGGCAAATATCTCAGCCATGCCTTTCGATATACCCAGCGACTTCCATATCCCAAGCGTCTTCGGCGGGCCCACGACCCCTGCGTCGGCCGGCATACCCGTGAATGGCAACAACAACAGCAGCAATGCGAGCACGATGACAAGCAGCAACAACAATATGCCTGACATGTTCGGCACGGACGGCACGGACTGGGCCAGCAGCAGCGACATGTGGTTCCTGCCCGCGGGTCCTGCGTTTTTCCAGAACGTGGGCGGTCCTGGCGAGAACAACGTAGCCATGTCTGCGGAGGGTGTCAATGTTGGTGGGATAGATTTGCTGGATTACATGGCCATGGATGACTACCCCATGGGCGGTGGCGGGCCGCTCTGAGTGTGATCTTACTACTTGCTTGCTACTTTACCTTCTCCAGACTGGGTTTTCGGCGCAAGTACGGCTGGGTGGTCAAGGAAAGCGTATTGTGGTTTGTGTGTTTTGCACAAGCTGACCCGTGGGCGTCGATAGGGTTTGTTTATTTTTGTTTAATTTTTTTATTGCTTTTTTGGAGAGGTTCACAGAATCATTGTAGATATTTGATCAAGAATGAGGAGCTGATCGCCTTGCATTCTCGTCCCGTCTCAAGACACGACTTCTTGCCCCATGAGAATTGTAGTCAAGGGCTGTCCGTGGGATTTATCAGGAGGGTGCCTGCCATTGACGACTTGTCAAGACAAGCACGACCACAAACTCGGACGCACGCCTGCCTGCCTCCAAGAGGGCGTTCTGAGAGAATTGGCGGATGATGGTCTTGGTATCACCGTACGCCGTAGCACTGGCCGGAAATTGTCCCTTGTGAGTCCAGTCAGGGGGTTTAGATAAAGCCGGGCACTGGTCTTATCTGTCGAGTCGCTCCTGCGGCAAAGTGATCGCCCCAATGAACCACTCGTCTTTGCCCCCCGGTGGTCCGGTTTCTTTGCTGAAACAGCCAGCGCAGGCGCGGGAGATGGTTGGCAGACGGGAGGGGAGTCACGAGCTAGAGTGAACACGAGCAGCGATGATGTAGGTAGGCGCTGGTAGGCTGCTTTATCTATTAGTCTAGGGTTGCGTCCCGCTATAGCCAGGCCCCTCGGGCCCGGAGACTCGGGGCGACAAGGCACGGGCGGCGGCGAGCGCTAATGCAACGTTCTGCAGCCCGGGAGTTTCGCTGCCGAAGGGCCAAAGCTCAGTTGCATTTTCGAGGGATTCCAGGCTTTGCGGGTTGTGGGCAGAGTGATAAGTGTAATGATGTAGGATGCGTAGGTTTTTGTGTACCCCGGTACACTTCTGCAGACAGGGTCTGTTCACCTCTTCCCTTCTCTCCTCTTCAGTCCGTCCAGGTCCGTGGACGTCAAAACGGACGACGCTTACTGCCTGATCAGGCAACAAGCCTCGTGCGGCGGACCAGGAACAGGCTCCCTCGGCGCCTCAGTGCCCACATGGTTCATCCCACGTGTGCCCGCATGCTCTTTGCATGTCCCGCGTCCCGACCAAGAGAATTAAATTACCCTTGGCCTTCGCCGTCCCGCTCGTGGGCTCGCTGGAGTAGTCCGTCCCGCATATGGGAACACTCGGGAACAAGCTCCAGCGGGGAAATCAGATCAATTCCTTGGTATAATATGCAGCATTGGCAAGGACTAGGAAAGCCTGGGTGGCGTTGCGCCTAATCACAGCCAGGACAAAGTCACCGCGACCTGCGTCTGTGAGCTGCCGGTCCGCAAATGAGTTATCCCTGATACAACGTGGTCGCTACAGCGTCGAGACAGTGCTCACCACCCTGGCCGGGGGTGGAGACGACGGCGAGATGATAGACGATGGGCTAATGCAGCCTCTTCTAAGCTGACGTCGTATTTTCCTTGCAAACGCTTCTCGGGGCTGGCGGGCCCATATATCCTGTGTGAATACCCATCCGTGAACAAACGGGGATATAAAGGCGATCGTCGCCCAACAGCTGTGCAATAGATCGGAACCTGGCCACCTTAGTGAAGCCTTCATGCAGGCGAGCGCCCAGCGAAAGCCTTCAATCATGCAGACTATATTGTTGACCACCCTTCTGGGCGCCATTGTGCTCGCGCAGCACGTCGCAGCCCGGCCCTCGGCAGGCTGCTCGACGAGCCATGAGGTCTCGCTCGAGCAAACCTATAACGTCCAGCTGAATGACCGCCGGTACCTGCTCTGGTTTCCCGTCAGCTACAAGCCCACCACTCCGGCGCCGTTGGTGCTCTCTTACCACGGCGGCACACGTACTGCCGAGGAGCAGCAGAGACTGGATCTGTTGAGCACGGCGTACTTCAACAAAGAGTATATCATGGTATACCCAAACGGCGTCAACGTTAGTTGTCCCCGCCTTTCTTCATGCCTTCCTCACCTGACCCTATAAGCTAACGGTGTGCGCGTCGACCGCAGGAGACCTGGGAGGGCGTCCCCGATGTCGATACCGACGACGTCGACTTCACCAACTCGATCCTCGACGAGCTCGAGGAGCAGTACTGCATCGACACGGACCGCGTCTACGCCACGGGTAAGTCCCAGGGCGGCGGGTTCGTAGGGGTGCTCGCCTGCGATGAGGACATGTCGCAGCGCATCGCGGCCTTTGCCCCCGTGTCCGGCGCGTTCTACATTTCCGACTTCGGCGACGAGTGCGACCCCGAGACGGTGGCCATCGAGCCCTGCTCCCCGGGCAGGGCGGACGTGCCGGTCCTGGACTTTCACGGCCTGGCGGACGATACCATCGCGTACTATGGGGGTCCGAGGAAGGGCGGGTGCCTTCCCACAATACCGCACTGGGTCCAGACGTGGGCCGAGAGGGATGGTCTGAAGGCCGAGAACGAGACTTCCCCAGTCCCGGGTGCGCCGAGCGACTCCAGTGCAGTCAGGTATGAGTTTGGACAAGGGAGCCAGAAAGGGCTGGTTACCCACATCATGGACGGAACTGTAAGTGAAGTCAAGTGAGAGGGCGACGCGCAGGCAGTCAGTCCTAGATGCCGCGCGAGCCGGATTTTCTCGGGGGGACACAACGCTGACCATCATGCTGCTGCCAATAGGATATCGGGCACGACTGGCCCAGCACTCAGCCCAACAGCGACAACTCCCAAGACGGGCGGCACCCAGCCTCCTTCAACGCCTCGTCCCTGATCCTCGACTTCTTCAAAGCACACCCGCTCGTCTTGCCGGACTCGAAGGCCAAGGGCCCTGGGTGTCAGAACCACACGCGCTCAGCGCGCTCAGCTCGTAGATGACGGGCGATCCACTTCACGCCCGGATGGTGTTTTTTGACAGATACCCCAGTAGACTAGACGGTAGACACGGCGAGCGGAACTTGCCGGATGAAGAAGCGACGGCACAAGTCTCCGAACGAGCCGATCAAATGAATCGCAGGCGCGCCCTGCGCCCTGCGCCCTGCGCAGCACGGCACAGCCCGGTATGGGGCATAGTCCAGTCCGGACATCTTTGTGAAGGGTTCCTTGACAGTCAGCCCGGCTCGGGGACTAGGGATGCGGCTTTGGCAATGCCTAGCTGTGCCAAGTCACGGTAGTCGTAATGCGTTGCGGAGGATTAAATGGTTCCCTGGCGATCCTTCTGCTGGTGGCGGTTTTTTTTTTCTTTTTCGCGCAGTCGTCAGCCTTTTTCTGTGCCGCAGTTCTCAAAGAGTCTCTCTGGCAGAAAATTTGAGCACTAGGTTCATTGGAGAAGGCGCAGTCGACCGTGGTACCTGATGGAGCAACCCTGTCGAACGCAGTACACGTATAAACGTATTCCATGGGTTCGCAGAGTCAACCTTGGAAACAATGGGGTTCGCAGGGCGGTTGCGGGACGAATAGCTGCTGCATGGCACAGCCTCAGGGGCGTCAGGTAGACATGGCCCACTGTGGCCAATTGGAGCTGCAGTGCTGGTCATGTCCAGCGAGCAGGTGGTTCATGGATGACGTCCCAGAGAGCCGGTTTCAGCTCTGTAAGCATGTGCACTGGTGCAGCAAGCACCACCCGCAAAGGCCCCTCCTCAACCCCGGTCGCAGCATCCCGTCGCATCGCATCGCATCGATCCATCTTAATCCGTCCCACTCAGCGTCCCCTCTCTTCCTTTCATATGATCCCGGGCGGTTGTGTTTCGTTTCTATTCTTTGCAACAGCTACTAGTCTTAGTGTATAGATCTTCCTTGCCAAGCTTAGACCACACAGCTTTTCTTTTCCTCTGCTGCCTCGTTACCACTTGCACGTCTCTTTCGAACTTTCCTCAATCCCTCCACAACCTCCCCCATACAGTAATCTAACCACCCCCTGACGATCCGCTTGTCCAGCCAGCTACTGCTATAGCGCGAGGCACTCGCTGGGCGGAGAACACAACACAACAACAAAGACTAGTCCAGTTGCCATCGCATTGCGTCGTCGTGTCAAGCCAACTCGAATTCTCAATCGACTCGCCCCGCCCCTTGCGTCAAGCTTTCTTGGTCGCGCGTGGCTTTGTCCGAGGCGATCACGCATTAGGAACCTTGCCCGTGACGGCTTCCAACTTGGGGCCTTCCTTTGCACGTGTCTAGTCCTCGCAGCACACGAGCTGAAGGACTTGCTGCTTCTACTGGTAGCAGTGGCAAATACAGACTTTCGTCCCGGACCCGGTTCACAAAGTATCCCACCATGCTCGACGAAAACTTGCCAACCTTTCAGTTCAGGCAATCCAACGACAACCCCCTCTCCAGCGTTGTCTATTTCACACAGAACGGCTCTGAGCCTGCTCCGGAATATGTCTTCAAGCGAGCCGACCCCTCCAACCCAGCGGCGCGCAGGAAATATGCCGCTGCCTTAGCTGACCCCTACGCACCCGACGTCGTCTATGCTGAAGTCGTCGTCGAGCCCGAGTGGTCCCAACCGACCTTGTCAGCAGCTGAGGTCAGGGCACAGCAGCATCAGCATGGGGGCGCGTCCCTCGCTCCCCAACCTATGATACCTGACAACTTCACAATCTACCTATACAACCCCGACCAAGCCGTCTCAGTCAAATACATCCCAGGCTCTCTCACAAAATCCGACAGCTGGGAATTTGAGATGTTGACTCAGAGCTTCAAGATGCCCTCAAACTCCCAGCTCGATCGTCAGAAGCAGAACGGCGAGCCTGTCGCCGACTTCCGCCCCAGGGTCATGTTCAGGTGGAAGAAAGACGGGCGCTTGAGCAAGGACATGACCTGTTTTAATGTCGGTAAAAGTGTGGGCAAGCACAAGAGCAAGGAGCCAGACATCACAGTGGCGCTCTTTAAGCAAAGCCGGGCGACGGCAGTGACTGTCTACGAACCGAACCTGCAGCGTATTGACATGGAGGATCGGAAGGGCCTGGACATTGTGCTCGTGCTTGGTGCTGAAGTGATCCGCGACATGTATCTCGCACCAGACAAAAGACCAGACCTGTTCAACGTCGGGGCTGCCGGACCATTGCCCATTTCGACCGGCAGGCGCAAGAACTCCAGACCCAGCCCGCCCCCAGCTGGTCCTACGATGTCAGGTGCTATAGGCCCGTCTGCGCCACAGGCTCGACCGGTCATGTCCACAGCCAACGTAGCAGCTTCATCGTCAGCCAGACCCAGCAATGCAGACATTGATGCCGAGACCGAGAGGTTGAAGGCAATGGTCGAGAGGGAGGAGAAGGAGCGACAAGCTGCAAAACAGAGAGAAGATCGCGAGCGCGAGAGGAGAGATCGGGAAGAGCAGAAACGCATCAAGCAGATGCTCGATAACGAGGACAAGGAGAAGCGACGCCGCGAGGCAGAAATAGCCAAGGAGACGGAGCGGCTCAAGAAACTATACGGAACCGAGGGGCAAGATCTATCTTCAGGTCGACCGCAAGCAAGCCCTCCACTACCCGGGAGGCCGCAATTTCAGGGTGGTCGGCCACCGCAGCAGCAGCAGCAGCAGCAGCAGCAGCAGCAGCAGCAGCCACACCCGCCGCCTCAAGGCGGCAGCTGGAACTTTGCCCCACCACCTCAACGGCCTACGAGCGTCGGGCCCGGAACTGGACCATTCCCCAGCTCAACCCTGAATCACGTGTTTGCTGGCCGGCCATCCGGCGCTCCATCCTCGCAGGCGCAAGCGGGCCCTTCCAAACCAGGTCGCACGAAGCCAAACCAAGGGCCCTACCTATCCGGAGCTAATCCTGCGGCCGCGGTGAGCGGGTTCTTCTCGAACTTGAGAAAGGACGACAGGAAGGTCACTAAGAAGAGGAGCATGCAGTGGTAGGTCCGTGGCTGCTTTTGGCTCGGTCCGATGATTTCAGGCATTTCTCTCCCTAGTCTCTGGCATGGCAATCTTTTTCCCTTTTCTGGCATTGCGGTGGCTTCTCATGATCATGTCATCGGTGGCGTTCTGGGGCAGGTCTAGGCGCTTTTTTGATGAAGGGGAGGAGTTAGATATCATACTGCAACTCGGTGGATGGTCACGATGATGAATCATACGGTGCTTTCTCCTACAATCCACACTGGACGCAATGCATGTTGGACGCCTGTATGTAATGCTGGCCGGACCCTGTGGCTTCCCCGTGCGACACCAAGTTGGCACCGAGCGTCTCATCTCTTGCGTTCTCCATTCGTGATCACATATTTGCTCCTTGCTGAGATAATGGCATTTTATGCTTACGAACTGCTTAGCCCGACGTTACACCATATGCCAGAAGCCTGCGGCTACCTTCGAAAAGGGATCTAGGACATACTTGAGCAACTCATATCGCAGCTCTCGCGCTGTCTCTTCGCATACCATCTCGACCTACCCGCAGTTTTGAGTAGGCGCAACAAACCCCGATCTCATCGAAAAGTCTGGAATAGTGCTGGGTGGGGGTGCTTGACCGCTGTCTTTCATGAGGAGCCGCGGCACATGTGCGGAACAAGTGAGACCTCTGAGCTCCTAATCGGCCCGTGGAAAGCCTCACGGTGTTGCTGTCTGCTTCATCGTGTACACAAGGAGTCGTTGGGGAGGGGGGAGGGTTCTGGCCAGTAACTTCTCAAGGGTCACATGTGGTAACCAGAATCCGACCGGCGGTGTGTGATGTTCAATGGTAGTGACTACGGGCGTGACACTTTGCTGTTGTGCCCATCCGCACCTGCAACTGGCCCCGAAGGCATTTGCTTTTTCTTCCGCTCGTGTTGGTCGGACAAAGTCATACCCCCCACCCCCGTGGGAAAAAACCGGCATCACGATGGGTCGTCTGTGTAACATGATGTGTACGCATGCAAACAAATATGGACAGGTGCATTAGCAGATGCAGATATTGATATTATTATTGTGATTTTTTGCTTCTTACTTGCTTCCTCGAACAGCAGATCGACGCGCCGCTGTCGGTCAAGTCCAAAGCAAAGATCATTGGAGCCGCTGTCTCGGCTTGTCGTTCACGGCCCCAGCGGATGCTCGAACGTCCTGGTTATGCTTTCCTACCTAGGTATACTCTGACGTGGGGAAACAACGACACGTGAGGGCAAAAGACGGCGTGGGACTACGCCAGCGACATACGTGAGTGATCTAGTTATCATGTAGTAGAGATTGGTCATGATTCGTGACGCGGATTAGTAGGTAAGTAGGTAGGAACAAACCCGCAGATCTTCACCCGCAATTCGTTGAGGGGTGATGGTTTTTAGCTTTGCCACCCTTGCAATGATCAACACAGAGCTTTTCATCGCCAGAACCATCCGGAGGGCTTGCTGTTGGTGTCCTCCTGAGACTTCTCAGACGCCGCTTGAGCTTCTTCCTCCCGCTCCCGGACTAACCTCAGCCTCTCCTTGTTTTGCGCTTCCAATAAAACCAATTGTGCATAATATTCTTGCACGGTCAGATCCTCACTACGCGGAGCTGGTTTGTCAGTATTCGGGGTGGGTGTCCGTACCGCCTCTTCCTCTGCGGCCCCTTCGTTCGCAAGCGTCTTCCTGTTTTGCTGCTCCAGGAGTACCAGTTGCATCTGAAGGTGCTTGAGGGCTGGGTCATGACGATGTGCAGCGTCAGGGTGTGTTATGAAGACTCGTAATGCCTCCAGCTGCTCATCCGAGGCCTTCCTTATGTATGCATAGGTTTGCTCAGGTGTCAACAATATAGGTACCAGCTTGTTGGGGCGCACCCTGTCCGCCTCCTTGCGAGCAGGATCCTCTCGGAGGGGATCAGAGGAGGATCGGACAGAATAGCGCGTGTCGTGCTCCACTGTCTCGCCTCTCGCATTGAGCCTCTTGAACTCAGTCTTGGAGTGAATAAAACCAAAAAGGTCCACGTGCTCAGAGGTTGTCATGGTTGTCTTGCCACCCGAAGCATCGTACCCTTCTGTTTCACTGACGGAAGGCCTTCCCCTCGTGGGCCGCTCTGGCGGTGGAGAAGGTTCTCCCGCCATGGTCTTCACGAAGGTGCTGAAAGCTTTGTCCACTTCAGACGAAGCCGAGCGGATCATCTCAAACAGGTCCTGCTCTGTACCAGGCTGGTCGTCTCCATTGCCTGAGGTAGGCTCTGAGTCCCCATGCGTCTTCGTGTGACTGTTCTCAGAAGCTTGGTCTTCAAAGCCCGCTCCGGTGAATGCTTTGAAAGTTTTGTCGGCAATTTTCCTCGTCCTGCATACCATCTCGGCCACGTCCCGCCCCAGCATCTCCTCGATTCTGGAAAACGACTCGCCATCCGTGCCGTCCATGATCCACAGGAGTGCTTTGGCAAGAGGCGTGTCAAGTGACCCGCGCGTCGGCTGTTCTCCCTGCGCCGCCCGAGGCACTTGCATTCCTCCGGCCAGTCCTGATCGTTCCCAAACCAGGGGCTGAGGCAGCAAGGCGTCGCCATAGAGTCGTTTAATCCACACAGACGGCGGGACCCTGCCCTCCTTCTTCAGGTCTGATCGCTCCCTCAAGTCCATGAGATATCCTCCGGATGGTCTACTTGCAGACATGAGATCCTCAAAGGCCTCGTGGAAGCCAAAGTCGGCCGGCCTGACATCAGAAGGGAGATCACGGGGGGTGGGCTGGGGGAGATGGCGCAAGTTGTGCGGGCTGTAAGGGTCGACAAGGCACCAGTCGTTCCAGTACTCGATCTCGCGGGTTCGCGCCTTGGGCCCGCTTAGAGGCTGGTTCCTGGCTTGGCATGGTGACGAGGCTGCAGAGTGATCCGGGCCATGGCGATCTGCAGGGTCCCGTGGGTCGTCGGTGCTTGGCTGGGTATTGCCCAGAGGCTTGTCATGGTCAGCCGTGGTGCCGGTGAAGAAAGAGACCCCGGTGCCAATGCGGGCGTTGACGTGGTTCTTGAATTTGATGAAGGGGTTGCTCGGGCCGTGCGGCTCGTTGTCGTCGGGCATTGTGGTTGATGATGAGGGGTAGATGCTTGCTGTCTTTAGCTTTCGGTTTGACCGGCGGGCGGCAGGGGATGCTCGGGAAGACGGATGATGAGGCGATGAGAAAGAAGGAGATGGGAATGGGGAAATGGGGATGGGGATGGGGAGGAGGGGCCACAAGGGAAATTGAAGCTCGAGCCTCAATCGACCCCGCCACCTGATACTGTGCATATGTATCTACGTGTTTGTACATACCTCTTCGTACTTCTTCCCGAGATGGGGGGATATAGTGATTCGGGGCAATTTCACCCGCTCCTTACAAGTATTGGTGCTGTCCCACTTGAGGACAGGACAGGCTTGTGGTTGACAGTGCAAATGGGCGAGGTGAGACTTTCAAGTCTGAGTTGAACGCTACGTCTGGAAAGTCAGGCTACCAGGCTTGGATGGTTATTAGGGCGGGCACGGGTGGAGGTAGTGGAGCAGTGGAGTGGTGGTGCATGGTGGACTTGGGTGTGTTCGGCCGGGAGCTGTGCCCGTCCGGGACTCAGGACCAGATAGATCAGTGGGCTGGTGGTGGAAAGTGGATATGACGGCATTCGCGCGGTTTTCCTGGCGAGCCGTTCAATGCGAGATGCGACCAATCTCGCAGACTCCCAAGGCTGCTCCGCAAGCGGGACATAGAATACTGTACACGACCCTTTCGCAATAGCACAGCGTTCCTTCTTTTGCCCTGTATCTATTCTTGTCATCGTCTGTTCCTCTGCTCTTCTTCTCGGCCCAACCTGCGAATCCTGCGCTATCGACCTGGTCGCCCCCAGCGAACCCCCGATTCTTCCCTGGTCCACTTGTTCATGCACGCATGCGACCTTGGCGCCTCAGGCTGAACGTCCAAACCTCGAGGCTCGAGCCAGCGCCACCATTCAACGGTCCAGATTTATGTACATACACTCCAGACACACGAGCCTGCATCCAACAATCGGCTTCACTCATGATACACGCTTCCTCGAGCCGTTGGATCCCCCGGTCGGCAGCCACTGACGGCCCCTGAGTCGCCATGTATCTACCGCTATTACCAGCCTCGATACCCGCGAGATCCGTCTCCCAATACCTACCAGCCTACACTGCTACCGATTACCTGCGCGACGGCGACAGCAATGGAGAGCCTAACGGCCCTGGGAAGGGGCCTGGGAAGGGGCTGGAAGAGTGGTCGAGCCTGATCGGCATAGTCACCGCCATCGTAGGGAACATCCTCATCGCCCTGGCCCTCAATGTCCAACGATATGCGCATATCCGATTACACAGGGAAAAAGTGCGCATGCGGGAGCGTGCAAAGCAAGCCATCAAGAATGCGAAGAGCGGCGGGCCGCGCCCTGGCTATGGATCTGTGGACGAGCGCCGAGAAGGAGTAAACGGGCCCGACGACGACGGCGAGGCCCAAGGCGCACAGGAGTCGGACCCCCTGACGCAGTCCTTCCAGTCCGGCGACTCGCGCTGGTCTGAGAGCGAGGACGACGGCACGGCCAAGCATCCCACCAACTACCTCCAATCACCATACTGGTGGCTCGGCCAGATCCTCATCACCGTGGGCGAGATGGGCAACTTCCTGGCATACGGCTTCGCCCCCGCATCCATCGTATCGCCGCTGGGCGTCGTCGCTCTAGTCTCCAACTGCATCATCGCGCCAATAGTGTTCAAGGAACAGTTCCGCAAGCGCGACTTCTGGGGTGTGGTCATTGCCGTGTTTGGGGCAGTGACCGTCGTCCTGAGCGCAAGCTCCCAGGAGACAAAGCTGGACCCGCATGCCGTCTGGGATGCCATCACCAGCACTGCCTTTGAGGTGTACATGGGTGTGACCTGCGGCTTGATTGTCCTTCTCATGTGGCTGAGTCCCAAGTATGGCAACCGTACCATTCTGATCGACCTCAGCCTCGTGGGTCTGTTCGGTGGGTGAGATTGCTTATTGTTTGTCGAGTCCGCAAGCTGACATTGCATCCCAGGTGGCTACACTGCGCTCTCGACCAAGGGCGTTTCGTCCATGTTGTCTTCAACGCTACTGCACGCCTTCACAACGCCAGTGACGTACGTGCTTCTACTGATCCTGCTCGGCACTGCTGTGATGCAAGTGCGCTATGTCAACAAGGCCCTACAAAGATTCGACTCGACGCAGGTTATCCCCATACAGTTTGTCTCGTTCACGCTGTGCGTGATCATCGGCAGCGCGGTGCTTTACAGAGACTTTGAGCGAACGACAGGAGAACAGGCCGTCAAATTCGCGGGTGGCTGTTTTCTGACCTTTTTCGGCGTCTTCCTCATTACTAGTGGTAGGGATGCGGCAGATGAGGACGAAGACATGCTCTCGGATGACGAGGACGTCGAAGAGACCATTGGCCTTGCCGAGCAGGACCACGACGAGCCCCAGTCCCCTGCGCAGCAGAGACGTCGCGGCAGTGACGGAAAGAGTTCACGACGGTCCTCCCGCGTGAGCTTCATAGATGCAATCAACAAGCCCTTGGCAGTCCTCCAGGAATCAGGCGTTCCAACATCGAGGGCGCCTACGGCAATGTCAAAGTCATCACTCCTGCCGCCAGGAGAAGTCGGCGAGTCGGCGCCTCTGTTGCGCACACGCTCGCAGGAGAGACATTCTATGCCACCAGTCCACCCAGGGATCTCACATGCAATGTCATCAGAATCGGCGGTCTCAATTACCAGCGCCACGCCAATAAGTTCTGAGCCACCCACACACCCCGGCACACCCTTGCCGCAAAACTCGGCCCTGCCAGCCATCAACATTCCCCACGATGCCAGCCCTGTAACACCAAGGCCGCAGTCATCCAGAGCCCACACACACCACTTCACCGGGCCGCTATTCTCGCCATCCCCGTTCCACTCAACCGTCAGCGGCCTAGTCCCATCAAACCTGCTCAAAGACGGCCACGCCGTGCGGAGACCGTCGTCGCGGAGGAGGCCCAGCCTGCGGTCAAGCCTGTACGTTTCCCAGGACGAGCTGGCCGTGGAACCCATAGGGGAGGAGGAAGAGAGGGTGATAATGTCTGCGATCGAGCGGAGCCGGACGGCAGACGAGCCACATATCACCGGGCAGCAGGGAAAGAAAGGGGTCAGAGCCCGCGCCAAAAGTCTGACGAGCTCGGTGGGAGAGCTGTTCGGCGTGAGGAGGAAACGCAACAAGGGGGCACCGCGGGAGGGAGAGGAAGGTGGAGGGAGCAGCCAAAGGAACGGGGATGCCAGCACTGAGACGTTGTGAAGATGATTAGAGAGACAAACACTTGTCTTTGAGAAAGTGCTTGGAAATCAAAGGAATTGGGGAGTCCAGGAGGGTTATCGCATTGGGACGGCGTTTTGGGGTGGTTGGTTTCCTGACCCAAACAAGGGAGCGTTCGACTTTTGTTACTTGTTTGTTTTGCCTTTTGACCGTAGATATGCCCAGGCTTTGGATACCCCAACTCCTGGCTCTTATTGTACAGATGTACAAGTGGTGAAATGGTAATATCCTGCTCTGCTGAGGATTTCTCTACATTGGCTGCTTATGAGTCGCGCAGGCTGCTATTGTCCGGATGTTCAAGGTCCATGCTCTCAAACCAGTGTCAGTTCACTGGGCCCAAAGAAGATTGTAGGTTGATAATGTGCCCTTGATGTCAAATTGTGATTGCGAGCTGTGCTTCCTGTCTAGCATTGGCTCCTTTTGATATCAAAATGCACATGTGTTCAGTGGAGTTAATTCACCAACAGCAGGGGCGGTACCATATTTAAAGCAGAGGCTCTTCCCGCTCCCGTCCACGAGCAGAGCTTCAAGCACGAGTCAACCCTTGAATATCCCAACAACTTGACTAATTCGGAGACACTCGAGGAAGACATTCATTTGTGGTCAGGTTTGAGTTGCTAGGTAGAATCCAGGTTCTGTGAGGGACACTGGTCAGTGGAGCTGAGTCGGCAACTGGCGTCAGAGTTGCGACCAGCCTTGGAGCAACATCACACCTCTTTCCACTTCAAACAAAACCAGTACTTATTGTCTAAAAAGAATTTTGAGGGCCTTTCAAGGGTTTATAGCTAGTTCATTCGAAAGAGCACCTCCTGGGCCACAGTCATTGCAGCGGTACACGGTGTGCTTGCGCCACCAGCTCCAGGGCCATCTAGCGCGCTTATGCAGCTTATAGTGAGTCAGATTTGAATGATCTTTCAACAGCTACATAGCTCAGGGGAAGAGCGCCGGGCTCATAACCCGGAGGTCGCTGGATCGAAACCAGTTGTAGCTACTTAATTCCAGCTTTTTGCATTCTTTTTTTCAGGCCTGTGGTATTTTATGACGGGATATATTTCTCTTTCTCACTCTTCTGGGCCCCCCCTCCTTTCTTTTCTTTTTTCATTCTGACAACCGGCCATCACATTTTTCACTGATTGACTGCACCAGTTGGCTCAGTGACTCAGAGGTTTTGGACAGGCACACAGCCCAGCCCACCTAGCACATTCCAAAGATTGATTCTTAGGTGATACTTCTTCTTTGTTTGAACAGAATTGTTGTGCTTTTCCATATTCTTATGGCAAGCCGAATTGCGGTCAAATATGTAGACAAACATGTAGATTGTTCCATCTTCTTTTTTGCAGGCTGGGCCTGTCCTTGAATAGGTACATCACCATTCACAACTAACACACCCACCCATCCATTCGTCCATCATCACCGAGGCTGATAATAGAACACCAGTAAGAGAAATGGTCATGGGTATCTTGTATATACAAATAAATCCAATCCTCCACATCCTTTTCCCAACCATACCTACAGAACACCAACATACCATCCATCGTCATCAAAAAACATTAAGGTATAACTGTTACGTCAGGCGCCATCGGAGAGCACAAATGTCTTCACATCTGCTGCTTCTGGTCCGCCTTGCTGGCGCGCCGCTGCATCTTGCGCATGGCCTCGCGGTGCATCTCCATCAAGTCGCGGTCGGAGCGGATGCGCTGCTCAAACATCTGGCCCGCGCGCTCGCGCTCCGCCCGCAGCGTCTGCCGCTTCTGCGCCTCCGCCTCCGCCTGCCTCTGACCCATGAGGAAGCTGCGCTGCGTCTCGATATCGCGCTGCACCTCGGCGTCGTGGCTCTGCCGCATCACGTGCTGCGGCAGCGAGTTGGCCGATGACGTCCCCGGCACGCCGTAGATGGAGTTGATCAGCGGGCCCTGCGTGCTGCTGCCGGTGTTGTACGCCCCGCCGTATCCGAGCTGCGCGTTGGAGTTCACCGCCGGCAGCCCCGTGGGCGTGCCGCGCAGGTCCTGCTGGACCGACTGCCTGAAGCTGGCGAGCTGCGAGTCCCGCACCATCTGGCTGGGGATCGTGGACGTGCGCTGAGGCTGGTGCGAGTTGAAGTTGGCCCCGCTGTTGATGGACGCCATGCTGTCCTGGCGTATCATCGCCCTGCGCTGGCTGAGGGGCAGGTCGTCGGCGTCGACCGGGGCCGAGCCCAAGATGGCCGCGGTTCCCGAGCTCCTGCGGCTGTCCGGCGCGCTCCCTGCGGCATTGGGGTCCCGCATGGCAGGCGGGCCCAGCGCTGCCACTGTTCCGTACGCCGCCGCCGGTGCAACACCTCGCACGGAACCGGACTCAGAGACCGTCACCGACGAGGGCGGGCTGACCTTGCCTGGCTGGAATGAGTCTGGACGGAGCACAGATGCTTTCTTGCGCATGAGCACGTCGCGTTGGCCAATTAGGGTCTGCGGGCTGTCATATGAGACCAGGCCGGGGACGGGTGGTCTGGGCCTCGCTGCAGGAGGAGTGCTGCTTCCGTTTGAGGACATGGGCGATGCCGCATTGGCCCCTTCGCCTGCCAGAGCCGCAGCCGCAGCCGTTCTCGCAGCCCTCCTGCTGTCAGTGCTCATGACGGACTTGTTATCGTCCTCTTCCCTCACCGCAGATACGGCTCGCCCAGAAGTGCGTCGCATGTCCGAAGAAACTCGATGGTTCAGGTGGCTCTGTGGACGGCCTGAGGTGTCACGTTTGCTTGGTGAGTGCGGTGGTGACTTGACTGCTACATTGCTGCCCGGGACTGCCAGGCTCGCTGGTCGTTGGACTGACATAGCAGAGACGGTTCTGGGTATGGCAGGGGGTGGTGTCGCATCCAACGCCGTCTTCCTCAGCTCCTCCACGTTCACCGGCGCGGCTTTTTCCTCAACCGCTTTGACTTCGCTTGGTTCTGGTTCGGGCTCGTGCGGAATCCGAAGCTCGGCCGGTGAAGGCATCTCAGCATTGGACAGGTGCTTGGCCCATTCGTTTGTTCGGTATGACAGCGCGATCTTGGAAAGCCCGCGAGGAAGTCGGTCCTTCGTCAGGCTCAGCGGACCAGATTCAGCCTCTGATGCGATCGATTTGCCCGCTTTCGACACGCTCTCATCCTCTATAGGCGATTCTAGTTCTCCTTGCTTCTCACTTGCCTTTTCTGATGTGACCATTGAGTCGAGGCTTGGTTTGAACTTGGTCGCGTCTGGAGTTGCGTCGGTTGCAGGTGAATTCAGAATGCCGGTCGAGACTGTAGCTTCAGACATTGGTCTCCTTGCCGTTGCCTTCTCTTTTGTCTCCTCGCCCGCCAGCTCGGCCTTGATCTCCTTGCTGAATGGTCTCTCCTCAGTCGGAGTTACCGCTCTATCGCTGCATCCATCTGACTGGTCAAGAGTGGCTGCGATTGACTCATTGTCATCCTTCACGGGTGACGTCAAGTCCTCTCTGCTGTCGCCCTTGCCTCGAGCAGTGGTATCTATCTTTCTTCCCAGCGATCGCTGTGATATCCTCCGGAACAGGTCGGCTGACCCAACAGAGAGACGATTGGCGAATGAGCTCCTTTTGCTCACGTTGCTTCGTGTCTCCAAGAAGTCGCCGTCGTCATCAGCGGCTGCAGCCATCGATGACCTATCATCATCAGCTCCCGTACCGACCTCGGCGCTGGGGACTCTGAAGGGCAGAGACACAAGATTCGGCGTTGGTGTTGAAGATTTCGCCCTGAATTCTGCAGATGCCTTGGGGACGAGTCGCACTTCTCCGTCGTCACCGATGAGCCACACCTTTTCCTCCTTTTCTGTTTCCGCGGCGGGGGACCCGGCGTCAAGATCATCATCAACAGCAACGCGGACCGTAACCATGCCGTCGGCGTTCTTGTCGAGGACTTTTTCTGCTGCCGTCTTGGGTTTTGGCGGTGTATCGGGCTGATCGCCTTCCAGCTCTATCACGGCCGCATCGTCCGCTCCCGCCTCCTCGGCTATCGGGATCTCGGCCATTTCTATGTCTTCCCTCTCATCAATCGTTGAGCGGCGAGTTGCTGTGGCGGTCATCGTAGTACCACTGTTGCGTGGCTTTCTCTCGTTGTAGATGTCACCAACACCGGAGTCTTCTGACGTGTGCACTCCCATGGAGCCCTTGGGGTCACCATATACAGCTTCCCACTGTTTTCTCTCATTCGCATTGGCCCTCTCAATGTCCCTGCCCACGTTCGCTTCCTGTTCTTGGTTTTCGGCGTCTGCTCTGATGCGCTCTTCTTCTTTTCTCGCGCGGCGTTCCTTGATGATCAGCCAAAGCTTGTTCTGGGACACGAGGCCGATCAAGGCGATAATGATCGTAACTGCCTGTTCGACACGGATTCCCCTGGTGAGCGGATATGTATCCGCTCCGAGCGGGAACAGATTTTCGTTCAAGTCCCAAACCCAAGCCCAGTACTCCTTGAGCCCAGCACGGCTGAAGCAATCAATCCCGATCACAACTGCGGTTGCTCCGCTAAGGGAGATGCAAGTTATCATAAATTGGGCTCGGGTCCAACGGCTGAAGTAGCCGGCAAACCCGGCAGCCGCGAAGACGGCGATGAAGATCGTCACGCCGGCTCCTCCTGGCCCGAGCAGGCCGCCTTCCTTCAGCGTCAGGAGCCACATGGCCAGGCAAAAGCCACCTAGTAAGCACGCAAGGCACTCCGTGACATCCTTGAAGACAAGGGCCCCACCGCCTAGCAAAAGACCAGTTCCTGTGGCCGCGACCACGTAGGCACCCTGAACGCCATCCTTGATAGGAGGATTCATGACATAGAGGATGAGGACTGTCACACCGATGGCGGAAAGGTAGCCGGCGGAAAGAAAACAGTGCAACCACCGAGTCTTGATGCCGATGAGGGTGTAGGCAGTGCCTGTCAACATCAGGATGGCACCGGCGACGGAGAAGCCTGGAGTAATCCGCGGCTTCAAGGGTAATTCACCCGCAGCAATAGTCACTACTCATTGAGTCAATACAGCTTGTAGACAAAATATACTGACAGCATTACTGACCATTGAACAGGGTGGAGTTGATATCGGAGGTACCACCTGTTACTGTGGGGACTGGAGCGGTGCCTGTGTCCGTTGCAGACACTGAGGACGGTATCGATGAGCTTCTCGACGCAGAAACCGCGGTGCTATCCACCGAGGCAGTAGGGGATGTGGAGGCGGCATCCTCAGTAGTAGATATAGGAGCAGTCGTGACAGGAGTATCATTTGTATCATCCTGTCGTGGAAGAGGCCGCGCAACACCCGCCAAGACGGTGTTGAAGCACAGAAGGAAACATAGGAGAACCCCCAATATCCGTGAAGGAACGGCCCTCATTATGTGTGACTGAGGAGACCGTGATACCGAAGGCCTCACAGATGATCTCTCACAATTCTCTGTGACCCAGGTGAGGAGACGTGGAAGACAGAAAGAGGTACGCCGTGTCTAGCAGGTGTCCAGGCGAATGAAACTCATCCTCCACCAACAAAAGTGGGAAAGAGAGACGGGTATGTAGGGAAGGGGGAAAAGGGAAGAGAGAGGAGGGCGGTCGGCCGAGAAGCACGAAACACAAGGCCACTCGCTTGGAGATGGGGAGATCAAACAATATTGGCCGAGAATCAAGAGGGCTGGATGAGCTCCGCAAACAGAGCTCAGCGGAGGGGTATCGGGCCTGAGCTAGACGAGACGGGCCCAGGCTGTGGATGTAATAGTGTAGGAAGCGAGTAGGAAGCGGGTTTGTGAAGTATAGGCTATTCGTGTACGACGTAACCACATGTACCCAACGCAAGGCAAAAGGCGGCCTTAAACAAGTGTGGACAAATGAGTGGACAAGAGAATACCGGTCTAAAAGAACGACGAAGCCGACTGAATGCTGGCGAGGCTAGGGACGGATCGATTGGATGATCAAATCTTGGGGACCAAAGGAAAACTGAGCAGCAACAGCGGCGGGAGGAGACTTAAAGAAAGGGTGGACAGGCTTGCATCTCAGAGGGAGATCGGCTTGAGAAAGGGTCCGATGAGGCAACGTACATGGATGTACAGTAGAGGAGATGAGAACGTTGACCCACTTCTATCCGTGATGCCACGAGAAATTCCCCCTTCTGTCATCGCGGGCCTGGTTGCCCTGGGGCAAAAGCCGGAGAGTCAAGGTTGAGGTTTCATTGGAGTGTCCCCATCATTGGGCGCAGTAGGACAGACAAGTACCACATGTAGCACTTCGTAGTCGTCTATGCAGCCTGGCTCAACGGCAGACCGGGGGCCACATGAAGGAGACCCTGTCATTAATCATTAATAATGAGATAGCCCAGATGGGATGTGAAGTGGTGGTGGTTGCAGTGACGAGACCGGGCTCATCTCTCTCCTGCAGCGTCTGTTCCGATGTCAAACGGCTGGTTTTTCCTTCTCCTGGCGTGCACCCCCGGTCTTCCGCGTGCAGCATGAAGTCCCACTGAGGCGATGCGAAGAAGCAGAAAGCTATCCGACTGGTTGGCTGGAGGATGGGAGATTGCGAGAGCAGTCAGGACGGAGGAGTAGTGGACAGATCGGGACGAGAATGTCGCCCAGGAAAGCTTGGTCGATGAACGATCGGGTATTGGTACACAGTCGCAGAGCACCCGGTACCTCGCGCTGGCAGCATCGATAGGTGGCCCTGCTGCGGACTAGACGACCGCGTGCTGGTACCGTGTAACGAAGAGCACACGTCTTCGACCGGACGCAGCTCTCGATGAAGTCGGCTTGATATGGCAGGACTGACACTACAGCTTTGAGTCAGCTATGACCTGTGGGTCGTGCAATATCCACTGGCCTGACATTTGGCACTAATTTAGATCGGATGACCGGGATCTACCCGTGTGCCGGAGGAGCAGTCAGGTACCTTTGTACTGTTGATGAGAAGAAGCACTCCAAGTCGTTGTGTGGGCGCCAACCATTGCTTGTATAGTGCATGAAGAATAAGCCCGATATCAACACCAGGCTCGACCAGATGAGTAGTCGGCGAGTTAGCTTTCCCAAGCCTTGTTGAATATGAAATCATCCTGCTCAAGCTGGCCTCGGGAATCAAGTTTTTGGATTGCACGGCAACAGCACATACCATTGGCACATCTCAGTGTCAGGCCCTATCGAACGGTTCCTGACAAGGCTAACAGGGGTTGGGCACACCTCGACCAAGTCTTGGTCCCACCCCTCAGTCAATCACGCACCTCCTCCTGAGAAATGCTTGCACATGCAGCCACGGAGATCCCCATTTGCAAACTACATTCCTCCTCCAGCAGCTCGTCATCGCTCCGTCAGAATGAGCTCCGTGTTGTTGATGTTGTGTACGGCAGCAGCGTTTGCAGCCAGGCTGCCAGGCAGTCAGGCAGTCTATCCCCATTCAATGTTGCATTGGTGAATTTATCCTCCACGATGCCTTCCACGCTGCTGGGGCCGCTAGGCCAACACTGGTGTGAACCACCACCGTGCACCCATTTTGACGTAAGGCTCCTCCCAGGGAGGGGGCCGGCCAACATCGAGATGCACAGACACACCGGTTCTTCACTCGATGCATGCGTGGCATGCAAAGGCAAGAGAGAGAAAAAGAAGGAAAAGAGAGAGGGTGGAAGTTCTAGCCGCGGCCTTCCCTCCTCCACCCCCCCCCCCAATTCTTACGGGCGTTGCACCACGAAATCTATCTCGCAGGCGACTTGCTGCACGCAGGCTGGCTGGACGCAGAAGGACTTGCAGCCGGTAGCTGCACCGTCGTCGCCGCCAATCGGAACTCGAAAGTCTGGACGTAGCTTCTGCTTCTGGGACGACGGGCTGACGATCTGTGGCGCGTCAATAGCTGGCGCTGAGCTCGAGCCCTCGGTACCGAGAACGCGTCTCGCCCAAGCTTCATTAGCAGTAAACCCGATGTCGCCAGTAGTCGCGACGGTGGCCAGCTCAGAGCAGACGAACATCTGTCCATAGGCTGTGGTCCATTCGAATGGTCCTGGATAGGAGCTTTCCGGTCAACCCTCGTATGACGGTTCGTCTGGGACCCCCGGTCTAGGAGGCGAACTTGTACGACCGTCCGCAAACGGTCCAATACTGGGGTCGGGGCTTTTCTCACGTCGCGCAAAGAACCACGCGTCTCTGTCTCTGTGGTCTTGACAGCCCGGAAGAAGCAAGTTCGATGAAGAATGGCAATAGTATTCCACTGAGCCCCCTTTTCTTGTCCTTGACATAACGCATAAATCCCCCATAAACTTGCTACATCCTGGGATCCGCCTTCGCCATCTTCAGCCACCTCCCCTCGGCCTGGCCTTGCCTGGCTGTTCCTGGTAATGCAGTTTCAGGTTGGGAGGCGTGGGAGGGTAAATAGCGACACAGACTAATAAACTTCCCAAAAAAAAAAGTCTCCGGCGAATTTTTGAGCTTTGGCCAACCAAAATGGAGCTCCTGACATCGGTGTACCGAAGTACATGCAGCAGGCTACGTAGCTACTGAGTACCTATGCACGTTTGCTGATTTTCTTCCTCAACACCTGTGGAGCCGGACTAGGGGCTCCACTCTCTCCGTCCCGAGGATGGAGCTTGATAGGCGATGATTAGACCGATGAACCAATAATTCACCGGATTTGGTCCCTCCTACGAGAAGTCGGCGCACGATGGGCTGTCCGCCTACTGTACATTATCCCCCTCCAGAAAATGATAACCCGCGCGGCTTGACTTCTGTTGCAATGATCGGGGCAATAATCAAGCAAATAGTTTAATGAGCACGACTATAAGGGATAGTTTACTCCATCATGCCCACAGCCACCAGCCATCTTCTCAACGGAATTGCATGTCTTTTCGACCGCAGCCCTCCCAAGTCCTCGTCTGCATGAAACTTGGCCCGCGCGGCCCAGCAGCGGGCGCTGTACGATGACAGGAGCTCCGCATCAACCATGATGAACCCGATCGGGAAGAACACGAGGGAGTAGTAAAACCACGACGCCGTGTCTCTGCAGAGCAAAAACCATCAAGTCCAGCTCGCAATCAATTTCCTAGGTCGGGTAAAGATACGTAGCCGCGCATGATGCACACAGCATCACCCGCGCGCAGCAAGACGACGGCAAGGCGCAGGAGACACGAAATTGCGAGCTCGATGGTCCCATCATGCCAGCGGCTCCCGACCCCCTGGGACGAACAGGAAGGGGAGTGGTGAGCAGTTCGTCGCAAGGAGATCTCACCATCCGAATGCACCAGGCTCACTCTCCTCTCGTCGGTGGTGGTTGGGGGTGAGTGCACGGACAAACCAACCCATCCGGTATGTTGTATACTTGGCCGGACAAAGCTGGCCAAAGACATCTGCTCTGCACACCTATGAAAAGACGAACACAGCAGCTTTCCAGGGGATTAGTGAAGAGAGCTGTAGACAAATCAGAGATTGCTGAAGACGGGGAGACACCAAACACGTGGTGGCAGGAGAGGCTGGCTTTGGTCTTCAAGAATGAGACAGGCCCAACCAAACCTGCACGCCATCGTAATGCAGGTAAGCGCGAACAGAAATGAAGTGGGCGCATTTAACGCAGAGTGTGATGACCACTGACAGAGCCGTATCGGAAAAGGTGAATGTCGATTTCACCTGCATGGTGAGTTCGAATCTGCATACTTGAGACGGGTTCCACACATTAGATCTTTTTAACCTTCAATACCAGCCACCTTCCGGTGTCGCAAAACCAGAGTATTCCGATACTTCAAATCGAACGCAGAATTTGGTTGCATTATGTGGAGGAAAGACGAGACCGCGGAAAGTTGTGCCGCTGCCTTGACTCCGAGCACGCCCGCCATGAAACAAGTGTCGCGTTGCTTTAAAGTTCACCATCCAACGCGTTCCAAAGAAGAATGTGCCCGGCAAACGCCCAAAATTGGTCTTTTGAAATAACATCCCTCCGTCCTGTTCTTTCCCCATCGGAATCGCATGTTCACCCCGTGCCCTTGACTCCGTGCTTCGTCGCGCCAACCTCTTGAGTACGATCCTTTACCTTTGTGCTGTATCCCGTGTTTGAATCTTTTGGTATCATATGTCGAGCGTCTGTAAGGACCAAAACAAGTGCTGTGTTCTTGAAGGAGAGGAAATATAGGGCAAACTGAACGCAACAAGAGAAGTAGCCTCAGGGACTGTACCGCCTTGACAGTCTCGATGGAACTCGATCTCTATATCGGTCCTTTTCCGATCCGGAACCGGTTCTTGACCCCTTGCTATGACCGCGCCCCGGCCTTCCTGGCCCGGAGGATCGGCTGTCCTTTCTCACAGATCTCTTGCGGAGCAAGAGTCCCGCGACCATCCTGAAGGGCCACATCATGAGATACAACACCAAATTATAAGGAATCAAGACGAAAGACACCATGGACTCAACACACCATCTCAGCAGCGCAGTATAGCTCCACTGTGCCTGGCTGCTCTGCTTTGCAGCAGCAGCCGCGAGTGCTATCGCATCGCTCAGCCGGGTATCGACAGCGCCCAGTCGTGACTCTGTCTGCAAGGCCAACACTGTCGCCTTCTTCTCGTACCGTCGAACCGCACGGTTCAACGCGTCCAATTCCGGCTGGATCGCATTCCGCACTTCCCTTACGAGTGCCGGCGTTTGCTTCACGCCGCTGTTCTGCTGTTGTTGCTGCCGCTGGGCTGAGATCTCGAGAGATTGTGCAGTCACTGCCTCCGCTGCTTCAGCGCGCACCTCGAGTTGCGCGAGGCGGAGGCGCATCTCCTCGAGCAGTGCTGCTGTCGAAGGTGTGGTGGGCGTGGAGCTGACTATTCTTTGAAGGTGCAGTGTGCGGGCCTGGATGAGCTTGAGAGCGTGCGACAAAGGGCGGAGCTCTGCTGCAAGGAGGAATACTGAGATGTTGAAGTTGGTGAGGAGTCCTTCAGAGGGCCGGCTAAGCTGGTTGCGAACGGCATGAAGAAGGTATGCGCCGATTATGGGGCTGAGAAAACATGCCACTAGAGCCAGGACTTCGTGAACATAGAGCTCGTTGACTGCTGCTTCCTGGGACCGCGTGCGATTGGGCTGTTCAGCGGATGGTCTCCCCTCCAGTTTCCTCCGCGTCTCAGGGTCTTGCTGCATCGGCTTAGAGGACTGCTTTTCATTCTCAAAGGGTTCTTCAGGGACGTCGTCCAGTGTCACAATAGAACCTCTCTTGCTCGGTGCCATGTCCGATTCGCTTCCATCCTCAGACAGGTGCTCCAACCCAACCTCCTGCCTGATGCGTAACTCCTGGGCCGAGTGATACCATTGCCATGGCTGGGTGACAGTATACCGGAGGAAAACAAATACCAGACCTAGCAGCATGATGTCGGTTATGAGCTGGCTGCCACCCTCAAATAACACTCCTACCAATGCTGGCAGCAGTGCAAAAGCGATGGGCAAGTTGGCCAGAGCACCGGAGCTGTCATGACCCATGTCTTGTTTCGCCCCACTTGGGTTCAGGATATCATGGGTGCTGTCTCGAACTGAACGTCGAGCTTCGGATATACTGAAGTCGGAGAAGGTCGAGCTGCGCCGTCGGAGGCCATTGGAAGGCGACTCGAGGTGCTCGGACGGAGAGGGGGAGGAGACGGAGGGTCTGCCGCGGAGCCGCGAGGCCTCGTCTATGGTCATTGAATGTCGGAGCGTATGTCCCGATGGACCGGGAGAAGAGCCAGATGCTGGTGCAAAGCTAGAGGGGTAGGAGAAGGAAGTCGTGGTGGCACGAGGAGAGGTTGAGCGGCCCGGAGGAGAGGACCGGGCTGGTTGGGTTGGTTGTGGCGGCGGCGACACATCTTGGGCGGTGAGGGTCTCCATAACGACTTGCCACGGAGACAAAGACACCTTGGGTCATTGACGACAGCCTATGTGAGCCTCATCTTGGGGGCAAGAGTGGCAGAGTGGATGGAAGGGAGACGTAGGAAGCTCAAGAGGACATGGAGGCGGAAAGGCGGGGCGATGCAGCGCGGGCGCGGTGTGAGGTTTGGCAGGTGGGTATGTGTAGACTAGAATGTGTATTGGTCTGGGTATGGTGTGACAGGATGAGCGAAGGGGTGACAGGTTGACTGTTCACGTCCCGCCCTTAGCCCAAGCAGACAGGGCCAGACAGAGCACACGCAGCAAGCCCAGGAGCGCGTTGTGTTGTACGCACAGCCGGTAGTCTTGGGCCACGTTACTCAAACAGGACATGGGGAGTGGCGATCCCTCGCGGCTGGAGGGAAAGCACACGGCAGTGGAATGTGCCTCACCTCACCTTGACGAGAAACATGTTGGAGAGAAAAGTTGGGGTTTTCGCGAATCGCGACGTCACCAGGCCCGTCTTTTTGTTCCTTTCTTGCAGTGCCAGAGCGCCAGAGCGCCAGAGCGCCAGAGCGCCAGGGCGCCCAGAGAGCGCAGAGGGTGCAGATCGGCCGAAGAGGCAGGCCCTGGATGTCTTCTTGCGGGCCACGCGACTTCAAGTACAGGTAAACGAACCGGGCTGCAGACTGCACATACAGAAAAGAATTGTCTCCTCGTCCTCCTTCCCAGAGGCTTACTCACAGCCACAGCTGCCGTGACGTGAGCACGCACAGACCTTGTGGACAAAATCGAGAAAAGGATGTCCGACGTCTTCGCATAGTAATAGGCTACAGCGTAAGCAGGCAAAACAGAGAAGAGAGTATAAACGACCCGGGATATCCGCCGCCCCGAACTGGATACGAGACTCTTGCAAGCCGTTGACAGCCCTGCAGCCGCGATCCCCTCGGAGCCCGGAGATTATCGCTGGGCTGAAAAAGCAGAGCTCGCCCCGGGCGGCAGTTTTTGTCTGGAGAGCTTCATCATCAATGACAGCACAAAACAGCAGTAAACAGCTCAGCTCAGCTCTAGCGGTCAATTCCTTGTGGGCTCCCGACAGCTCGGATGGCCCCAGTTTTAGTAGCTGCCTCCAGGGTGTCGAGCCGATTCGGCAGGGACATCCGGACGCCCACGCAAGGAATCCTTCGAGATTGCATCCTTTTTGGCTTTCGATAGTGGCGCCGCAAGACGAGGCCGGCCCCCAGGGTGCTGGGTGCTGGGTGCTGGGTGGCTGGGTGCTGGGTGGTCAGGCCAAGACCTGTGGGGCTGCGCACATTTTTCTTCCAGGCCGCCGTGCTTTGCCTATCTTGGATCTCAAATCTTGAATCCCGATATCTTCTCGTCTTTTAGACGGGGCAGTGAGGAAGGACGGCAATGATGGGGGCGGGACTATCCTTACCAACTGCCCCACGCAGTCACTCATATTGCTATCGTCATGTCCCAATGTGTGGTCTCGAGATGCCAAATCTCCTCCCTCTAATTGGCACGAGACGTCCAGCAGCATGTTGAAGCAACGAATTTTGCCCTTCGTCTGCTGTGATGACGATACTGTGTGTCTTGTGTGCTCTTATGCGCTCTGCCCCCGATAGCCCAATCCCTGGGGGCGGGTTGCATCCCGTTATGATAGGCGCATGAGGCTCGGGGACGACGAGATGACTGCAAGAAGACCTCCGCGTAGGGCCAGGGCAGATCGACAACGTTGATGAGAGAGCCTTGCGCACAAGCTGGTCCCAGCCAGCCCTACGCGCGTGTCCTGCATGGGCTCGCACCTAGCATCCAACATCCATGGACGCCGGACACGCCCTATTTTCAGGGATGTGAAGTTATTCTCGTCCTGTTCAAGCATTTACCCAAATGGCCAATCTGAAAATGTCGGCCCCCGACGCTAGGAAGACTATATTACCGCGGCGAAGTCGACAGAATTTTTAAAACGGCTGAGCAAGCTGACCTGACCTGACCTGAACTGAACTGAACTGAACTGAACTGAACTGAACTGAACTGAACTGAACTGACCCGACGACCATCTATCTCATCGAGAGACGACACAGACGTACCTAATCAGTATTTCAAACAGTCAATCAACAGCCGTCGGGTCCGATCGATTGCTGAGTGTGCGTTGCGGTCGGACGTGGCTCACGAGACGGGCCCAAACATCCGCGATATCGACTCACATGGCCTCCTGTCTGTTCATCGACTTTCGAGTTTCACTTGGACCAACGCCTCAGTATTACCCGATTGCAATCCCGCGCCACGAGACATAAGCGAAGACATACCTTCTTCCTGCTCGCTGTCGAAGGAGAACCCTTGTCACCAGAACAGAACCGTCACTACCACCACTCGTTCTGTCCTTTTTCCTCCTTCAAATCCCTCAAATCGTTCTAATCCTCCTGTCTCCTGCTCTCCCACACCCCCCTCTTCTCGGCGGGGTTCACGCTATCCGGCTCTATTTGTCGCACATGTTCCTTGGACCCTTGGGACGAACCACACTGGACCAAAGACAGAACACTGCTGAGCCAGCACGCATGAAAAGCATCCTGTCATGGTAGCATTTGGATTTGGAGAAGACGACTGCGACCATCTGGAGTCAGTCGTTTGCATTCTGCCCCTGACCCTTGAGCATCAGATCTGGATCTGGATCTGGATCTGTGGTCTTTGTCCTGCTTCTGACTGCCAGCCTGCTGCTTTCAACACCAGTGCCAGTGGCCACACGACGCCGTTTTCTGACGTGCATCCGGGCCTCTGGACACTACTGCAGGTCCAACGGCGGGAGCCCCCGCGATGCTCGCCGGCGCCGTGCTATCATCCTTCTACCTCTTATCCACCCTCTGCTTCTCTGCATGAACCTAAATCTCGCGACCACACAGCTGCCTGTGCCGACCCAGAAGTGTTCGTCGCCGCACGGGGTCACCGAGCCACCACTGCAGCTGCAGGTGGGAATCGCTGTCGAGACCGCCAGATTCCGACCCTGACGCTGAGTCGGCGCCGGCGTGTCTGCCCTAGCAGGCCAATCTCAATTTCCGGCCCTGCTCCACAGCCGCAAAACTCAGGCTCGCTCAGCGCGTGCTCACGCCCGTGCCCCAGCAAGTGCCGTTGTTGGTGCAGGTGCTCTGACCCACGCGAGCCACAGCGAGCAACGACTCGTGCTGCTAAGAAGCTGCGAGTGCGAGTGCGACTGCAACTGCACCCGCACCACCTGCAATTACATTTGCACCTGCATCTGCAACAACTTGCCGCCAGACGACGACAGCCACACGAGGGACAGGCGCCGTCTCCCTCCTCACGATCTGGAGATCTGACCCCGCAGCGCCTAATCGGACGGCAGGTCACAGGCACACACACAAGCACACACATACGCAGAAGCACAGGCCCAAACCCAGTCCCAGCCATCCACGCCCACCACCCGCCGAGGCCCAGAGCCGTCAAAGCCGTTTCAAGCGGCGCCCAACTGTTCCAACGGCTTCCCACGCTGCGCCCCGAGATAATCGTCGATCAATTGAATTCACCGCCTTGAATCCCGCGCATGTCCATCCTCACGGTCACGATCACGGTCAAGGTCAAGGTCGCGCTCTACGGAATGATCCCGTCAGCAATCGTCCTGAACAGCCAGCCCAAGTCCAATTTGCTGTCCCGGGTCTGACGTCCCCGGGTGTGGCCCTCCCGCGCACTCCGCCCCTATCTCAACCCCCACGCCAGCACCAGACGTTCCAGAGCCAGAGCTATCTTCAACAACAGTCTCCCTTCCGCATCCGCGACTCCACGACCTCCCCGCAGCGGCACATCCGTCAGGCCTCCGCCGGCCGTCTTTGGAATCCGACCAACTCAACACCGCGCTTCCTGCTAGAATCTCCTCCCAGACCGAGACGTCCTTCGACTCCTACGCCGCCCACCGTCCCCATCCCGTATCCTGCCCTCGACGTCTCCCTTCCATCCATCAACCTTGGAGGAGCGCTTGCCATCTCCGGAGACACTCCGTTATTGACGCTTTCGGAACAGCGAGACGGCAGGAACACCCCTGGCGCCCCGCGGAATAGTCTTCAGATTGGTGCAGATACGATCAGCCTGCCCAGATCTGTAAGGCATTCATACGACGAGAAGCGGAAGAGCAAGGGCACCCTCACCCCTTCGCCCACCTTTCCCGAGGAATCGAGCGAGGAGACGGAAGCAGGCCCGTCGACAAGACCATCTCGGGCGGTGCAGGAGGTGGACATTGCGCAAACCGGGGCGGTTCCCAGGCTCAGACGGCGTGACGAGCGAATCAATCCACACGTCACGGTCACCGAGCTCAGCTCTCAGAACAGCTCGCAGAAGAAGCTTGACAAGGGCAAGGGAAAAGCAGTCATGACGGCCAGCGATGAGAACGAGCGGCAACATGCGGCGTCTTTTGATCGGGACCTCGAGCGGGGGCCAGAAGACAATGAGCGCCGAGGCTCGACAGGGTCGATAGGCGACGGGATTGGATCGGCCATATCATCAAGCAACTCGTCCATGCTGGGTGACCCGGACGAACAAGCCGATGACGACGAATGGGGACCCCAGCATCCTTGCTTTCCACATTTGAACCCACACGTGCCAGTCGACTCCTCGGAGTACGTAAACACTCGGATAATTAGGATAAAGCGGGACTGGCTACTCAAGGGCGACCTTGCGCCGACATTTTCCAACATGTATCCCGAGATCCTTGACCCGGCCGGTCTGTCCGAGGTGGAGTTCCGAAGAGTCATTGACAAGCTTAACTCGGAGCTCGTTCCGATATATAACCCGTACAACATCCGCAACATCGTCGATGGTGTCCTCGGCCTCGTGACTGGGTGGTTGTGGGAGGACTTCGGCTTTACAGGCGCGAAGGCCAGGCTTGCCAGGCTGGAGCGATGGCTCGAGCGGTGGAACAAGGAGATGGAGAAGACAGCTGGTGGAGATGACAACATTGTGCCGCCCAAGATCGTCCCTCTGAGACAAACGGCTTACATGACGGTGAGTGCTCCTCGTCCATCCATCTCGTGGCTCGGCAGTGACTGACTATTGCAAAGCTTGACATTCAAATTTTCGACCCTGAGATTCTCCCGGCACAGAGCACCAGGGCCTCCGAGTCGAGAGGGAACGATAGCTTGCCAGCTGAGCCAGGGCCTGCGGTGCCGGCGGACTGAGACGATTACGCACTGAAATGCATTCAAAGGCTGCTCTAATAACTATAATAATCGAGCGGCGAGGAACGACTTATGAATATACCCCCGACTTTGTTCTGTACAGCCACTCTAATCTCTGTTTGCAATCTGGGATCTGGCTATCTGTATTACAACGCATGAGCGCATGGCGTTTGACTGTTCTTTCGTTTTTCAACTTGATGGCTACGTAGGTAGCGAGTAGGGTGGCGGATGCATGTGCCAAACTTCGAAGAGCTATCTAGGTACCTAGGTAGCCCAGGAGTTGAGGCAATTAGCGGAGGTGAAATTCCCTGTTCATCAAGGGTCTGAGTTTGGGGAAGAGCGATTGCCATTCTGCTGTATTGTTGGATGCTACAGGGGTGAATGAAGATGTTTGAAGCAAACGTCCCCAGTGTCCCTTCCTTTCATCCTCGAGGAAATAGTGATGGCGTTTTTTGGGCAACTCATGGCGTTCTATCACCAGGAACCATGGAAAATCCTCCCTGGAGGCTGCCTGTTGAGGTGAGAGAATTGCTATGGTATCCACCAGGTGTTGGGAAAAGTAATGGCGACAGTGAACAAGCTGCTCCTTCGCGACCTTGCACCTATCTTCACCACTGACGGAATCTTTGAGCGCCACCGAGTTCGGCAGCACAAATTTCTGCTGCACGTCAGATAACATATGAGGACTCCGGATAACTTCAGATAATACAACAACTCCACCGCGGGCTTCCATCCTAGCGCACCCGCCGATTTGTGGCCGATCCTCGCTCTCCGGCAATAAAGCGGCCAGGATCGATCGCAACTCCAAACCTCCGCTATTTCACTGAGCCGCGGTGACGAGTAGACCTCTCCTCACTCTCGCATAAAGGAAAGCCCGCTTCAGTCTTCTTCTTCTGTCACTACTTTGGCTGCTTCTTTTGTTATTTGATTTGCCAATTCTCGGATTTTGGATATTCACCTCACATCACAGTATCGTTGCTGTTATGAACACAATCCCACACGAATCTCCTCCCGTCGCCGGTGGTGCTGGCTCGACACCACAACCGCAACTAGAGCCTCGCCCCTGATATGGTCGTCACCAAAGGGCTTCCGGACCCTCCCAGCCGGGGCGCCCTGGCCGAGGCCCGGGCCCGGGCCGCGAACGAAGGCAGTGATGAGGCTTCCACCAAGACGCAGCGGAATGGATGCGTTGCATTTATCCCAAAGGCCCTAAAGTTCATAGCCGAGCAATGGCTTATTATCGGGTTCGGACTCGCCTGTCTATTTGGGTATTTGTGGCCCGGTAAGAAGACTCTCGACTTCACCACGTGCGGACGAGGAGGACTACTTGGAAAGTGAAGACTAATCCAGATATTCGGGGCAGATGTCGCCTCGAAAGGAGGAATAATCAGGTCCGAGTACAGTGTCCTCTACGGTTCGGTGGCCATCATCTTCTTCGTCAGCGGGCTGCAGTTGTCCCCACAGAAACTGCGCGTGAACCTCTTCAACTGGAGGCTGCACATCCTCACTCAGGGCATCAGTTTCATATTGATACCTCTAATTTGGCTAGGTAAGTCCAGTGCCACGGCATGACTATTCTTCCCTGACCTGGCCCATCCCAGTGGCTGACCATCTTGTTAGCCATCTTGTGGATCATCATCGCCGCCGACGGCACAAAACACATCGAGCCCTCCGTCCTCGTTGGCATGCTCGTGCTCAGCTGCCTCCCCACGACCATCGCGTCCAACGTCGTCATGACCCGTAACGCGGGCGGGGACGACGCCGCGGCCATCGTCGAGGTCGTCATCGGGAACGTGTTCGGGTCCTTCCTCTGCCCGGGCCTCATCTACATCTTCATCCCGACCGTGGGCGACTTCAAGGACTGGACGCCCTCGGACGCCTCCGGGATTCCCGAGATGTACCAGCACGTCTCCATGCAGCTAGGACTGAGCGTCCTGGTCCCGATAGCGGTGGGTCAGACGCTCAGGGTCTTTTTTAAGGAGAAGGTCCTCTGGGTGCTGGACAAGTTCTGCCTGGCCAAGGTGTCGACCTTCTTCCTGTGTACGCTGGTGTGGTAGGTTTAACACCCTCCTCCTCCCCCTCTTCCCTTATTGGTCGCGGCTCGGAACCATGGGGCGGGCTGATGCTGAGGAACTGAGCGCAGGTCAACGTTCTCCAACGCCTTCAAGACCGGGGCCATCATGAAGCTCCCCACCGCCTCGATCCTGTTCAACGTCTTCATGAACGTGGGACTATACGCGCTCTTCACGGGGGTGTGCTTCGTGGCGGCGCGGCCGCCGCACCGGCTGGTGGTGGCGTTCGAGACGCGGGCGGCGCAGCGGTACATGCCCCGGTGGGTGCGGGCGGTGGTGGCGCCCAAGCAAATGTCCAAGGAGCAGACGGTGGCCGTGTGCTTCTGCGGCGCGGCGAAGACCACTAGCGTCGGGATCCCGCTCGTGACGGCCATGTGGCACGCAAAGACGGACGAGACGCAGGCCACGCTCGCCATCCCCGTGCTGCTCTACACCATGGAGCAGGTCTTCCTCGCCCAGATGCTCGTCTACGTCTTCCGGCACTACCTCCGGAGGGGCGAGGTCCACAAGGACAGCATGGACATGGAGGCGTTGCACGCGCGCCTCGCCCGCGGTGGGCTGGAGGACGTTGACGGGGCGGACGAGAGGGACGGCAGCGGCCGCCGCGGTAGCACGAAGTTCACTAGTGATGGCGCTGTGAGGAGGGAGCGGGGCTTTGATGATGTCTCCCTGGACTAAGGTGACCTGTTCTTATAAATGTTTATATACATGAGAACTGGCTGACCACCACACGGTGGAATATGTTTTAACTTATCGGCTACCCTATTTGCTAATGTCTGGGCAGGGGGGAGAAAAGAATACTCCATTATTCATTGCTAGATATCCTACCAGGCCGGTAGGCAGGCATACGGAACTAAACAGAATTCAGAGGGGCAACCTTTCAATGACAGGTAATTCTGTGCCCAATTTTCCAAGATGATGCATATTCTTTCCCCCCCCCCCTCATGATGTGCTCCGTGTCCTTCATGTAGGGGAAGGAAAGGCGTTCGAGACCTTGACTGTGTCAGTTCAAGACGACGGCGTCGTTGACGTGCCCAGCACACAGTGCTGGGATGAGACGCCCGAATTGGACACATGCAGCTCTTGACATATTTCACACCTCGATATATCATTAACGTTAGATATCTCTGGGTTGTCTTCCCGGTGCCACATAAGTATAGCTTGTATCTCTCCGACTTCAAGTAAGGGAGACAATCTGTCAGCACGCGCAGTGTTCAGATGCAGCCACTACAGAATCCAACTGAACAATTGGGGGCTGCTGTTTCTATCACAACGAGGCCAAAACCATTTATATTCATTATCCCGTGCGGGTGACTTTACCGAATCCCTTCACGGCGTCAAATGCGTCCGACACAGTGTTTACTATAGTGAATCCAAAGCAAGTGTCCCATCCGTCCAAGTCACGATAAGACAACCCATCCATGTCCTTTCGAGTCTAGATCGCGGTTGGTCAGAGGAAGTGCCGGGCTGATACTTAATCCTTCTCGATGAGGCTATCGAACAGCGGCTTCAGACTCTTTGCGCTCTTCTTAGGGTACCGCTTCTGGTCATGCTCGTAATCGACATAAGTCACACCAACTGGGGCCCAGTTGTCAGCCAAGCTCCTCGGGGGAAGGCAAAGGGAGGGCGGGGGCTTGGATCAAGGACTCACATCTCGTCTCGTAGCCCTCGGCCCACTCGAAGTTGTCCATGAGCGACCAGGCCAGGTAGCCGCGGACGTCGACGCCGTCCTCCTTGGAGGCCAGGGCCATGGCCTTGACGTAGCCGTCAAAGTACTCGGCGCGGAAGTCGTCCTCGACGATCTGCTCCAGCTTCATGTCGTTCTCGCCCTTGAGGCTGGTGCCGTTCTCGGTGACGTAGATCGGGGGGTTGCCGTAGCGCCTCGACAGCCAGCCGAGCAGGTCGCGGAAGCCCTAACATGAAATTAAGAGTTGGTTTTTAAATGTAGATTATTGCAAGATTTGACTAACCTGGGGGTTGGGCCGCAGCCAGAAGCTCTGCGTCTCCGGGCCGATGCACTCGCCCTTCTTGGAGTAGAAGAGCGTCTCGAGGTTGCCGAGGAAGTCGTCGGCCTCCGGGGCGGTCGTCTTGTGCTTGATGTAATTGGCCGTGTAGTGGTTCATGCCGTAGAAGTCGTTGCTGCCCTTGACCAGGGCGACCTCCTCGGGCGTCCACTCGGGCAGGCGGTCGCCCAGCTGCTTGCGCATCGAGTCCGGGTACTTGCCGAAGTAGATGGGGTCCGCGAACCAGCTGATGGCGAACTCGATCTTGCGGTCGGCCGCCTCGACGTCGGCCGGGTCCTCTGGGTCCCAGGGGTACACGCCGTCGCCGTTGAGCGTGATGCCGATCTGACCCTTGTCGGTGGGCTTGAACTCGTCGCGGTACACCTTGACGGCGCGGCCGTGCGCGAGCAGCAGGTTGTGGCCCACGATCCACGGCTCGCGCGAGCTGTCGCCGACGGGTGTCTTGGAGCGGTCGGAGCAGTGGCCTGGGGCAAAGTAGCCGGTGCTGTAGCCCAGGATGGAGCTGCACCACGGCTCGTTGAAGGTGATCCAGTACTTGCACTTGGGGATGGCCTTGAAGACCACACGGGCGTAGTGCTCGTAGTCCAGGGGGAACTCCTCCCTGTTCAGCAGGCCGCCGTAGCGCTTGTCCAGGCCATCCGGGAGGTCCCAGTGGTACAGCGTGATGAAGGGCTCGATGCCGGCGTCGAGGAGATCGTCAACAAACTTCCTGTAGTGGTCGAGCCCGGCCTGGTTGATGGGGTCGTTGCGCCCGCCGACGGGGATGATGCGCGACCACGAGAGGGAGAAGCGGTACGAGTTGACACCAAGCTCTTTCAGCAGGGCGATGTCTTCTGCCGTCCGGTGGTACGAGTCACAGGCAACAGAGCCATCACTGCCGTCGGCGATCTTGCCAGGGATCTTGCAGAAGGTGTCCCAAATAGACGGGCCGCGGCCATCTTCCTCAGTGGCTCCTTCGACTTGGTAGCTGGGCACGACGTCAGTTTCCGCCTCGGCCTATTATGCCTCGGACCTCGGAGGGTGCATGTGCTCATGGGCTCATCAAACTCACGATGCAGTTGCAAAACCCCACTTGAAGTCCTTGGGCAGGGACATGATCGAGTCGAGCTGTGGAGGGCGGACTCCTGATCACCACAGAGTATATTCGATGTAGGGTTAGGGTGTTTCCTGAGGCGAGAAAGCTGGAGGCAGTCTTGGGAAGATTTGAGGCCTCGATCTCTATACGTATGCTGCCTTGAGAAGAATAGAACTCTACTGAACAAAGGCGAGGCTTGGGTAACTAATCTTCAGTCCTGGTCAAGGGGGAAGAAGTGACCACTTTGAGGCAGTCAGTCAGGGCGCACTGGCAGACAGAACTGTGGGAGGAGGGCATCCATCTGCTTTATATATTTATCATATATGTACACAAACGCCTAGTGCTGAAAAGGCCAAAACAAACCACTCAGGTCCAGGTCAGTGGCCGAGGATGAACGTGACCTGACCGAGAGTCGAAACAGACGGACTGCATGTGGGCGAGTTGAGGGTGCTGGCCTGTTCGACTTAGATTGTCCGTAGAGAGTTGGATCTATCTACTTGCCCCAGTTCTGCCGTTCCTCGGACCGTCACGACCGAGAAAAGCTAGGCATAGTCTCGGGATTGCCCTCTCCCTCCTCGTCCCACGAAACGTGATACGTGCCTGGTTGGGCCTCCAGTTTGTGCATCCATGGGCCGTCATGGCCTTGACCCCAGTCCTCAGCCATTCTCCTCCTCCACCTCCTCCACACCCCACTTAGACGCGGGGTAATCATGCCTGAAGAGCCCACAACAACTTTTCGGAGGTTGACGGAGATGATGCTGGCCTGGCCCTCGTCTCCCTCGCACCCACACATCCTTCGCATTTCCTGCGCCAGTTACTACAGTGACCGTCAAGGGTGAGTGAATATGTGAAATGCCACCTGCTTCTCCCTCTAGGCACAGGGGGCATACAGCAACCTCACACACACAATACCCAGGATACCATATCATCCTGCACAAGCCTCGCGGCTTGGCAGAAATCAGAAAAGCACCTAAGAACCCGCCCATATCCAGTCCCTGTTTCTCCCCCCTATTTCGTGGGCCAGCGTCTCGGCCCGTCTAGCCGTGAACGTATCAGTCGCGGCGCTTGACTTCTTCAGTTGCCTAAACCTCGGGAACAGGCGGGTGGTGTGGCTGCTGCAGTGACGCCCCAGGAACCAGAGCGGCCAGCCTCCAATGCAGCCAGAGTCGGCCCACCCAGCATTTCGGTCGGCCCACCCAGCTCTTTGCTTCCGCCCACCCAATACCCCAGGTGAGCTAAAAGTTAACTCTATTATTTATAGACTTTTCGCCTACCCAGAAGTACCTTTCTTGCTTGATAAGTAGAATCTTAACTCCGCACTTTTAAAATCTTTTGCTATTCCAAATAGAGCGGTACTTTATAATAACTTCTGCGCCCTTTAGCCTTCCTGCGCCCTCTAGCCTTTTAGCACCCTTTAGCTTTCCAACGCCCTTAGCTTTTTATATACCTTTTAGCTTTCTATATACCTTTTTAGCTTTATATACCACTTAAATTCTTATTTAGCATTAAAAAGCTAAAAAGATATTAGTTATAATTAAAGTATTTTAAAAATATAAAAAGTTTTATATAATAAAACTTATTATATTAATTTTAAAATATATATTATACTTTATCTTTTTTTTAAATATTTATTATTATTTTAGCTTAATAATAAAACTGAAAAAAACTAAAATAATTAATATTATAATTTATTTTATTTTTAATATAATATTTATTTAAATAATAATTTATTATTTTTAAATATTTATATTATTAAAAGCTAATAAAATAATTAATATTTAATTATTTTTATTAACTACTTTATTAACTTTTAATAATATAGTATTTATTTTCTTTTTTTAAATATAAGGTTAAAAAACTTATAATTATATTTTTTTAATTAAATTTTATTTAACTATATTATATTTCTATAATTAAACTTTATTTTTTTAATTTATTTAAGTAAAAGGTAAACCTTTTTAAAGAAGCGTATTAAATAATTAATATTTCTTTTTCCTTTTAACTTATTTCTTTTTAACTTATTATAAATCTTTACTTTATAAATAATAAACTTCTTTATTTCTTTTAAATAAATTTTATATATCTTTAAAATATTAAGAAATATATCGATTTATTAAAATAAAAAAGAGTTTTTATTTCTATATTTCTTTACTTTAATAAGAGAATCTTTTACTTAAATAAAGATTTATTTATTATAAATAAAGTTTATTTCTATAGCTATTTATAATAAAGCTATTAAATTTATATATTTAAATAATAAAATATAATAGCTTTATTTAATTAATTTAAGGGTTTTAAGTATATATAAATAGTAGTTTAAGCTTAATTAATAATTATTTTAATTTTAATTAAATAATTACTTTTAAATAATTTTATAAAATAAAGTTATAATAATTACTTAATTTTATTAAATAAGTATATATTTATAAAGTAAAGTTAAAACTTTAATTAAAGTAATAATAGCTTTTTAATATTATTTATTTTAAATAACTTAAAGGCTTAAATTATATAATAATAATACTTTTATATATTAATACTAATAATATTTAATAACGTTAAATTAAGTTATTTATAGCTTATAATAGCTTTAACTTTAATAAACTCGTTTATATTAAAGTTAATAACTTATTAAAAGTATTAATATAAATAAATTAAATATAGCTTAATATTATAGCTATTAATATAAAATAGCGGCTTTTAACTATAGTTTATAAATAGGCTTATAAAAGATTAATAAGTTATTATAAAAAGTTTTATATAGTAAAACTTATTATATTAATCTTAAAAGATATATTATACTTTATTTTTTTTAAATATTTATTATTATTTTAGCTTAATAGGGGAATTTAAATAAATAAAATAGTTAATAGTATTTATCTTATTTATTACTTAATAAATTTTCTGTTAAACCTACTTTACACCCTTTAGCGCCTTAGCGAAAGAGGTCACTTTAACCGGAGTTTCTAGTTGTTAGAAGAAACTGTGATCTGGGCCTAACTCTGATCAATTCTGATCAGTTCTGATGCGTCTGTCATTCTGTCTGCGGCTATCTCGTGCCAACCCCCCTTTTCTCGTTTTTATTTTAACTACCGGTACCAACGCCTAGCTCCCAATCGCACACACGATCAAGTATGAATGTAAGACTCCTCCCTGCTCTAAAAATCGCGTCCCCTGAGCTGAGCACATCAATGCCATGTTAGCCTCTGATTGCAGTGGCACAGGCGTCCCGTCGGCCCTGATGATGAGACTAGCCGCGACAATATCTGCCGGCCTCTGTGGTATTTCGCGAGAATGCCAGCATGATGCGGCACTCTGGATGCAGCCTTGATTGGCGGCGGGACGTGGTGTATCGTAAAGGCATATTACTCTGCGCAGTAGGCCATCGCGTACCCACCATTCAGATCACTGCTGGGTGAAACCCTCCTTGTCATTGTCGTTGTCCCTGTCAGCCAGTTTTCGCTTCCCGTTGTTACCGGACGATCCGCTAGGCTCGCTTCCAACGCGGTCGTCGTCGGTATATTCGACAATATGCCACTCCGCCCAAGCTGAGCCATCGGCACTCCGGCGCGTCACACTTGCCCTCTTCAGCCTGCCACCCAGGCTGCTGCCCTCCACGAGGCTTTCGATCCATGGAATACCGTGCGACTCACGGCCGATTGGCTGCGAGGCGGACGCGAGCGTTGCGGAGACGCGCTCCGCCTCGCTTGCCTGCTGAGCCGCCTCCAGGGCCCTTCTTCCGGGGAGGCCCGGGCTTTCTTCCTCTCCCTGGGTCGGGGAATCGGGGATCAGGCCCATCTCGTCGAGATCGGAAAGATCGTCCCGACAAAGACTGCCTACGGTGACATGGATGTATTCGGCCTCACCCTGTGGCTGCTCGGTCCAGTATGTGAGAGGGGTGCCGCAGTAGCCACAGAACTGGCGTCGAGCATTGTTCTCGGCCGGGTTCTCGTAAACACGACGGATCGTACTGGCGGTCTCATCTGGGAAATAGGCGACCGTCGCGGAGTAGAACCAGTTCAGGGGAATGCGAATGTGCGCAGAGAGGAGGCTGGCTTGGGCGAGGCCTGAGCCGTAGTGTTAGCTGGATGGGTTTAGGCGCATTAAGAGGCTGTAGGTGCTTGTTGCAGTTTGAGCTGAGCTAAGCTTACGATGAGACGCTTCAGTTCCAAATTGCACCTGTGCCACCTCCCTGGCATCCTGAGGGGCTTTGATGAGGTACTGATTTCTGTTGCAGGCACACGAGCCTCGGAGCGATCGTGCGAGGCTCATATTGATGTTTGCGGTTTATGTTGCCAACGGCAGGGCTGGGCTTGCCAGAACAGGCGCAAGATGTCGCAGTTGTCCGGGGTTCAGGGTCGCCAACCAGGATTAGAGAAGAGAAAGAAGGGGTTGAAAGTGAGGATGAGAAAGGCAGGCAAGTCGTACATAAAGCGCAGATCTCAGGTCTTGTCTTCTTGTTCTGCTGAGGAGCTCGACCAAGTCAAGGTGAGGCGATGGCGATGATGATTTCAAAAGCCTCGAGCTTTGCCTCTAAAACGGAGTACCCAGGTATGCCTGGCAGGTCAACGGCCGGACACTGCACAGGTACGTCCCGACTGCGGTTAGCTCCATGATTGGTGGTGCGGGGCCTATGCTACCCCGCCTGGCTGCAGTATTATGGGGCGCCAGCTGCACCCCGGGAGCTGATGAGCTTGTGATGATGTTACTTTGCATGCCTGGGTACTTCAAGGCTTCTATTGAAACTTGAAAAAATATTTTTAAGCTAAGTGTTACCCCCTCCTAATTACTTAACTTAATTTTATCTATTATATTGAACTTTCTTTAAATAATATTAAATATTTATTAATTTTAATTTATATTTTTATTACTATTTTTATTATTATTTTAAATTATTAATAATTAAAAAGTTTTATATAAAATAATAATAATAATTATTATTATTATTATTTAACGTGATTTATAAACTTTTAATATAGTAGATAAGATTAAGTTAAGTAATTAAGGGGCTAATACTTAGCTTAAAAATAATAGTAGAATTTTAATAGAAGGCTTTAGGTACGTCCGGAAGATAGGAGGCCAGGTTGGAAGCCAGTCTACAACTACAAATTGATTGTTAGAGAACGTTGGGTGCGCGGCGACGGACAGGTGATTAGAACTGATTAACAAAGAGGGGCTCTCGCCATCGCCAGTGCACGGCATCGGTAACTAAGAGGTGCCTGCCTTGTGTTCCGTCGTTCGAGTTGAGGAAGCAGGGACAGCAGCTAGGCACCATAGAGAACGGCGCAAGGGACCTTCCAGAGAACTTCGGCTGGGGCGTGGGAACTTATCACACGGTTTGCGAGACAGCCACAGCAAAAGTGATCAAACCGCACGTCAGAGGCACAACGATCCTCCAAGGATGCCTGGCAGCCCAGGTATCCAACAGATCCTTGAGCTCTTCTTTCTCCTCCGGAGTGAAGTCTACAGTGTCACTCCCCTTCCCCTTGCCAATTTCAAGATCATGCGCAAAAGCGAGGATCTGCTCGTTCACCGGGAAGATTGCCCGCTTCTCCCACCTGTCCATGACCACGAGCACCAACACAGAAAACGCGTGCCACTTCCACAGCCCGGCAGTATCCTGGTCGGGATGAGACGCGGTCAGGAGCGTCAGGGACAGCAGCGAGGCGCTGAGGAGCTGACTCGTGGGGAGCATGATGGCGTAGCCCTGCTCGATGATCACGCTGAACTGAGAGACCTGTGTGGGGGACGGTGGACACCGCCTCAGCATAGGAATGCACCAGAAGCGCAGGCTAAAAGCGATGCCTGCGGCTTGAGTTAGTACGGTGCTGCCTTGGAAAAGGAGACTGACGGAGGCTTGCCTGATAGGAAGAGGAGCACTACCGAGACCACGGCGCGAAGAGCTGGGAGGAGGTGGGGAGTGCTGGCGATACTCCCCGCCGCATCTGTGAGAAGGGCGCCGCTCATCGTGGTGTTCATTGACTTGGGTGGTTTCCTATAGCTTCTTCGTTCAAGGGTCTTCCTGTTTTGTGTGTTCAGGTCTCAGGACAGATAACACACGAAGAACGAGAAATCCGCCTTCAGCCCCTCGAGATCCCACATCAGCAGCTGAGACCGCTGGGGAGGTCAGCATGGTGTATAAATATCGATGATGACTGGCGAGAAGCCCAAGCCAGATTGGGTTTGGAAGCTCCGCTTTGAGAGGCTGTGGCTGGTTCTTCTGCTCAACGGTCCTAACTAGGCCGGGCCTTCTTCAGGAAATACTTGGCGTTTTCCCTCATTCAGGTTCGACATGTTGAGATTGCTACGGTGCTCTCACTGAGTCGTTCATGGCGAAGGGCCGGGATGCAGCAAATGAGTTGTCCTGATACGTTCTTCTGCCAAGGTCGGCAGTAGAACAAACCTGAAAGACCTACGCTCTATCCACATATTAGCCGGCTCTTTCTTTATGCTGTTGCGAGAAGACCGACACATCGGAGCCTTGGGCCTTTTGAAGTTTTGCCAATGATACCTAGGTAAAGGTATTTTGGTGGTGGTCAGGGGAGACGTACTCGGCAACGTCCGGTTGGAGATGTTCAGACCTGAGTTTCCTAGATTGATAATGCTGGTTTCAAACGGAAACAAGCTTGCCATGTCTGTACCCAATATGGAGCTAGTCTACCGGATCGCGATAGGCTATTGCTTCCCCGGAGCGGGAAACGGCTCCCTCATAACCGAGGGGCCCTTAGCCCGGCTTGTGAGGGGAAAGGTGGGAACTGTGGAGATGCCGACGGTCCCACGAGTGGGCGGCAATGTGGAGTAATAAACTACCTAGGTAGGTACCTAGGTACGTAGTCCCAAAAGATATTATACCAGGGAAGATTATCCCACAGTAAGTTATGCTATAGAAGAATATACCAGAGGAGTTTATGCTATAGGAGGTCATCTACACTGCTGTAATAAGTTTGAAGGCAACAGGCACGACGACGATACCAATCGAGGTGGTGAGGGGACAGAGCTCACCCTCTAGGTACAGTACATTTCAACCGACCCTTCTCTCCGCCGTCAACCGTGGACACCCACCACCGGACACTGAGATTGATTATAGTGCCGATCACTCAGACGGCCCGCAGACTGATAAAGCGAGAAGCTGCTTTGTGGCCGGTGGCCTTTGAACCGGCACCAAGCTGAAGCCACCGCCACTGCACCCGAGTTTGATACATGAGCTGAAATATTACAATTACATGTACATAATAGAATACTTGCATGTTTAATCTTCAACTTTGAGCTAAGCCGCAAAATGTATGTACCCCATTCTGAATGCTCCTTTTGTCTAGGAGGTATCTAATATGCTAAAGGACTTTGCCTTCTTGATAGCTTTCCTTGGCAACCTTGTAAGAGATGATGAAATAGATGGGCGTAGGAGCCGCTCTCATCGTCCACCTCCAACTTCCCCACTTCCCCACCTTGGTGTTTCCCGACCTCCGGCCACAAAGAGCATCGTTTCTCACCAGAAAACCCTTCTGTAGTTGCCATTGTGCTGATGCGGTTCCCGAGTCAGTTCGGAGTCCCTTGGTTGTGTTTGTCGCTCAGCAGCCGTTGCCCATCTCGTTGCCCTCGCCTGCCCCTCTGCCTACACACTCGGGCGTGTATAACATCAGACTGGTGCCCTTCTTCAATGTTAGGCAGGTCGAAGTCAGAACAAGACATAGATCGAGATTTCATATCCCCAGGACCTTTGGACCTTTGGATTCTGTGCCTCGCACTGTATTCTTGAGCCAGTATATTGCTCGTGTCTACCCCTAGAACACGACTCCAGATTGTCATTATGTCTGGACCTACGTCTCGCCTCCGAGGCATCCTCGGGCACCTCCTCCCTTCTCAGTCCTCATCCTCAAAGACAGGAGAAACATGGCAACACAGCCATCACATCCACACCCTCTCACCGACATTCTTTCTCCCTCGGGCTGCCTCCATCGAGCCCGAGGCCGAAGCGATGGTCCACATCACCGCCAATGGCTCGGTCCTCCGCCGGACTTATCAGGAGTTCGCCGACCGCGCCAGGGGACTGGCCTACTACCTCAAGACACACGGGTACAAGCGGGTCGGCGTTCTGGCGCCTAATACGCCTGCCTTTTTGGAATGTATCTACGGGATTGTCGCCGGAGGAGCCGTCATCGTGCCTGCGAACTACCGGCTCAAGGAGGACGATATAAGCTACATCTTTGAGTTCTCCGAGGTGGACGTCATCATTGCCGACTGGGAATTCGAGGGTTTGCTGGCGGCTTTCAGGAAGGCCAGGCCAGGTGTGAAGATCATCGTTGATACCGACACCGACGCCACTGAAGGGGAGCTCTGCGGGCCCTTTGATGCGATTGTCTCAGAAGGCCTGACGTATGACCGACAAAACGGCGATGAGGGCTGGGACGGTCTGTATACTTCAGCCGAAGACGAGGACGAAATGCTGGCCATTCCGTTCACGTCGGGGACGACATCGCGGCCAAAAGGGGTCGTTTACTCCCATCGTGGTGCGTACATCTGCCCGCCGTTGGGGCGAGAATCGACTGAATGGAACTTGGAAGTTGACAGTATCGCGCAGGTGCATATCTTGCAGCCATGGGAAATGTGATAGAGTCAGGCTTGAACACCCAGGACGGACGATGCAAGTACCTCTGGACCTTGCCCTTGTAAGTCCCACCATCTGCCACCTCTCAACATGACGTCTGGGAACTCTGAACTGAAGCTTGAGTGCCCGTTCAGGTTCCATGCCATAGGGTGGACCTTCCCCTGGTCGGTAGTAGCCGTGCGCGGCACCAACATCTGCCTCCGTAAGATCGACTACCCATTGATCTGGCGGCTGTTGAAGTCCGAAGGCGTGACGCATTTCAATGCCGCTCCTACTGTGAACACTCTGCTATGCGCGGACTCCAACGCCGCGCCTCTTGAGCGGCCCTGCCAGGTCACGGTAGCCGCGTCGCCTCCTACCGGCCACCTCTTCGAGCAGATGACAAACCTCAACCTGCACCCTGTTCATGTGTACGGGATGACGGAGACGTACGGGCCGATTACCAAGGGCTACATCATGCCCGAGTGGGACTCCCTGGACCCCAAGGACAAGTACCAGCTCATGGCGCGGCAGGGCCACGGGTTCATCGCGAGCCTGCCTGTCAGGGTGGTCAAGACGGACCAGCCGGAAGGTGTGCTGGCCGATGTCGCCAGGGACGGCAGGGAGATCGGCGAGATTGTCTTCTTCGGCAACATCTGCGCGAAGGGTTACTTCAAGGACCCTGAGGCGACGAAGAAGCTGTTCTCGGGCGGCGGGCTGCATTCAGGCGACCTGGCAGTCCGGCATCCGGACGGCGCCATCCAGATCCTGGACCGGGCCAAGGACATCATCATCTCAGGGGGTGAGAACATCTCGTCGGTGGCCCTCGAGAGCATGCTGGTCAAACACCCCGACGTCCTCGAGGCTGGCGTGGTGGCGGTCGCGGACTCACACTGGGGTGAGAGGCCCAAGGCTTATGTGACGGTGAAGTCCGGGAAGAGCGTTGGAGGCAAGGACATTGTCGACTGGGCCAAGCACCAGAGCCAGATCTCGAAGTTCATGGTACCCAGGGAGGTAGAGATCGTCTCGGAGCTGCCCAAGACGTCGACGGGGAAGATCAAGAAGAATGTCCTTCGAGAGTGGGCGAAGCACGGCCAGCACAAAGAGTGAGAGGATTCTTACCCCACGCATTGATCAGAAGCAACGAATCGAAGACAGAGCAAACCTCGGGGCGATGGAGGAAAAATTGCGAGGTCAGGGCCCTGGTGCCGGGGGATGCTGGGGGATGCAGACGCCGTGCGCCGTTCGCCGTTCGTCCGGTCATCAGGCAGAATACACAACCGCACAGCAAACAGTCCACTGTTGCCGTACCCTTGGATTGCGTATCCGAATGGAAGCATAGCCTCATCTCTTTGAGCCGCAGACACGAGTGCTCGTCCGACTTGAGCTGCTAAGGCTCAGGCGATTCCCAACGGAAAGCAGTGTCAGGTTTTCGGGCCGTTCACCCGCGTCGAGTAGACAGACTCATTTCATCTCTGTATTGATAAGATGCACACCCAATGCTGTTTCATTCACCTTCTACATTAGCTAGTCTATGATATAGCCCACGCTTGACAAAATGCTGCGATTTGTTGGTACAGAAGACAGAGGGGGAAGGATCAAACACAGACTAGGGTATCGACGACCTCAACTCTAGAGGGCAGAGAAAATGGAAAAGTCAACACACCACCAGATATTCTCTTGTTGGTACTCTCGTACACCCTCTAGGTTTTTGAGCATTGTGCCTCAATCTACCCATCAAACGACGCCGCGGAAACCACAGTATCTATGAGTCCTGCATGATCTCGGAAATGGCCAAGTGGAAATCTCACTTGACTAGGAAATTGATACAACATATGTTTATAGGACAACATTTGAGGACCATGGAAAAGCAGACGAGTACAAGGTGGAATTTAGGGAGAAGACAGTTACCGTGAGAGGGCTAGACTCGTGTAGGCAGTCAAGTCAAGCCACGAGGCTCAGTAGCAGCACATATAAGGTGTGACCCACATGCGAGTGTCATGCTTTTCTGGGATATAATTAATCAAAGCTAGAGATGCCTGAGAATCTAATGTCGGGAAAATACGAAGGTAGCATAATTAGAGTGTACTCAAGGATGATACAACATGTAACCCTACTCGGAGAGCAAGATCTGCAGTCTTGCTCTCTGCAGGCAGATCACATTGGGATTCCGTCTCTCATCACAAGCCACCGATGTTTAATACAGCCATCGATGTACGAAACAATGCAGGCGCACGGCAACCAAATAACGGCCCGCCTTCCCTGTGCGCGACTTGGACGAGGTCTTATTGGATGAACCATCGTCAAACCGGCCTTGAAGCATGCGGGCTTGATATGATCGCCCTGGTATGGTCTTCATGTGTTTGACAACCGCAAACGAGCATGGGATCTGCTTGCATTCTGGTGTCAAGAGACGATGGGTAGAGCCTCGGAAGGGATGCGCCACTGAGAACATCTGGACTGTGCGGTTCTTGGGACATCGCAGATATGACTGCGTGCGTCTTTTCGATGGAAGGAAAAAGGGTGTAGACTGCCTAATGATCAGAAGGAACATCGAGCATCCTCTACTATGTGTAGGCAAAAAAGTATACAGACAAGGTTGGCATGGCATCGAGAGGGATGGGCTATTTCATGGCTAGGAAGTCATCGTGTAGTCCTTCCTCCTATCAATTAAGTGTGATGTGTTCGAATAACTACAAATTCTGAAAATTCTCGCGAAGTCGTCTCTGAGGTCTCCTCACATCTGCCCTGGAGATTCCTTCGGAACAAGAGTCATTTTGGAGAAAAGCCTCATCCAAATCTCAGCAGTTTCCAACTGCTTATGCAACCTCGCCCACCTCCACTTAGGTACCGTCCAGGAGAAGAACCCAAAGACCCAAGTGTAGCCAACCAGGTGCCCCAGCCAGCTCCTTTCGAGCAGGTCCAGCTCACGTGCCCAGCCAGCCCTCCTGGCCAGTCCTCTCACGGCCGAGACAAGGAAGAGCTCGACCGAGCACGCCGCGAAGTTGTACAAGAACCACTGCACGTCAACAGCCCAGTCCTTATGCCCCATCCGCCAGCTGACGGCCCCGTGGGACAGGCCGGACAGCAAGAAGACCACAAACGCCACGACCGGTTTCTCTGCCCTCGTGCCTCGTAGCCGCAGCGCGCCGGCCACGGCCCGCCCGACGCTCCCATACGGCCGCACGACAAGGCGGTGCCAGAACCCGGACCAGAAGCCTCGCAGCCCGCACGCTGCTGAGGGGTTTCCAAACAGCGAGGGCCAGTCCTGCGGTGTGTCGATGCCGGCGAGGACAAAGACGACAGAGAGGACGGCGTTGGCGCCGTCGAGGAAGGCCAGGCTCTCCCAGGCCCAGACCACGGCGGTATAGCCGCGCACGACGGCCTCGCGTGCCGTGAGGGCGGGGAGGCGGGTGAACAGTGCAGTCTCTGCGACGTCGGCTGATGAGAGGAAGCCGAGGGTCTCGCTGAAGAGGAGAGGCAGGAGGTGTGTGTAGAGGGCGTAGTAGAGGGGGAGTTTTGCTAGGCGGAGCAGAAGGAAGATGAACAGTGGCTCCTGTGGCTTGGCCTTCTTGCCACTGGGGTCATCTTCCTCTTGCTTGTTCAGGTTGAGGAGCTGAGGATTCCCCCAGAGGCGCCAAGTGGCGCGGAATGAAGATCTTGTGAAGAGGCCCTCAACGTGTGGGCTGGACCGCCTCTCTAAGAACAGCAGGGAGGTGGTGTGTACTATGTTCAGCGTGACCGATTGTGCCCAGAGGCCGGCGAGGCCGGGAGAGAGGGCCAAGAACCGCTTGCATGTTAGGAACGAGAGCACTGCGAAGAGGAGATAAAGTGGGAAGAGGAACAGACGGTGCCTCTGGTTTGAGGTGTGGATCGCAAAGTGAAAGGTGAGGATGCATAGTAACAAATGACCTATTGGGATGAGGCAAGGAGTGACGAGGCGGATGTACTGCAACATTTTGCCTGCCTTTGAGTGTTGGTTCACTGTCCAAAGGTCATCATTCCTGCAAAGGGACCCGTGTCGTACAAGTCTGGACCTACTTATATCCTACAACTGATCCACTCGCCAAAGATACGGCTGTACCGAGTACATGGAATGATTATAATCAATAGTGGGAACCCCCAGGCAACAGAAATCAGCAAATATGGGCCCCGCGCCTGGTTTGATTACTCCATAGTACAGTACATATGTACAGAAACAAGCAAAATGAGCTGGTGATCATTGATCATTGATCCCTTATTTCTTCCACACGTGATACATCTCGGCCCTACAGAGCGTCATGACCATGACCAGGGCCAGGTCCACCCCATCCGCGGCCTTGACCTTCCACACGCTGGACGGGCCCGTTGCCTTTTCTCCGATGAGTGAGCCGACCACGCCCGTCGGCGCCTGGTACGAGACTTTCTCGATGCGCGCGAACGGCGCGCCGTCCACGCTGACCGTGACGTCCTCCCCCACGTCGTCGGCCCTGCGCATGCTCACGACGACGTCCTCGCCAGCCACGGTGCGCACCGTAGCGTCGACATCCGAGTGGCCCAGGCTGGTGATCTGCTTCTGGTGGACCAGCTCCGCCAGCTGGCGCTTGTCGCCGGCCGCCTCGACCAGCCAGCGGTTCTTTGGGTCCACGCTGGCGTGCCGGAAGTCGAACAGGTGCCTGCGCTGTTCAGGTGGTGACCCGCCGGGTGAATCGGCAAATACCTTGCGCCGCCAGCTCCACGAGGTGCCGAGCTTGGCCTCGACGCGGAAGAGCGGCTCGCTGGGATCGCCGTCCAGGGTTGCCGTCACGAGGTTGAAGGCGTGGTGGTGACACTCTACCGTAATAGAGGTCTCGCGCTCGGTGGTGTGGCCCGGGAGCATGATTACCGGCGGGCTGGGTGTAGTAAGTGGAGCGGCGGAGGCGGCCATGTTGTTCCTATTTGGTTCTTTTTTCTTGTGTGTACCCCTTGGAATTTTGGTCGTCGGAATGTAAAACGAAGCTCCGCGGAAGGATTGCTCAACAAACTTCAAGACGGTGAGAGCAGAATTTGCGCTGAAGGATTTTGGGGCAAGTTGTTGAAGCAGATCAATAGGTAACTCAAACGGTTCATATAGAGCTGACACATCCCCATATTTGCGGCTGGACAAGATTAAAGTTGCTTGTATCGCGCTTCCGTCCCAACTACCGGAGGAACGAATGCTTGTTTCTGCACTGTGTGGGTGCCTCACAAAAGGCCCGACGCGGCTTGGGTGCACGTGTGGGTCGGTTCCCCGTTTTCCCCTATTACCTGTCGGCAGTGAAATCCTTCGACTGCAGGACAACTACAGAGCAGTGTTGATCCCTTCTATATCAATGATGAAGTCGGATCACGCTCAACATTATGCGCCAGTTCTCCTGAGCCATTAATCGCGAGGTGGATACAGGACTACGTATTCCAAAATTACAACAGCACATCGTGGTGCTAGTGCTTACACGGTCACAAATTTCCCTGTCCTTACGAAGTTTATTGTATTTTGCCCAAATTTACGGAGTTGTGTATTTGATATCACTCTGGGGCGTTGAGTGAATGTATCTGCTAGAACATGACAGTCGTAGTATTTGCGAAGCATGGGGAAGATGTCAGCCTGTATGTATTTAGTATTCAAAGTATCATCTGCCACTAGAGCCCCAAAATTGCAAATATTGCTACACAACCCCACATTGAATACTTGACCCAAGCAACTTGTTGGACTGCAATGACCGGCCACCCAAGCAACGGCAGAAAGCCCCTCACAAACCCCCGTACCTCCTCTCTGGAGACCAAAGTGCGGTTGCCGGGGTAAAGCACCTCGTCAGTGACAGCGTTGTTATCACCTTTCGTTAGAAAGAGTTGCCTTGGGGTTCTCATTTTCAGCCAAAAGATACTTGCAACTGTACAATGGAGGATGTGCTTGGGTCTGGGCTCACTGGTTGGAGTCGTCGTCCCAGAACACCTGAACAACGCGGTGGACCATGGGCAGTGGATTTCCATCAAACCAGACGACCGGAATGTCTCCCACCTCGATTGAGGATGTACGGTTCCACAGGAATAATATGTCGCCTCTGTGAAAAGCAGGACTCATGGACTCTGAGACAACACAAATGACAGGAGTTGATGAGTTTGTGAGAACACTCAGGCCCTTCCATGCCATGAAGGCTGTGCTCAGATACAACAGGATGGAAAGCGTCTCGCTTAGAACCCGCCGGCTTCGGCCTGTTGACGCGGTGGAGGGCATGGCTGATGGATGGATGTGAGAATCGACAAGGTTCAATTTGGAAAACAAAGTACAGCGCCAAAGCTGGACCGTTGATAATGAGATCAGCAAGAAGGATGAAGTCTGGTGTTTTTAGTCTCTCTTCAATTGTTGATCTTTCAGCTCAGCTTAGGTACCGTGCTGGAGACCAGGAGATAACTTCGTGAGGAGACGTGTACTGATCCGACGAGCGTTATCTGATGGCAGTGTAGTGCACAGATATCTGCGTTGACCATTGTTGACAGCGAGGGATGAAGGTGAAATAAGCTTGTAGGCTGCTGTAAGCAAAGTGGATCTGTACAGTATCCGCAAAGAGGTGTCATTTTCTCGGTGGTTACACAAGGCCCACCTTTTACAAAGACCATGCGCGGCGAATTCACCCCTGATCCTTCCACACACTTAATCGAGAAGGATTGATACTGATAGACCTATGCAATGGGTCAAAGGATTCGGCTGTTCGACTATTCACCTGGGATTTTGGCCGTTGACCCGCATTTCTGTACATAGGCACTGCAAATTGAGACCACTCTGCGAACATGATACAGTACCTCGCCCACGATACCTCACAGGGAGGAGAAGGTCGGAACCATCTTTACTGTAGGATTCAATTGCTTATTGTGGATATACGCTTACTGTGGATATGGGCACTTTGGGCTGCTGTCTTCACGACAAGGACGGCACCGCCGATCGAGTCTCTGGGAGCTGGATAGCATCGTCACTTGCCAGCAGTGTATGGAATGAATCCTTCAGAGACTCTTCGATGTTGAGAGCAGAACGAAGGTGAAGTTCTCGTGTATAAAGGTAGCCATCTCTGCCGCCCTGGGGTAATTCATCTCATTCATCATCCTCATCCAACCTCATCATCAACAGTCTTCAAAGAATCTTCTCTCTTCAAAACCACTCTCTTACCATCACTTCATAATTTTTCAAGAGCCACTCCTTGCTCCTACAATTCAAAATTCTCTACAGATTTCTACAATCTCCAAACACTACCGCCAAAATGCAGTTCTTCACCAAGACCGCCCTCACCGCCGCTGTCATGACCGCTCTGGTCCAGCTCTCCCCTGCCCCTATCGTTATTGCCGTCGACGTTGCCCTCGATGTCGGCCTTGGCACCGCGGCCGCCTGTGTCAGCGCGGCTGGTACCGTTGCCGGAACCGTCGTCTCGGCCACCAAGGACAAGCGGGAGGTCGGCCACCCTCACCAGATCCGCACCATCGAGGCCCGCCAGGAGATGAACCAGGCCGCCTGGCAGAGCTGCAAGGACCAGTTGGCCACCGCCAACCTCAACTTCAGCGGTCCTTCCCCGGGCAGTGAGTAAACCCCGCTCAACACCATCACATCCTCTGCATTGCACCACTTCTTACTTACTTACTCTGCTCTTGCGCAACAGACGTCCTCGTTCAGGGTCTTCCCAGCTCCTGCATGACCCTCCTCACCGTCCTCACCGGTGACTACAACGTCGGCAACCCTCTGCCGCAGGGAAGCGACTCGGCCCTCTTCCGGGACCTGACCAACGACGACATCAACAACCTCGAGAACGCTCTCAAGGCCAATGCCTAAGTGCTTCTCTACCGTTACAACTTGGTGACGCACTGATGGACGCGGTCCAGACACAAGACTAGGGGAGGAGGACGGCCGCACTATCTTTAATACTGAGCTCCGGCTGCTGTAAATCTGTAATTTTCATCTTCTTGTCCAACCTTCTGGTATTCCAGAGTGGTTGAAACTATTCTAGTACATAGGGCCCTAAATGTACATTTCTTAAAATAACTGCACTGGAGAACTGCGCACCTGTGTGACGTGTTTCAGCTCATCGCTACGCAGTACCGTGTTTCTATAATTCAAGTGGTATTGCACTTGTGAAAACAATAATCTAAGCAAACAACATTGAATATGCACTTTCAACCTCCTTGTGTAAATCCCAGCTAGCTAACTTTATATTAGGATGGAAGAATTTAAATATGGTCATGGTATAGTTGCACATGTACATGTGTTATGGGTAAACTGGGAGCTATATCCAGTCACTATAATCTTTTAGGCGGAAAATTCCGTTCGCAGTGGTAATTAAGCCCAATTAACTTAATCATTATGTTGTATTGAATCTGATATACCACAACGATTATTTAAATGTGGAAAGCTGCTTAACACCATTGCGTAGCTCACAGGCTTCTTGGCACCTTGTATATAATCAGGAGAGACATGATTTAATCCAAACCAGATATGTTCAACATGTGATGTGATGTTCTGGATAGGGAAGGTGAGGGAGAGAAGAGCACAGTGTCAAATTGGTGTACAGGCATGCACCTTGCGCCTGACACACCCTCGCAAGAGTCACTGTCACAAGGTGAAAGACACATTGGAGGCTCAATCACTCACGTGCTCTCCTTTCCTTTTCAGGGAAAGCATTCTGGCTGTATGTACGTATGTGTACGAATAGTTCAATGTGTGGGTTGCATATGGAGATTTGCAGGCCGGGAGCTTAGAGGGCGGACCTGATTACTAGGGTAGCCAACAGACGCTAAGCCGGGCTGCAGCTCGCAATCGACTCCTTGTGGCGCTGAATATACAACCTGGTTACACATATATGCACTGTAACCTTTTTTTTGTTTTGTTTCTCATCAGCAGTGACCAATACCAAAGTGTGTGAAACAGCCAGATCTCACTTGCGAACAGTCTCGGAACGGGCCGCAGTGGGAGTTGGGCCAAGACGTCAAAGACTGAGAAAACCGAGCAAAACATGTACTGTAGGCCATGGTGCTTTTTGACGACGGTGGATTGAACGGACAAAGAATGGGCATTCATACTAATAATAGATGTGGGTGGGACAGGCGAACCACAGCAGCAATATCTGGTCCCTGCATTACTCTTACTCTTATATGCAATTAATCGTTCCAAAACCACGCTAGTGACGCGATATAACCGATATACGCAAACTTATATATAACCGTCATTTTTCAATATATTCGCTTCTTTCCTAACTAGTTTTATTATAAACTACTCGAACCGTATATTAAAAGAATAAGGCTATTCGCAGCTATCTATTGCTTATTTCTATATTAATTCTAAAGGTTTTATTATAGAGATATTTAAGTTAAAAGTATAATTTTAATAGTATACCTTGTTATTTTTCTAATATATTTGCTTCTTTCCCTACTAGTTTCGCTATAAACTACTTAAACTATATATTAAAAGAAAGAGGCTATTTGCAGCTATCTATTACTTATTTCTATATTAATTCTGGAGGTTTTATTATAAAGATATTTAAGTTAAAAGTGTAATTTTAATAAATTTTTAAAATTTTAGAAAGGGGGGGTATTTTTAGGAGTTCTTTTATATATATTAGCTGTAGCCCTATAAAAGTGGCTAGAAACCTTAAAAATATACCCCCTTAAATATATAATTATTAATCTTGCTTTAATAAATTTAAGCTATATATAAGAAGAAAGAGCGGAATTATAGCTATTTACTTATATTTTTCTTAAAATTTTTAAATCTTTTAATTTTAAGAAATATCTAAATATAGTTTAAAATAATAAGGTATATGTAATTTTATATATATCGGTTATATTGCGTTATTAGCGTGGTTTTAGAACGATTAATTATATATAAGAGTATATACAATTAATCCTTTTAAAAACACGCTAGTAACGCGATATAACCGCCATATGCGAACTTATATACAACCGTCATTTTTTAATATATTCGCTTCTTTCCTAACTAGTTTTACTATAAACTACTTAAACTATATATTAAAAGAATAAGGCTATTTATAGCTATTTATTATTTATTTTTACGTTAATTCTAAAGGTTTTATTATAGAGATATTTAAGTTAAAAGTGTAATTTTAATAGTATACCTTGTTATTTTTCTAATATATTTGCTTCTTTCCCTATTAGTTTTGCTATAGACCACTTAAATTATATATTAAAAGAATAAGGCTATTTGCAGCTATTTATTGCTTATTTCCACGTTAATTTTAGAGGTTTTATTATGGAGATATTTAAGTTAAAAGTGTAATTTTTATAAATCTTAAAAATTTTAGAGGGGGGGTGTTTTTAGGAGTTCCTTTAAAATACACCAGATGCGGCCCTATAAAAATAGCTAAAAAACTTTAAAAACACCCCCCTTAAACACGTAATTATTAATCTTGCTTTAATAAATTCAAGCTATATATGAGAAGAAAGAGCGGAATTATAGCTATCTATTTATATTTTCCTTAAAATTTTTAAACCTCTTAATCTTAAGAAATATCCAAATGTAGTCTAAAATGATAAGGTGCATATAATTTCGTGTATGGCGGTCATATTGCGTTACTACTCTTATATATAATTAATCGTTTTAAAAACACGCTAATAACGCGATATAACCGATATATGCGAATTTATATATAACCCCTTATATTATAATATTTTCCTTTTTTTTTCTCTTTTTATATTATATAAAGTCCTTTTAGCTATTTAAAGGCATTTATACCATATATTTCAACTACTATAAATTATTCTATAATGGTTCTATAACTATATCGCGCCAACTTATAGCACTAAAGCGCTATACGCTATAGGGCTTACTTAATATTAATAATACCGACAATTAGTCTATTGCTAATATAATAAAGTGCTTTAAATATTAAATTTATAAGTTAAGGAAGAGAAATAACCTTTCTAGCATTATCGATAAGCCCGGGAACCTATATAAAGCTATAAAACTTATAGAATTCTATATTAATATAGGGCTATATATACTTTATATACTATATATATTCTAATACGCTATTATACCTTATAGGCCCTTCTCGATATACTAGCGGCTAAAAATAATATATATTAAGATAAAATATAATAGTAGCTATTAGATAAATTCGATTTATTTATCTTTTAATTTATTATTAGTAAAGCGTTCCGGGGTAAAAGATAGGGGAAAAAGAGTTTAAGCTTAATTACCATTTAACGGGATTCTTTTATTAGGGCTAATTAAATTATAAAAACTTATAAATATTATGCTAACCAGTTTATATTTATTAATAAGTATAATATAAATAAGAGAAATAAGTAATATTATTTAAGCTGGTTATTAAAGGGTATTAAGCTAAAGAAATTTATACCCGGTAATAATAAAGATTATAGCCTATAAAATTAAATATTTCCGGCGCTTATAATTAACGGTATATTAGATTTATTAGTTTATAAAGGTAATATAGATAATAAAGGCTTTTTTAGCTTTATAAAATATAAGATTTTACTAAAAATAATATTATTTCCGGGCTTTAATTCAGTTTTAATAATAAATAATACTAATTTCTACTTTTATAAGAACCTATAATAGCTTTATAATAAAGCCGGTATTCGGCTTAAATATTTACCTATATATTTACCTAACCTAAACCCGATTAAAGTATTCTTTAAAGATTTAAAGAAGTATATATACCGTTACTTTTAATACTATTAAAATTAATAGCATTTAAAGGAGAATTAGCAATAATTTTTAATTAATTATATTTATAAGGTTATAGTAAATAAGAAAGCTATTAAAGGTTATTTCCGGAAAGCTATAGTTCTATTCCTAACTATAATAGAAATTAAGCTTTTTAATAATTAGAAATAAGGTTATAAGGGTAATATACCTTCTTATATACTTTATAAGCTTATATTAAATCTATCGGGTTATAAATATAACGGTTTATCGGGTATACTATATAGTAATTAAGAGTGTATTATTAGGTATTATTTTATTAGCCTAACTTTAACCTACCTTATTTATATAATTATAGCTTACCTATATATATTAAATATACCGTTTAAAAGCCTTTCTTTTAAAAAATTAATTAATAATAATCCGAATCCTATTTTATAATTAAAAGATAATTATTTTAAGTATAATTAATTATATATTTAAATAGCACGTTATATAGTATATAATAAATTAAGCCTATATTTTAAATTTAATTTTTTATATATAGTTTTAATATTAAGCTAATAAAAATTATATTATTTAACTTATTAAACTTAAATAAATTAAATAATATATATTTTAAAAATATATATTATATATTTATTAAAAAAGTATAAGCGGTAAATATAGATTAATATATCTGCTTTACTATCCCTTCCTTTTTATAATACTTTTTATTTAAATAGGAATTATAGCTTAATTTAATATTTAATAGTATAATAGCTAATACACTTATAGAATTATAAGGAATAAGGGTTTAATTCTCTTTTAAATTAATAAACTTTTTATTTTATAAGTTACTAAAGTTAAACTTTAATAACTTATAAGGTAAGAAGTTTATTTTCTTTTTTTTCTTTAATTTAGTTATATATATAAATATAATACTAGAAAATAGCTTTAATTATATAAATTATAAGAGTATAATCTTTATTTATATATATTAAGTAGAAGCTAAATTATAGTTAATTATACCTTAAGGGTTAATAAGTTAATATAATAGTATAATATAAGTTATATAGTTAAATTAGTATATTTAACTTCCTTATACTATAACTTTACTAGAAAAAATTATAAATATAATACGATTTTTATAATAAAATCCTTAAAAGCAGGTAAATAAATTAATATATTTATTAAATTAATTAAACCTAATATAGTAAATAAAATATATAACTTATATATAGGTATAAGCTTAACGGTATATAGGTAACCTATATATATTTTACCACCCTAACTTATTTACTTTAACTTACTATTATTGCTATACCTATAAAACACTAGAATATATATAAAAAAGCCTTATCTATAGCTAGAAGAAATAGAAATTAATTATCTTTAATAATATTATTATTACTAATAGACCCGTTTACCCCTAATAAGTTAGCCGGGCTAGCTAAGCCCTTTTTTCCTATATATTACTCCTAAATAAAGTTTTTTATATATTAATAAATAAACAATCTTAGTTTCTCCTTAAACCTATAAATAGTAAACTAGCTATTAGGCTAATTAAAAAGCTTTTAAAGTATATATAAGCCGGCGTTATAAATTATAATAGCTAGCTTTATAACCTTTAGCTTCTCTACTTAATACCGAGCCTTCCGGTAATATATATACTTAAGAAATTTATTTAATAACTTATTAGCCTTAAGGTTATTAGGTACTATTAGCAATAAAGAAAACTTTATCTCTATTAGGCGGTATAATAGTAATATCAATCGCCTTATAGCTAGTTTAGCAGAAAAGGGGGTAATAGGTAATATAAAGGCCTACCTATCTATTTATTATTATAGCAAATGCTATTATTGCTATAGCGGCGGCGGCGGCTTATTTTAATTAATAGTAAGGGTATTTATAATAGCTAGGGTAAATTAACTTTTACTATTATTATTAACGTTAATAATATTCCCGCTTTCTATACTATTACAGCCCTACTTTATTATATTAGCTTTACCGGGATAGCCTTATAGCGTCGAGAGAATATTCTTACCAGGCCTAATATTTAAAATAGCTTAAATAATATCCTTTTCGCTATTAACTTTTCTTTAAAGCTACTATAGTAGTACCTATTTATAAAAACTAAAAGGAATATAATTTAAAAAAGCTTCTTTCCGCCCCTTTTCGATTTTTTTAGCCTATTATAAAATATTATTATAGGAAATTAGCAGATAAAACCTATCCCCTTTAATAAAATATTATAAGGCTTATTTTAACTTCCTTTTATTATTTAAATATTAGCTATAATTATAATATTTTAGCTTTTAGCTTAATTTTATAAATAGCTTTACCTACTTATTCTTTTAGGTAATAACGATATTAAATATCATACTAATCCTTATAAATTTAGCTAAAAGCCTTAAATAGCTATTAAGCTATAGTATATTACTAATCTAGCTTAGGTTTAAAATAGCCCGGAAGGGGTTATCCTTTTTAGCTTCTACCGTAATAGCTAGCCTACTATTTTCTACTATCTCGGCTTTAGCAGATTAAGAGGTTCTTAAGGGTATAGTTAACTATCGCCATTATAATATAAAAGTATAAGGTATATATAATAAGTAATAGGTAAATATAATACTTAATATATAAGCACCTAGGCTATTAACTTACCTTATTAGGTTATATATCGATCTTTATTTAAACTTAAGATTTAATTTAATAGTCTATTAATTTATATATAATATTATATACCGGAAATCCTTCCTTAATTATAAAGTAGTTTTATTAAAGGTAACGGTAATATTATAGCTATTAACTTACCTTTTAACCCGATTATTTAACTTTTTAAACTATTACTTAATATCCTTAAGAAAAAGGCTATTAAAGATGCTTTATAGCGCTATAGATTATCTAATTAAAATAACGGGAATTTAAATATCTATAAAGTTATTATGCTAATTAAAAGGGTATCTTTAAGCCACCTTAACCTTTACCTTTATATCTAATATATAATTATTATTAAAGCGGGTAAAGCTACTTTTAACAGCTAATTTTATAATCTTTTAAACCTTATTACTATTATCGGTAAAAGGGTTAAAGTTTAGCTAGTTAAGATTATTAGAATTAGTAGCTGCCGGGCTATTAAGCTTTAAGAAAGATATATAGGGCAATAATAACGCTAAAGGCGAAGATTCTTATTATAGCTCGGGCGGTACCTTTAACTTCCGCTTAAGCGGTTGCTTTAGCTTTAGCTTAAGTAGTAGCTTTGGCTTCTATTTAAGTAGCGGCTTCAGCTTCGGCTAGATAGCTATTTAAGCCTTTTTTATAGCAGGGCTGCTAAATATAATAGATCTAATATTTTTTCGCTTAAGCGCTATTTCTATAAACTATATTAGCTTTAATAGGCTATTATTAAATATTATATATTATTTAAGCCGGAAGTGTAGCCGGTAAGGGCTATAGTTTAAAGGCTTAGGATAAATATATAGAATTAATTTAAAGCCTGTAGCAATTACAGTAATATTGCTATTTAAAAGGCCTATAAGGCAAATATATATTTATTAGCCACTATCTCTTATAGCGAAATCTTTCTTTATAATAAATATATCTTTATATAGTTATAAAAGGGTATTAGCAGCCGCTAAACTTTTAAAAGGCGGGTTAATGGGTATAAATAGATATTCCGGGGTATATACTATTAACGGTAATCGATTTATTTACTTCCGGTAGAAATATTGGCTTTTTTATATATATAGAAAGACGATAAAGAGGAAAAAAGGGGGAAAATATTATAATATAATGGGTTATATATAAATTCGCGTGTGTCGGTTATATTGCATCACTAGCGTGTTTTTAGAATAATTAATTGCATATAAGAGTAGTGTGGTTTTGGAAGGATTGATTGCATATGAGAGTAGTCGCAGATCGATCTGCACATGCACATGTAGTTTGCCAAGGCTGGGCAGGGGTACCCTCTTCTGCCCCGAGTCTTTGACATCATTGCCGAAGGCCCTGGCTTTTGATCCTCTGGAATGCACTCTGGTGCACTCTGGTGAGTCTGGGTCTACATGTATGTTTATTCACTTCTTTCCAAAAGGAGAAAAGAAAAAAACTACCTGTTTCCTATACCGGGAAAGGGAAAAGAAGGCCGAGTGTGCCAGCATTACTGCCAACATCCAAATTCGTCATGGGGAAATCAGCGAGAGTTATCTACTGTGAGATCTGGGCATTGGATATACCGAATTACAGGTGTATCATACAACTGACCGAGCTGCAGGGTTCAGGACTGACCTCCGTCTTCATGACTCCCCAGCACTCAAGGCCGCCCTGGACCTCAACCCAGAGTGCCTCTGGCCGATATTCACGTGGGACCCTCACTATGTCTACCGTGCCAAAGGGGGCACCAACAGGTGGCAGTTCCTCCTGGACTGTCAGAACGACCTCTCGGCATCCATCACCAGGCTGAACAAGAAGTCCAAGCTCTTCGTCCTGCGCGAGGGGCCGCAGACCCTGTTCCCCAAGCTGTTCAAGCAGTGGAACGTGACGCACCTCGTCTTCGAGAAGGACACGGACGCGTACGCCCGCGACCGCGACGACGCAGTCGCCAAGGCGGCCAAGGAGGCCGGCGTCGAGGTCATCATCAGGTCCGGCCGCACGCTGTGGGACAGCGACGCCGTCGTCAGGGCCAACGGCGGCAGGCCCACCATGTCTGCGACGCAGCTGACGCACGCGGGCGACAAGTGCGGCAAGATAGCGCGGCCCATCCCGGCGCCCGAGTCCCTCCCGGACCCGGGCGACATGCCGGTCGACGGCCTCGCGAACGAGCACGAGCAGCCCCCCGCGGACCCGGACTTGAACGCGGCGTGGCGCACGCTCAAGGACAGCGGCTACACCAAGCTCGCGGGCCCGCGCGGCGACTTCGCGGTCGAGACCATGGCGGAGCTGGGCTTCCCGGAGGCGACCACGCCCCACCGCGGCGGCGAGACGCTCGCCCTCGCCCGCCTTGACGAGGTCATGGCCGACGTCGAGTACGCGGCCACCTTCCGCAAGCCAAATACCAGCCCCGCCGCGTTCGAGCCGCAGTCCACCACCCTACTGAGCCCCTTCCTGCACTTTGGCGCCCTGAGCTGCCGCCTCTTCTACCACCGCGCGCAGGAGGCTGTCGACAAGTACAAGGGCGCATCGTCGTCCCCGCCCGAGAGCCTGACGGGGCAGCTGCTCTTTCGGGATAGTAAGTGACTTTGGTAGTAGGAAAACTGCTCCTTCTTTCGATGTTTTCAGGGGTGAACTTTGTTTTGAGTGACAAGGCGTCGTGAAATACCGAACCTCTCTGCAACTGCTTTCACAATTTTTTGTTCTCACAGAAGCGGACACAAGTTACTGATAAAGTTCCAGTGTACTTCGCAGCACAAGCAGCCCTAGGCCACGCAATGGGGCAGACAGCCTACAATTCCGTGGTGCGGTTCGTGCCGTGGCATCTCCCCACGGTGCTGGAGGCCAGCAGCAGCGCGACGGACAAGTCGACGAAGGAGGTGGGCGTGCAGGGGCGGTACAAGGTGGACAGCACCGAGGCGGAGGAGTGGTTCCAGCGGTGGAAGTCCGGGACGACGGGGTTCCCCTGGATCGACGCGCTGATGCGGCAGCTGCGGCGCGACGGCTGGATCCACCACCTGGGCCGGCACTCGGTGGCGTGCTTCCTCACGCGCGGCGGCTGCTACGTGCACTGGGAGCGCGGCGCAGACGTCTTCGCCGAGCTGCTGCTCGACCACGAGCCCGCGTGCAACGCCGGAAACTGGCAGTGGCTCAGCTGCACCGCCTTCTTCGCCCAGTACTACCGCTGCTACTCGCCCGTGAGCTTCCCGCAGAAGTGGGACAAGGAGGGCGACTTCGTGAGGCACTGGGTGCCTGAGCTTGAGAAGGTGCCCGCCAAGTACATATACGAGCCGTGGAAGGCCCCGATCGCCGACTTGAAGAAGGCCGGCGTCAAGCTGGTCGAGTTCCCCGGCGTGGGTGAGGAGATGGCAAAAGGAACATACCCAAAGCCGATGTTTGACTTTGCCGAGAGGCGGACGATTTGCATCGCAAGTTTGAAGAAGGCCTACTCCGTCGGTCTGCACGGGAATGACAAGAAGGTGTTGGATGGGAGCTGGAGGGAGTTGTTCGAGGGTGGCGGTGACAACGAGGAAATGACGGGCGAGACGGATCAGAGTGACGATGGAAAAGACGCAGATAATGCTGACGCTGGTGGCAGCGGAGAGAAAGGCGGCAAAAAGTCCAACGGCAAGCGGGCCGTTAGAGGGCCGATGGACAGGCATGTCAAGAAGCAGAAAACATAGAAGTGCGGAACTGGGGGCTCGGGGTATGAGCCTGGTATGCCTGGACAATTGTGAACAATATTGAGTCTTTCCTGGCAATCTATGACGCCAATGCTGTATTTCAACGCTCGATGCAATGAAAAGCTGCCGGACTCTATCTCCGACAGATGCAGGTTGCCTCTGGGGCGTGCAGTATTCTTGTTTGTCTTTCCAAGTTCCGGCCGCATATTTTGGCTCACATGTGGTGGGCTTCCTTCTCCAGCTCTCTCATATACTTGACGAAAGTCTTCTTGTGCGTCTGGTTCGAAACTGTCAGCTATCTCGCCGCCGCTTTTACATTCTCAACGAAGAAGGGTGGACCGACCATGCCCGCGTATTTACCGTCGCGAAGAACGCAGATATATCTCAAACCAAGTTTGACGAAGCATTCATATACAAGATCCATGGAAGAATGTATGTCCAAAGATACGGGTGCCTATCAACACTGTCAGATCGAGACGTCTGGAGGATTTCACTTGGGAACATACAGGGTCGATGTATCTCGTAAAGTCGGTGGGATCGGGGCTGCCATCGTCCGAGTCGTCAATGGAAGGCACATTGGCCATGAGACATAGGTCCGAACTCTCATCGGCGAGCTGATCAAGGGCAAATTCCAGGTCCGGCGCAGGGATCAATCCGACCAGTACACCGTCCCTGAGAATCGGGAGACCGCCATCAATTTCACCTGCAGCATGGAGCCGCTCCAGCTTTCCCCTCAAGCTCGTGGCCGAAACGAGAGGCGAGCTGGTAATGTCAATCACCCTCACGCGACGCACTTTGGGCACTAGATCCGCGAGATCAGTGGTGAAAATCGGCTTGTGCTTGTTGTTGAGGAAAGGGTAGGAGTTCAGCTCTGTTAAAAGATCCTGGTCGCAGTCAGCATGTGTTAACCATCTTGCCCGGGGTCTCTTCACTCACATAGATGCTTAGTGGCTCAATGAAATCTGATGTCCACTTCGATACGAGAATGGCCAGGGAAAAGGGCAGCACATAATCGAGACTTCCTGTCAACTCAAACAAGATGACAGCCAAGGTGACAGAGAGTCGAGTTACGCCACACATGGTCGAGCCGGCCGCAATGAGGGCATATACACCAGGTTGGATACAAGTGGCATCTCCGATCCGTGAGCATCGATCCCAGACGGGCCATGTGCTGTATGTCATGACTAGCCATTGGACAACATGCCCAATCAGCCGGCCCATCAAGCCACCTACTACCATGGATGGCACGTATATCCCAGCTGGAACTTTCTGCAGAATCATATAGTGTTAGCCTCTCGTCAAGACTCTCCGCATTGCGGGGTTGAGCGCGGGAGGGGTGCAAAGGTCAGAAAACTTACAATTCCAAAAGTGATGACAGTCAGGAATCCCTTTATGAGGAAAGCCAGCAACAGGTTCTGGAGTACTGGAGGAATGTCCGCCCTCGTATCTGGACACAAACCAAGCTCGTCCAGACTATCGTCCTCTGGGTCGCAAGGAGCTGCAAGATTGTACAGCAACTTCGCGACCGGCAGCTTCGTTAGCCCATTCCAGTACCCTATCAACCCAGTGACCAGGGCGACCAGAAGGACCTCCACAATAGGTGCCCTTTTGATGATGGAAATCTTGCGGAAGCTCCTGGCCCAGTACCTCGATGCCTTGATGAACAAGGCACCAAGGACTCCTCCGAGGACCCCGACAACAACAAAGGAAACAAGCTCGAAGTATTCCCAATCAACAGCGTAGTGGACCTGAAACATGACAATTTTGTGGGTCCCGTACGGGTTGAGGAATTTCAGGGTCAGGGCGGCGATGATGCAGCAGAAGAAAGTCCTGAAGAGAGTTTTGGCGGGGAAGAAGTAAGCCACCTCCTCGAGCCCGAACAGAACACCGCCGAGAGGCGCTCCAAACGCCACGGCAACGCCTGCGGCTGCGGCTGCCGATAGAACCTCTCGCCGCTTGCCGTCGTTTCTGTCGTACTTTTCGAAGAGACGACAGGCAATGTTGCCAACACAAGTCGCGATGTGGACATAAGGGCCTTCCTTGCCCAAACTCAAACCGGATGCCACACTCAGCACCAGGCCCAGAGACTTGATAATGAGGGTCTTGAGGCCCAAGAAACCGTGCAGCACGAAGCCGCTCAGGATCACGCGCACCTCGGCCACTCCACTGCCAGCAGCCGAGTAGTAGATCATTGGCGCTGCCGTGGGAACGGGAGAGGTGCCTTCGGAGCGCCGCGGGGGGCTGACTTCCCCATTCTCGTTATCGGGCTCGTTGTCTGCTAATGTAGCAGCCTCGGCAGCCAGATTCTCGTCCAATGTGGAGAGCCTGTAAGCCGAGGGAACGATGGTCTTTGTCGTGAGCGTGAGCAGGCACGCAACCAATGCGAACAGGTTGACCCAGAGGACGTAAACAAACCATTCCCTCCACCTGGCAGCGATGGGCAGGTCAACCACAACATCGGACCAAGACACCCAGTCGGTGCAGTCCCCGAGCGGACAGCACCGCTTCTCGCTCAGATGCCAGCTCGTCTGGCAGTAGCCATCCTTCCAATCGAAGAGCACTTGTTCGGACACATTGATGGCGTAAGCTATGACGGCAACTATAAAGCCGACTACTGCTGACAGAATCCAGCCCTGTGCGCCGTCAAAGAGGAGATACACGCGGCCCCAAAAGTCGGTCCGGCTCCGCAGGGCCTTTGCGCGGTAGGCATCGGTGATGCTATCGTGGACCCAGTCGGTGGAAGTAAACTGGTCGTACCAGACGCGGTCATCTGCAGAGAAGGATGTTTTGGACTCGGCCATGGGGTCTTGCTGGGAGGAGATGGCATGGATCAAGCGGGTGCCCCATGATCCGGCTCGGCTGTGGTGTTTGGTGGATGGAGTAGCAGCTGTGAAGGCGAGGGCCTCTGTGTTAGCCAACATGCACATCGACAGCAGCGGCGCAGAAGTGCGAACCTAGAAAGCTACCGCCCGTCGGCAGCTGGACGTGGCGTGGAGTGCGTGGGGTGTTTGGTGAATCGGGCGCGTCGGAGATCTTGACATGCGACCTGGAGCGCCCAAGCAGCGACGTCCGCTCAGTAGGCTCGTCTGAAATGGACCCTCGCCGGCTGTGCATGCGCGACGCAGGCCGTGAGCGCCTTCTGTGACTGATGGGTGAGTGGGGGACCGCCAGGTGCGGCCTGTCTTCGTCGTGGTCGTTGTCCATCTTGGGCCCTGGGTATAGAGGCTGCCTGCCCGGTAATGGTAGTGTCGACGCTGGTCTTGGGTGTCACCTATTGTTTTGGTGCCCTCCCTGCATCACAGAGTCGGAACGGTGAGCATGGCCTGCAGCTAGGTGGGAGTTTGGTAGGTTGGTAGGTTGGTTGGTAGGTTTAGAGTTGGGACGGAAGCTTCTTGACCAAGCAGAGAAACAGGATTGGAGGCGAGGGGAAAGTCAACGAGTCGGAATCAGGCAGAAGAAGACCAAGGTTGAGTTGAGGTGGACGATGGGACAGGACAAAGCGTAGGAGGAGGGTGACGATGGGCCCACTCTTTACGGCCGGGGACGGACAGCGGTTGTTGGGTCTGGAGGTCCGCCGATGGCCATCAAAGTGCAGACCACGATCATCAGCCAGCTGCGATGGCAGTGTTTCAAGGAGGAACAGGATCTGCCTATATTGGTGACCTGGTGGTACAGGTCCAGGGCTGTGCGGTCAGGTCAGTTGGTACCTAGGTAGTCTACTTTCAGCCAGACGCTGGTGGTAGACTACAGTTAACACGAGGCCGAGTCATCGGGCTCCCTGCCGAGCGGCTGGCTGCATCGACGAGTCTAATCTGCGACAAGCTGTCTTGGGCATTTGGGGCGTGCAGATTGCGCAATCGCTGGTCGAAAGGCTACCCCGGCACAGATGATCTTGGCCAACGAGATTACAGCAGTGTATATGCATGCATCCCGCTTCATAAAGGTGCGAGGCAAGCACCGAGCAAAGCAAATTTGTCGGCAGCGTCGATCAAAGATGGGCCGATTTGCAGCTGCCGGACGGGTGGGTGGATGGGATGGCAGCGATGGATGGACGGATGAATAGGGATGCAATTGTGACTTTATTTTGGGGGCACGAGGCTTCGCGCATTGCATCATAGCTGGATCCTGGGGGCCCGTCTCAGGACCTGCCTGGCCTGATGATTGGAAGAGAGCTGGCCTGCATGAGCTGTCGGTCTGGGCCAGCTTTTACCAACTACAGTAAAGCGTCCAGGACCCCTAAAGTTGTCAATATCATCTGGCCGGCCAGTGAGTTGACTAGCGCGTCCACGAACAGCATCAGGGCCAACTTCCAGGATCATCCACGATGGCCGCTTGGGGCGCTTCTCACTGCCCAGGTGGTACTGTGCTGACGGGCACAGGCGATAACAGCGGCACAGAGACATCATCTCACAGATATGATCGTCTCCTCAACCGCTCTGCCTCAAATACCTCGGCACCCGGGCACCCAACCAGACAGTTCGTCCCCATGCCCCTCTCCACCCTTGCAAGCCTCGCTCATCAGGGTTCAACGTTCTGAGCTGTTGCTGGAGCTCGCCCAGGGTTGTGCAGCCCTGCCCTGCCCCTGGCGGTGGGGGGCCAGGTCCCACCCGAACACTGAGCACTGAGCACTAAGCAAGCAAAGCACTATCTATTGCATTCAACTCCCCGTCTTCATGCACGCCGTCTATCTGTCGCCTCCCGATGTGAATCTGCGCTTGGCATCTCGCACCTTTCTGTGCCGCCAACACAACAGATCCACAACTCCACTGTCTTGTTGCTGGCTGCCACCAGTGGCACGTCACACCTCAGCCTGGATCTATTGCCAGGCCTTACCCACGCCCTGGCAAGCAGATCACCTGACGTGGGGCTGACACCGCCGGTCTCCAACGCGGCATCTTGCATTCTTGCACCTGTGCTGCGCTTGGTTCGGATCGTAAATCCTTAGGCTCTCGGCGGCATTGAGCTACACCGCTCAGTCCTCACAGGCGTGAGAAGGGTCAGCCGGCATCGTCGCCTGGCTGTCCTCTTTGTGGAATAGCTCAAAGACTATCATGGAGAACAGGCCAGCCGCCCCAAAATTCGCCTCTTTCAAACCGAAAACTGGAGGTCCACCCGCCTCATCTGAGCCTGAGCCCTTTGCAGCAACCGAGGTCAACAAGATCGAGAAGAGCCGACGTGTGCCGAAATTTTCCTCCTTCAAGCAGGTGCCCGAGGACTCGTCAAAGTCTTCTGTCTCTGATGCGGCCAAGATCATTGGGAAGGATCATGGTAGGGATGGACTTCATCAAAAGAGCCATGAACAACGTCGTAGCAGGCATACCGGCTCATCTTCCCATCACCGCCGTCATGAGCGGCACCGGTCGCGCAGTGCGGAGAGTCCGCCATGTCCCGCCCCGGTGAAGGTGACTCCTAAGGAAGAACCGCTGTTCATGACAGACAAGCGAGGGGACTCCCTCATTGTGAGGTATGGGTCGAACGAGCGCTCCAAAGTCCCTGCATACCGGCGGTCTGGTTCAGGTAGGGTCATGGGTGCGACAGGCCGACTTCGCCTCATATACGATGGGCCCAAGCAGTTGTTCAGTCTCGGAGCCAAGTTAGGAGACGGCCCATCCGCATTCCGCGATAGGAACATCTTGGCCAGTGCATCCCGGAAGAAAGTGAGAGTCTTCCGGCTGCGCTCGATGCCGGGTCAAGATCAGACAGAGCTTGATGAAGACTGGTATGATTACATACCTATGTCGATGTCGGCGTCTCGCAAGCGCAAGAGGGCCAGTGCCGAGCCTGAAGACCTCTCTGGAGACGACGGGCCCAACTATCGGTCAATCCAGGGTAAAGCCAAGGCCCGTGACTTTGTCGACAGCGACCTCGAGTCTGCTGATAGCTCGGATTCTGAGCCTGAGCCCACAGCCGACGCGTCCGATCCTGCAAGAAAGAGGTCTGTCGAGCTGTCTCGTCAAGTCAAAGATAATCCCAAGGACGTAGACGCTTGGCTGGAACTCGTTGACCTGCAAGAGGCTCTCCTCCGCCTGGATGAACACACTCGTCAAGAGAGGAGTGATGACGAGGTCAAAGGTCTGGCAAGCATCAGGGTCTCTCTTCTTGAAGAGGCTCTACCTCACGCTTCAGACCAACAAGGTCGTGAAAGACTGCTTTTGAGACTCATGCGCGAAGGTTCCAGGGCATGGAGCAGTAAAACACTGATCAGACGCTGGTCCGAGATAAGTCACAATGACGACAGCTTCGCTCTGTGGAAGTCACATGTTAATCACAAACTCTCCAACCTGACAAATTTCACATACGATGAACTGAAGAGAATGCATTTCGAACGCTTACAGCTTCTGAGGCAACGCCTAGCTACTGCAGAAGTAAGCGCCGCGAACACCTTGTCATTGGCTGATATCTGCAACGAGCTCATCTACGTCTTCCTGAGGACCACGCGATTTATACACGATGCCGGCTACTCGGAGCTCGCAGTTGCTGCGTGGCAGGCCATCCTGGAGCTCACTTTTGCTCGACCTAGGGATGCGTCCGACTTGGACCCCGAGGATCTGATGTCGTCGTTTGGGGACTTCTGGGAGAGTGAAGTTCCTCGTATTGGCGAAGATGGCGCAAAAGGGTGGATGCGTTTCGCCGAAGCAGTGGAAATGGCGGATTTACCAGAGTCGAAAATCGAGCCGCCATACGTATCGCCTAATACAAGAGACGTTTACAAAGCCTGGGCTGCTTTAGAGAAACGCAGAGGTACCAGTGCGAGACTGGCCGCCCGAACCTTGGATGAAGGGACAGAAGATGATCCGTTTCGCGTGGTCATGTTCTCCGATCTCAAGCCACTGATATTCTACCTGCCATCAGCCGTTCTCACATCGATTAAAGAGCCCCTTTTCGATGCTTTCCTACTCTTCAATCGATGCTTGCATGCGTCAAACTCACCCAGCACTGTGATCCAAGAGTCGCTCAGCGACCCTTTCATACATGGCAGCATGGCTGCAGTTGAGAAATTGAGCTCTCAGGAGCAAAACCGTGCTGATGAAATTGGAAAGAGAGTGCCCAGGTTCCAACATCCTTATCGCCACATCGCCTCGTCCATGGATGTCCTCTTCGCAGGGGAAGATTGGTTCAGCTTTGTCGAATATACACCATCGTCAGAGAATGACTTGGTTCTGAAAGTCACAACACAGCTGGCTCTGGATTTTGGTTCTGACTCTGTCGGGGCATACAGCCTAGCCTTAGTAAGGCAGAAAGACCCGACCGCTGTCAAAAAGGCAGCAAAGGCGCTCTTGAAGCGATATCCATCCAGGACGCGCCTGTATAATGCATATGCTATTGCAGAGTGGCGACAGGGAAACCATGATGTCGCTAGGAAAGTTCTCCTGTCTGCGACGAGTCAAGACCTACCACAGAAGCAGTCTTTATGGAACACATTCGCATGGCTAGAGCTCGAGGTCAGAAATAAGGACAAAGCTTTGGCGTTGTGTGTCTTATCGACCGAAAGTCGAAGCATGACTGACCAGTTACTTGACACCAACGCTGCCATAGCCCCAAGCCAGCTGTTGAAGACGCGGCAAATGCTGGCATCAAATAGAGACTTTCTTCTCTCGTCCGGCGACCTCAATCAGGCGGTAGAGTTTGCTCAGACGCTTTCGCTATTCGAGTATCTCTCCGCCGAAACATCGACGGAGCCCATTTCATCGCAACAGGGCAATATCTCAGCGGCAATAAGCAGTATCAAGGTCTTCACCTCAGACGTCGTGTCGCGCGGCCGCGGGTCGTCTGCCGATCTCGAGAGGCTCCTGCAGTTTGCAGCACATTTGCTCTATACCCACGCCAGCAGGGGCCCGTTTCGGCCCCCTTTCGTGAGGGAGCAGCTGCACTCATTCCTCACACTCTTCCCCTCGAACACCATCTTCCTGAACCTCTTCGCCTGGGCCGACACCAGCCTCCTCCTCAATGATCCGGTCCGCGAGGCCCTGCGGGGCCTCGTGCTAAAAGAGCCGCATGACTGCGTGAGCAGCAGGGTGTTCGCGATCCTCCACGAGATGGACGCCGGGACCGTCCACTCGGCGCGCGCGGCCTTCGAGGCTGCTCTGGACAGTGAAAGTTGCCGTGGCAGCGCCGGGCTCTGGCGGAGCTATGTCCGCTTCTGCCAGCAGAACAACAAGGAGCTCAGGGGCAAGGCAGCGGAGGTGTACTACCGGGCCATCGGCGCGTGTCCGTGGTCCAAGGACCTTGCCATGGAGGCTTTCACCACGATGGTGAAGGACATGGACTCGAATGACCTGAGGGGTGTTTTTGGTACGATGGCGGCCAAAGGGTTGAGGATCTATGTGGACTTGGAGGATTTTAGCAGGGAGTGGGCGAAGACGCCGAGGAGGAAAGGCTAAATCATAGGCACCGCGCTGTGTTGTTGCTGTCATGAGCAGCGGTGAATGGATAGGCATCAATTATGTAGAAAACGTGCCGTGTGATGTTGTCTATTGTCTCAAATACGTACCGTGGGAATATACTACACGCATGATGCGCAAGGACCCAGAAGAGGCAGTGATCATTCGGTCAACACGAAGGTGGACGGGCTCAACTTTAATCATGATGTGACAGCTGTAATTGAACCGCATATATCGATTAACGAAAGATTATATGACTGCGCCGTCCTGGTTGTAAATGATATGGCATTCAGAAGGGACTTTCCATTCCGGTAATAGAGATGCCCTAGGACTTGGAGTATGCAGCATCTCGAGTCTGGATAATTACATTCTCAGTCTTTTCTCTTGGGTTTTTGACGTATTTCTGACCTCGCTCAAGAAGCACAATTGTTCGTTACGGAAGACACAATGCTACACAGGATATATTCTCCATCACTGTCAGGATTTAGTGGGTATTTGAGCAAGTAACATGCCAAGAATTACGAGCGAGTAGTTTGTCAGACAAAGTGTGTGTGTGTGTCTCATTGTCTCAATCTATGTAGGTGTGTAGTTCCAGAATTGTTCCTGTTGCTCCGTATGCCACGCTTTGCTGTGATGCAATTTTGATAGTTGACAATGCCGCGCCTCTTTTGCAAGGCCTCAAACCCCTAAGCAACCAATGGTTGAATCTCAAATTTCCAATTTCCCACATGACCCTTCCCAGAGAGGAGGGGGAAGAGAAAGAAGAAGAAAAAGTATCGCTTCTGTCCTCCATGGCTCGTGACTTCCGTGTGAGAGAGTTAATGCTCATGCCAGTGCCCTTCAAACCAGTGCGAGAAAAAATTCCATCCATGTTTTCCAGGCAGCCGATTTCTTTCTGGGATTTCCCTTTTTTTTTTGAAAACGGAGATTCGCAGAGCAAAAAACAGAGGGTACAGAGGTATATATAGGCCCTAGTACACAACGCCCACCACCTAAATTTATATATACACTATTATATTAACTCTACAGCTATTATATCCGAGTATCCTTTTTGCTATAATTATACCGAATTATCGCTATACTTACCAGGGTACCTAATTGCTCGAATCTATAGTAATTTAGGGGGTGCCTCGGCTATATAGACTATAATCTTGTCTTAAACCTTCTTCTTGCTGCTATCGTCGCCGATAAGGTCCTCTATAGCTAGATCTACCTATAGTAATTAGTTGTAGCAGGGTTGGAAAGCGCTGGCTGCCGGTGGTTATTTGCAGTGATATTTCAATATTGCGTTCTATTGGCGATAGTCGGTTTGCTCTGCGCCCTCTGTTTTTTGCTCTGCGAATCTCCGTTTTCTTTTTTTTTTCTCTTCTTTTTTTTTCTTCTTCTTTTTTTTCTCCTTTTTTTCCCCTCCTTTTTCCTTTTTTTTTGTTGAAAAAAAGGTCAACAAGAATCAGAAGACGTCCCTCAGGTGCGGCAGTGATGGCGGCGGCTGACGACAGAGAGGCTGCTCACAGCACCGTAGCCCTGGCGTTCGAATGCGCTGCGCTGGCTGGCCGAGAGGGTGTGGTTGCGGGCCGTCAGGGTATACTGGTCGCGGACGCGTGCTTTGATGACTCTGGGTGGTGTGACGCGCTCGGGCGCGGGCAGCGGTGGTGGTGGTGGTGGTGGTGGTGACATCTTGTGATCCCTCTGGTAGGCCTTGCGTGCGCGGCGGGCGCTGTTGAGCTGGCGCTGGTGGTGGACGTTGGCGGCGTGGCAGGGGGTGGAAGAGGGGGAGGGGCAGGGGGAGGGGGAGGGGCAACGCCCAAAGGCAGCGTTGGACTCGTGCGCCAGGCTGCGCAACTCAGACTCGGTGGGCTGGTCTGGGTGGTCGATCCACCTGAGGAAGTTGGTTGCAGCGGCGTCCTCGCGCTCCTCGGGTGAGAGGCTTTTGAATTGGTTGTGCTCGTGCTCAATCTGCGCGAGGGTGCCCTTGTGTGCCCTGTTCTTTTTATTGTAGCGGAGGATGATCTTCTTGGGCCTCATCTCTGGTGCTGGCTTGAGCTTGGGCGTGAAGTGGAGGATAATCTTGGGCTGCCTGGGAGAAGTTGGCTCGGGCGAGGGTGTGAGCTGGGAGGTGATCTCGGGGGCTTGACAGCTCTTGTTGTCGAATGATGGCTTGCAATCCACGCAGTCTGCCTCCTCCTGGTCGTAGCCCGAGTATCCGGCCGGAAGGCACTTTGGCTGGGATGGATCGAAGGCCCGGGGGCAAGGCAGGGTGGCGTGGAAGCGGGCACACCCACAGCTCAGGTGATGTGTATAAGACTTGATACACATTGTGACGGGATGGTGTTGAGAGACGTGAGGGTAGGTTGTTGCTCTTGTTGTATGGTATCTCTCTTCTGGTGTGTGATGAGGTTCGAGTTGAAGATGAGGTTTGACTTCAGGAGTTGAAGACGAGGTTGAGGTTGAGGTTGACTGAGAAAACAGTAGTGACAGTTTTTGGCTGCAGATGGTAGATGTTGATCAGAGATTGGGTTGTAAGGGAGAGGAAATAGACTGTCAAAAAGGACCTCAGGAGGGAGGGCAGTGTCTTTTTTATATTGTTGGGAAAATATTTCCAGAGCAAAATCGAGCTAGCCAGACTCTTGAGGGCTCTGTAGTATGATCTGGACTTCAGAAGGAGCTCACTAGACATTGAGAAATTGCAAACAAACTTCTAGTCTCTTGAGCCATACTAGTACACGCTAAAAGGTCTTTTCAGGAGGAAAAATGTCATGAAAATGATTTTTGCGGCATACACGTCGGAGCTTTTGGTCCTCCTTCCGGTATTTGGTGGAAATTTTGCACAGGAAGACAGGAGCATTCGCTCGAAGCCAAAATAATCAGGGGCCTCAGAGCTCAATTGACTGATTATGGAAAACTCAGCGGTACCAACTAAGTGCAATAGGCCAATTCTAGGTATGCAATTTAGTTCCTTACTATTTCAGAATAAACATTCTCACCGCCATAGTCGTCAGATTGTACTGGAGATAAGTGAGAACAGAGAAGATTTACACAATTCTAAGATCCTGCCATCCGATAAACTTCAGATGAAAGACCTGCTTGTGAGAAGCCAGAAAGTCCGGTATCCAACTTCGGGTATTGATTTGGGGAATTAGCGAGCGAGATACACACATATGTAGAGAGAGAGAGAAAAAGAGGCAAAGAAGTGTGCACGGAATCGGCTGCATGTGACCTTGTGAGCTGACACTGGTGAATAAACACACTTCATTTTTGATCTAGCATATGAAGATAGCGTAGACCACGTCGATGTTTCTGAATGATAACTACTTGTACAAGCCCTTTGATATCGGCAGTGATGCGCATCCGCTGAGGAACGGTGCGTCAAAAATTACCTGCGTGACGAGAACCCAGGAGACAAAATTAATTGGTTTTTTTTTTCTGTAGCACGATAAGTCCAGTTCACTTTTGACAGCTGGAAAAAGAAAGATAGCACTTCAACAATGGTGCCACTCACTATTCCCCAATCACCTGCAATCGCATGTTGTCCGACGTCGATCGGCTGTCGTCCGAAGTGGGATGTGGAGAAAAGGAACAGGACGCGGCTGTCGATCATTGCCCCCAACGTCGAGAAAATCTGGGGTAGCTCGGTAGCGCTGCCGAGTGGCTTGGGGCAAGAGTGTGGGGGCACGGCTGGTGTTGTTTTTTTTGTCCCAATGATGTGCAGCAGGGATGGATTTTGGGGGGACCAAAAAAAAAAAAAAAAAAGCGGGTGCGGGTGCGGGTGCGGGCATTCTTGGCGGTCCCTACGTGCATGCATGCATATAGGCCTGATAGGTGTGTGCCTGTCGTGTGCCTGCCCTGCCCGACCCTCCCGCCCGTGCATCCTCCCCGCCCCTCTTACGACTTTGCTTATAGTGACGGGCACTAATGGCGCTTGGCGAGTTAGTTATAGTTTGCAACTCCAACCGTTCGACGACTGCTCGTGCACATCTTGCCGGCTGGCTTCTTGCATCTGCGCCATTGGAAAGATGTACCATATACATGTGTGTATATTCTCTCTCACACACATACACAGATGCATGCAAGTCTACATACAAAGTCGCGGAAGGCACGAGACAAGTGTTGCAGACGCGATAAACTTCAAAGCATGGATAGGATAGTATCCCACTTGTTGTCGGAATAGCCTGACATCTCAAGTTTTGTGTACAACAACACTTGAAGTTGCTCAATTATTGTCCTCGGAGTCAGTGTGTCGGCCCCGAACACATGGTCCCCACGGCCAGCCGGCCGAGAAGTATCTCACCAAGCCTAAGCTCTATACTGTACTATATCAATCCAAGTTGCAGACGCGGAACGGTGGGTGAGGCCAACCAGAGCAGAACTCACCAGCAACCACATACACCAGCTCCTAGGCGGAATCTGGAGGACAGTGGAGACATTACAAGCAGCTCTATTGTTCTACTCTGGAACCCCAAATACTTCAATGTTGCTTCCCACATTTCTCGTAGATGCCAAACCCCATCCGACCAATGCATGTGTACTGTACCCTGCCGGACATTCATTTCATCATGCAGAACAAGTGCTTCTTCCTGCTGCCCACCTCTGCCAGCACGAATGCAGGCCAGGTTGCAACCCCAAGAACAAAAGAGAAAAAAAAAGATTTCTATCACCCAAGAGCCGGATTCGAGCCCATACTCGTATGCTTGAAAACACACACAACTACAGCAACTCCTCATCGAGCCACGGGCCCCTGCGCAAGACTCAACAGTCCCTTGGCCGCCCCGCCCCTGAGCGCACTAGAAGTCAATCTCTCCTCCTCCTCCGCGTCCCACTGCTTGTGACGGGGCGTCGACACGATGGATAACGACGCTGACGACAGCCGTGGGAGAATGTGCTTCTCCGGCTGGCCGTCTCCGTCGCGCGCTGTGCTCCCGCCCGCATGCGCAGGCAGCGCTGTCGCCGTGACCTTGCGGTCGTTGGCCATCCGGTACCACTGCTGAGCCGGCGTTGACCTCTCCACCGTGTGGGCCGACATGGAAGGCAGCGGCGTCCTGCGGCGCGTCATCCCCGGCACGGGCCGTACCTGTAGCCTGTCGAGGGGCACGTCGACCTGGCCTGTCTTGACTTTGTAGTTGGCCAGGCTGAGCCTTAGTCTGAGAATCTCGGTTTTCTGCGCCGAACGCGTTAGCAATGGCCCAACCTGTTCGAGGGAGTGACTCCGCTCGACCCCTTGACCCCTAGGAAACGTTGGTGGTGTGGCCCATACCCGTCTGACCTCCTCGCGCGTCGAGGCCGGACGCGTTTGTGGTGGTAATGGCGAGATAAGAGGATTCGAGATGGAAGGTACAGGAGTGGCGGCAAGGGCGACAGGAGCAGTGGCAGTGGCAGTGGTCGGCGCGTCGAGATCGGGCTCCGTGATTGTCGTATCTTGAGAGGTATTCATGCCAGAGACATCGAAGAGCGAGCTCGCATCGGGCGATACGGATCTCCGAGCGGCAGCAGCAGGCTGGGACGCGGATGGCTCATCCTGTAGAGCGGTCAGCATCAGTCCGTCGCGTGTGCTGTGTGTGCACACTATGCTGTATTTGGAGGGAGGAGGAGGAAAAGCCGGATGACGTGAACCGCGTACCACGTCCGTAGTGTGCACTGCCTGTTGCTTCTCGGTAATGGCAGCAGCAGCAACAACAGCATTAGTGTTTGCTTCGGGGGCTGGGACCGCACCAGCCGAGTCATCAGAGCACAGCTTCTTGACAGCCGGCTGCAAGGCCGCTGATTCCTCCATAGACCGCTTCTTGGGGCTTGCCTCCTTTGACGCCGGCTTGCGAGGGGAAGGGCTCGCGCGACGAGACAGGCTCAGGCTGGCCTCGCGGCTCGTTCTCTTCAGCGGGCTGGCGGCGACCTTGGGCGACCTCGGCGACATCTGGACATTGGCGTCCAGAGAGCCGAGGACGCGTCGCTTGGTTGGAGTCGCGGTTGCGCTCATTTTGAGAGCTCTTGGTGTTTGTCGGAACGCGACTTGGGAAGTGGATTCGCCACGGCGCGAGGCGGGGGCTGGTGGTGCAAGGCGCTTAACAACGGCAGTGGGTGGCTTGGGCAAAGAAAGAAGAACCAAAATGCAGCAGCTTGTAAGACACGCGAAGGACAGGATCGTATAAAAACGAAGGACACGGACGTATCTGCGTTGTTTGGTGCAGTGATGGTGCAGTGCAGCATGAATGCCTCCAAGGCGGGACGTGGATTTATGGCATCAAGTGTTCGATTGCTTTATTAGCAGCTGGGATGGAACTGACATGGGTCACTGTCTGGATTGTAGTCCAGGTACCTACAGGAGGGATTTGGAGGGGGGTTTGGGTGGGAATGGGGCATGGGGCATGGGGTCGCGTACTGGCAGTCTAGAAAAGTGTTCAACCCCCCCTGTAACGTGAGTTGCGAGTTGCGTGTGTGTATATTTACTTGACTGCCCCTTTTGGCATTGACCCACTTCGGGTCCCGCATCCTGGTGGACCCGCGCCAGAACACACACACCTTGCTCGACGTGCCGCATGCATCTTGTGTGTGTGTTGTGGCCCATCGCGTCTCCATCCTTGAACACCCCTGAATTCAACAATGGCATATCTTCACCTTCAGCATTCACCTTGACCCACATCTTCACCGTCTTGTCAGGTCCATGTCTTTCATGTTGTGGCAATATAGTCATTAGCATACAAGCTTCTCTCTCTCATCATAACAACCTAGATATCCCCGCCCAATGCCTTTCCTTTATACTATACCCTGATCAAGTGTGATTCTGCCTCCTCCAAAATTCAATCGCTGAATAAATTCCAATGCCATCAGCGTCTGCCTCCTGTGTTTAGATGATAACGCTCCCCAGAACAAGTGATGCATTCAAAACAAAATCGCCGGCGGGTATCATCCTTGAAAGCCATCCCTCCCTCCTTTCCATGAACATCCCTGAAAGCTCTCTTTTCCCCCTGCCGCATTCGAAAAGACCTCCTCCTCGACCAGGAGGGTTGCCACCAATCCGTAACTCCGTCAAATCTCAGGCAAACTCCGTGTCTTGTTTTGCTCCAAGAAACGCTCAGGACGTGAATAGATGAATTTGTTCGCGGGTTCCGCTTGGTGTTTCATACCCTCACACACAACGCTCACTCTTTCTCTCAAAAGGTACTCAGCTCGTACAGCGACGAGTCTAGTCCAGTGAAAGGCTTGTCCAAATCGACAAGCATGTCCTCTGTGATCAACATGTCATCGTTCGGGAATGATGCCATCCCTTCGAAGCTGTTTAGCTCCATATCCATGCCGAACGCCGCCATCCCATTCACAAGTGTCGAGCCGTCAAAGTTCTGCCAGTTCATGTCGATTTCGAGATTCGCCGTCTCCGGGATGTCGCTATTAGGCTCAGAAACCCCACTGTCCTTGCTGGCGCTCGACTCGGGCGTGTCCTCTGGCGGCGTCGTGGACTGGTACAGGGTCATGTCCGAGATCACACCGCCGGCTGCAGGGTCGAACAAGTGCATCATCGGTGCCATTAAGCTCTGAGGATCGATCGTCGTGTTCGCAAGAGGGTCAACAATCACCGGGGGCTGTTGGAACCCAGGAGCAGCCTGGTCAGGTACGTTCTTATCCGCAGACTTCAGAGCAGTCGCCGCGGCCGCTGAGGCCTTGTGTTCGCCGGCCCTTACGCCTTGCTGTGCCGGCGCCCCAGGAGCACCGCCCTGTTGCTTGGAAGAAGCTTCGCGTGACATGGGAGTTGCTTCGTCAGGCCCAGCTTGCGATTGCGGCTTGAGTTGGCCATGCTCGTCCAATCCAAAGGCCGTGGCGAATGACTGTTGCAGGAACTGTTGCGGGTCCTCGTATGGTTGCACGTGTACATCCTGATGATGCTGCTTGCGCGCTTCCTCCGTCGGGAATCCGAAGTCAGCCATCTCGCAGCCGGGCTCCATGCACATAAAAGCCGGCTTAGGCGCTGCCCTGGGTTCTTTCTTCTTCAGTTCCGGAGACGCGACCTTTGTCTGCGGCGATGAGTTCGGAAGTGCAGGCGAGGACGCCTGCGCATTATTCACCTTGACCTTCTTTCGTGGACCATTTGGAAGCTGCAGCTTTTCCTGAGTCAATGGTGTGGGGGCCACCCAGGCAGGCTTGCCGTCTGGGGACGATGCGCCGAATGGGAATGGCGGCTGGGCCGAGGTTGGAGCCGCTGGTGGTTGGCCGCCCTTGTTGTTCGACTTCATGTGAGCCTTGTTCAGTGCTTGGGTCTGCTTAGTAAGGTTCGCCTCGTTGAGAGGAGTCGGTGCTGTATTTGGTGTTGTTTGTTCAGAACGTTGGGCCTGTTGGGGCTGGTTGGATTGCTGAGGCTGTGGAGGCTGGGTTGTCGCAGGGCCCCCAGCCTGAGGTGGCCTGGCCCCCTTATTTTGTAATGATGCCATATCCTTCATCATACTGTCAAGCAGCTGCTTCGATTGCAACATTTCTTGCCGTGTCATCGTAAGGTTCTCCTTGAGTGGATGTTCTGGGTTGTTGCCTTGGAACTGGCTCAGCACTCGCTGACGCTAATATGGTTAAAGTTGGTCAGCATGCAATATCACAAATAAATCGTCGAGTCTCGCACATACCGTTCTGACAAAAGCCCTTAGTCGAGCCTCATCTTTGGAGAGTCGGAACCAAGGAGTTATTGCCTTTGAAAGCTTGGTGAATTCCTGGGAAATCTTCGCGATAAAGGCTCCCATCTGGGTCCGATTTTCTGCAGTCATAGGAACATCGGGAAACTTTTGAGCTTCGAATGCCTTCATCTCGTCCTGAAGTATAGATTTGAAGTGCATCATGTCTTGCATTTGCTGATGCCGCATGAGCTCATACTTCTGCCTCTGCTCAGGAGTCATCCTCGCTAATTGCTCTGGGGTTAGGTTCGGAATAGGACCACCTGGGGGAAGTTGAACAGGCTGAGAAGCCGGCCTCTGGTTATGCGCATTCGGCTGAGTGGGCGCCTCGAGATCGTCGCCAGGACGTTTGAGATTCTTTGTTGGTACTGCCGGCGAAGGACCCGGCGCTGCGGACATATTCGGCTGAGGCGGCTGGTTGTTGGGTTTGGGTCTCGCGGCGACCGGCGTTTGGCTGGGTTCTGGGGCGGACACAGGCGGCGGGATGGCCTGCCCGGGCTGTATGCCTTGTTGAAGGCCTGGAGCTGTCTGAAGAGCTCCTGGCTGCGGGCCAGCTGTTGTTGCGGGTTGACCAGGTTGGGCTTGACCGGCGACTCCCATCGCAACAGCTCTTTGCATTCTCTGCAGCTTGAGTCGCTGTATGAATACCTTGATCTGCTCCTCGGGAGCCTCCCTGAAGTTTTGCTGTGACATTCGGAAATGCTGTATTTCTTGAGGGGATACTTCAGGTATCTGGGTGTTGGGTGGCAGATTTCCCATCGCATTCGGAGCGGGAGCCCCAGGTTGTTGTGGGATTCCGCCTTGGCCATGAGAAGCCACCATGCGTCTGAATTGATTCACCTGGAGTTGCCTCAATACTTGCTTCTGCTGGTCGGGTATGGCCGCGTTTGTCTGCGAAACCCATTGCTTGAATTGGCCCCATTTCTTGGCATCCGGTGGTATGCCTTGGATATTCTGCGTCACCTGTGGAGGCAGGTCCATATTGTCCATGATCATTTGCGCTTGTGGGTGCTGTAACGGGTTGGCACCCCGGAATCGATTCATTGGGTTCTGAAAATTTCCCTGCTGCATCTGAGGGCCCATTCCTCCCTGAGGCTGTTGATGCATAGGATTGCCCATGGGGTTCACTGCGTTCGCTGCTGGGTTCATGGGCATTGCAGGTTGTGGTTGACCCGGGCGTAACATGCCTGTGCGCTTCCATTTAGAAAAGAGATCAGCGAGCCTGTCCGGCGGCAGCTGTCGGAACTTTTGCCGCTGTTCTGGGTCGAGCTGAGCGAGCATGGCCCTGATGGCAGGATCTTGCGGCATGTTTGGGTTCCCAGGCATGGGCCCCGGGCCTCCTGGCTGGTTGAAGCGAGGGTCAAGCCCTTGGCCGAATTGAGAGTTGCCTGGTTGGCCCTGATTACTTCCCATCTGACCCATGGCGACGGGCGGCTGCCTGACGGGAGCATTCAGGTTGTCCATTGCTGGGCTTTGCGACGCCGGCATCGGGCCGCTGAGGCCCCCAGGCTGACCTTGCAAGCCCTTTGCCGCAGCCTGGGCCCTAATTTGGGCTTGGGCGTGGGCTTGTTGGGAAGCAGCCAGCTGCTGCTTAAGCTGCTGCTGCTGCTGCTGCTGAAGATCAAACCCTCCCGGCATCTGCGGCCGCGGGGTTTGGTTTTGGCCTTGAGAAAACATGTTCTGAGGCTGGATGCCAGAGAGGGGCTGGGGCGTGGCGTTACGGCCTGGACCCGAGCTCGCTGGTACAACGAGCTGCCCCGCCTGCTCAGCCAGGAGACCTTGCTTCTGCTCGTTCATGATGCTCTCCATATTATTGAATTGCCCTGCGTGTCCGCCGGGCTGACCCATATTGTTCATCATGTTCTGGTTCATTGGGCGCTGTTGGCCGGGTTGCATTTGCATGCCAGGAGCGTTGGGAGGCATTCCTTGCTTCTGCATCTGATGCTGCCGGGCCATCATGAATCTCTTGGTAGCTTCTTGTTGGAACATCATTGCCAGGGGGTTCTGGCCGTCCTGGCGCATTTGTTGCAGTCTTTGAGGGGGAATCCGGGTCGCAAGGTTTTGCATCATTTGTTGTTTCTGGGCATCACTTGCCTGCTGCATCATGTTTCGGGCCAGCACTTGTATCTTCTGCTTGTCTGCATCAGATATTTGCTGTTGCTCGGGGCCTCGCTGGGGCCCTTGAGGCATAGGGAATCCCGGTTGTCCTGGATTCATCTGCGGTGTCATGCCGTTGCTAAGGTTGAGGCCCATTTGAGGAGCCTGTTGGGGCAGTTGAGATACCTGCATAGGATTCTGCAGGTGTTGAATTCCTGCCTGATTAGGTCCACCACCCCGCCCAGCCATCTGGGCCTGAATGAGTGCGGCCTGTTGCTGTTGTCGTTGATTCATCATGATCATTTGTTGTCGTTGCGCTGCTTGTGCGTTCATCGACTCCTGGAGCTGAGGTACTTGAACTTGGCGCCTGGAGTGCAATTCTGCACTCTTCTGCCGCATTCTGTGATCATACGTGGCCTATAATTGTCAATATGTGCCAAAAGCCCAGGTGAAATTGTGCCCAGGATGGCTTACCTTATCTGGTGACTCCCTCAAAGCGTTTGACTCGAAGTGAACGCAGAGTTGGGCGAGTTTCTGCCATGACTGATGCGGCGTTGCGAGAACAGCGCTAGTGATACTGAGTTGAGGCGAGAGGACTGTCAGCCTGAGTGAAGTTTGATGAAGACAATGAAAAAGCGCAACAATGGTGGTGAAACCTATCAGGTGCGGGGACAATAAGGCTGTCGGCCAATTGCAATGGGGTCGAGAGGAACTGAGACAAAGAAAGAAATTCACAATGTGTGAAACTCACAGGTCCTGAGCCTTGCCGACACGCTCCGTAATGGCCACGCTTGTCTGCCAGCCAGGGCCGACAAACGGGCTATTCTGTATGGACTGGAAGGCAAATTGGGCAAAATCCATCCCCTGCCCTCCGCCCACGCCAAAGCGGTTCTGCTGCTGTGGCATGGGCTGGCCAGGCATCTGTTGCATAGGTGCGGCCATTGCCGCCGAAATAGTCGGGGGGGAAAACCAGAGTTAAAGTGTTGCGATATGATCGCACGGTGAACTTGGCAAGTCGGGCGCTGCTGCGCTGTACCTCTCACCGCTTGCGATCGGGGAGGTTCGTCGCCAGGAAAGGGGGAAGCGAGGGTCGTTGTGATCGGTGAGCGCGTGTGAAGCAATACAAGTAATCCCGTCGTTGTGGTTCTGACAAGGAAGTCAAGGCCCGTCACCCCGCTGCAGGCTGCCTAGTCTTGTCTCAACCGGAAACTGAGGAATCGGCCGGGGGTGCAGGGAAGTTTGCCGATTCACCCAACCCGACGAAAAGTTGCGTCTTGGACGCTTAGTCGTGGCAAGGTTCCAGAATGGGTTCAAAAAGCGTTCAAGTCCACAAAAACAAGGGCGCGGTGGTCGAATTTTCCAAGGACAACAAAACGGTCAGGTTTCCCGGCCAATCTTCCACTCAACAGTCTCTTATGTCCCGACAAAGAACACAAGATTTCGGTTTATCTTGGTCCTACAAAGCAAATCCCGGTCACTCCTGTGGTCGATCGACATATGACGGCGGACCTCGGAACACTCCAGGTCAGTCTAGAAGACGCAGGGTCGTGCTGCTCGAGATTGCTTCGCTGGTGTTGACGTCGCTCGACAATGACGTGGCTGGCGAACTGGTCTCTCCGGAAAAGACACGATGGAGGGTGGTTGCGCCGAGTGTAAGAATCATAAAATGCAGTCCTGTGACGGATGAGGTGGCGCGTTCAGGTTCGTTCGAAGCGGCTGAAGGGTTGACAGCGATCGGGATCGTGGCGGTGGGTTTGGCGCGCGGAAGCCTCTTCGAGACTTCGAGAGACGGTCAGGACCCGATATATTGGATATATAGCAATAACAGCTATGTTCGGTGGACTATCGCCGCCCTCCACGGTCTTCGCAATCGGCACCAGGGTTGTCGTTGCGCGACAGTCTCGGGGCCGAGGTGAGTCAAGAGGCTCAAAGGTGGTTTTGGGTGGCTGTCGCTGCTGCTGCTGCTGCCGCACGGTGGGTTCACCAAGCTGTCGCCGGCGTGGCAGGGGTGGGGACGAGGGAGATAGTACAGCGAGAAGCGGGAACGGGTGGCAGAGCAGAGGGATATTGAGAAAGCAACGCTGAAGAAAGGGTGTTTCTCGTCTGAGTGCGTCTTCCTGTGTCTCTCTAAGCCGCACGATGCAGACTCTGTCGACGCTGGAGAGACGACGAGAGGAAAGCAAGGCGGGTGAACCGCAGGTGTTGATGGGGTGTGGACAGGGGAGAAAAGCAAGAGGAAAGCGGGTTCGCACGAAAGAGAGCAAGAAGAGACAGCAGGCGAGGCGGCGGGAGACAAGACCAGGCGCCCCTCGCTGGTGCAAGTTTAGCGTAATTGGAAGCGGCAGTGGAGGTACCTGGGCCCCTGCCCTGCTGGGGGTACCAGGTACACACGTACCAGGAAGGTATAGTGCCGCGTACACAGTACCGGCCGCCCAGCTCTGTCCCCGATCTTGTCGGCGCTGCCCTCCAGTCCGGAGGGCGGTCGTGGCACGCATCGCCCTCGAGGGCTGCAAATTCCCAGCTCAGATCTGGGAAGTCCAGTGTTGCGCGAATCGTGCCACACCCGAAAGCTGTGCCAATTCTGCTCTGAATGTCGTGATCAGGGCGGGCTGCTGGTTGAGGGAGGTCGAGGGCGGACGTCTGACACTTTGGGGCCGCAAAGTCCCCTCTACCCGGCGCGGTCGGTACTCTCAAGGTTCGACAATCGAGCGGCGAATCCCTGCTGGCGGGTTGCCCCATGACACCCACGCGCCTCACACCCCCAGTCCAACCTGGATGTGAGTGAGTGTGTGCCCACTGATGATGGTGGTGCTTTGTTGCGCCCTGCCCTTGCCCTGCCCTTGCCCTGCCCTGCCTGCCTTGCATACAACAAGTGCTAGGTGCTCTTCGACTGTAGACCGGTGGCAGCAAGTGGAAGTAGACTCGTGGCAGTGGCAAGCTCAGCTCTTGGGGGCAAGTAGTAGCAGGCGGTCGCCTCGACAATCCAACCTGAGTGATCAGCGGGTGGAGAAGCCCACGGATCTGAAGAGAGGGCGGACCGCACAGTAAGTGCGCGGCACTCCTAACTAGCAACAAGCATGGGGCATTGCGCTGCGACAAGGGTGCAGGCAACTTTGGTGATGTTTTGGATGGATGCTCCAGGTACAACACAGGACCTATCGGGAGACTTGCATCGATATGCGGTGATCCCCTCCATAGTGAGAAAAAAAAGCTTCCAGGGTCATTCTTGGGCCACCACACTACATTGCTTTACATTACATGACATGACATGACATGACATGACATGACAGTGCACTACACGCAGGTTCCCGCCCGCGATAACAGAAGAGGGCCAGAAAAGGGCCAGAAGAATAAGTGAAGAACGAGCAAGAAGAGGAAAGCGAGCGATGGGGAAAGAGAAGGCTCGGCGCAGCACAGTGCAGGATCCCAAGTTGGCAGAGCAGAGGCAGCGTTGGGATGTGCCCACAATAACCTTGGAAGGTGGTGGACAGCGTCATACCGGGGTAGACAAAAGCCATGTTATATTTTCTACTGTGTAGTGGATGTCCGCCAATCCATCCCATCACCTCGCCCCCGATCCCTAGGTAAGAAGCACGGTGGGTAGGCAGTAGGCCAGATGTACCTGTGTGTGGGTGATGGAGGCCACGACGACAGCGTCCCGACCACATGTACAAAGTGCAGCTCACGAGCGCTTAGTATTGTCCGGCGCACAGTTGGCGGGACTGGCACTGGCTGCTCACCCACTACTCTACAGTGCTCACACGTCAGGACAGGGGAATGTGGATGCGTACGAGACAAGGGACCTGAGAACCTAAGCTGTGGGATAAGATTGCTATATCCTCGTATGTGCAGGTGTTCGTCCCTTAGGTACATACATACACACACACCTAAATACCTACATGCGTGGTCTGCTGCGTACACATGCCTCGGTGGTGTGCTGTAATAATAAGTCAGGGTCTAGGTCGAAGCCTACACAGTACTCATCATCTCATGGTGTCCCAACCTGCGTTGCGTTGCAGATCCCCAAGGCATACTGATCTAGGCACATTCTTGACAAGAGGTGCATCATGTTGGCAGAGGTGCCTGGGTGAGACTGGCTGTGTCGCGGCCATTGGTTGCAGGCCACCTAACAACCTCTCTCTGTTCCCGTTCCTCGCCCGTTCTCTCTCCCACCCGTTAGCCGTGCACTGTATCGTATGCAGACCGTTTCTGCATGTTCCCCAGACTACACTAGCATTGACTGACGGTCGCGGTCGGGTGATTGTCAGCTGTCTCGTGTCATCGCCCATCGGCCCTCTGTCTGGTCTGGTTGGTAGGGCCCTTCCTTTCACTTCAATCAATTGCGCCCTCGCCGCGCCAATTTTGGCCCCACCTGTGCCAAGATGCTGTTGGCAGCTGGTAGGCGCCGTTGTTAGGGGCGGTTAATGAGAGTGGGAAGAGAAAAGAGACGCGCATGCGCTGTTTCGTATGCATGGTTGCCGCAATTGAGAAAGGGTGTGGTGTGTTGGGATCACCTCCGAAAAGGCGCTGCGGGCGGCGGGGCGGGCGTCACGTCAAATTGGGTGAAGCGTCGCTGGGATCCTCAAGCCACGCCCTTCTCCAGCTCCAGGCAGGCCTCGCAGGCTGGGCAGATTGGCTGGGTTAGGCAGGTTCCTGCCCTGCTGTCGCTTGGTGGGTGGACATGGCAGATCCCGGCACTTGCCTGTCAGGCTAAGCCTTTTCCGATGAGACCAGAGCTTGCCGGGGCGCGGATTTGGGACGCTTGGAGGACAGGACCCCAGTTGAGAGATTTCGACCTTCTCTGCTGGAGAGAGGTGTGCAGTGGTCTGTACTGTGCTGGTAGCTGCGGGTGCCTCTCCCAACCGATCGATCGGTTTTGTCTCCGGAGCTTTTCCCGGGGCGACTGAGACAGTACTTGTCCTCGAGGTATGGAGGGTTCCCAACACGTACAGTATGCGTGCAGCAAAAAGACTTTCTTCATTCTGTCGGTCACGGAGACTCCTGCGGTCAAGAAGGGGCCCCCAGCTCCTGATCGCCACCAAAACCTTATTGCCCTGGTGGGCAAAGGACGACCTGGCAGCGGAGACGGTCTTGCGCAACGTGCAAGGGTCTGGGTCTGTGCAAGATGAGCACCCGCAGCCCCTCTCCAAGGGGGTGCCCAGATCCCCAGGGCCAGGGCTCTTGATACCCCTTCGCAGCAACCCAATTTGTACACAGTATCACACAACACCACCACCACCACTCCAACATTTGTTGGTGGGGTGCCGGTGCCGTGCCCACGTCCACGCCCACGCCCACGCCCACGCAACCTGCAAGCGTTGCATTGGCCTTCTGTGCCATTCCCGTACCTACTTTGAACGGAGAGGGCTTCAGTCTGGTCTGGTGCGGCCGTTGCATGCTCTGTACAAGACAGTTGCCAATGCGGATCTGGCCTCAACCGTACACCATCATCGCCTCAATACGGACCGGTTGAGGTTTCGCACGTTCCGTGGTGATCTAGACGTGCAAGTCGAAACTTGTGCACGCATACCAGCATGGTTGGGTGTACACACATGCGGTGTTGTAGCACCTGGCTGCAGGTCGCTGCAGTCGTCTTCCTTTTTTTGCCGGGAACTGCGTCCAGGATCACTGATCTGAGTTGGCAATTCACATCTCTAGCCAGATCTGGACTGGCCGTCACGCAAGCCTGCCACTGGCGTGGCCAGAGCCAGTCGCGGTGGTACCCGGTAGATCACCCTATGGTATGGACAGTCCTGAGAGCCTGCCTTTGGCCTCTTTCTACCTGCACGGAACAAAGCTTGCTTCGAGTGGTACCTAGGCAGGTAGCCCGTAGCATCTGAGATGGTCGGCGTTGTCAGACTGCCATGCAAATGCCACGCCGTCGCCAGTCAGGGACACAGTATTGGGAGCCGTTGACAGTTGTACTTTCAGCTGCAACATCACCCGGCTCGTGCACAAACACACACACGGGCGCGGAAAGCACAAGACTGCTGCGTCAACTTGGACCTTGACCTCGAGTTGGCACCGCTTCCGCTGGCCATGGTTGTTTTTAAGCTCGACAATTGTTTCGCAAGACTTCCTTGCGGCCTATTGTGGGGGTCGGTGACCGGGAAGCGAATCTTCCATCCTGGGCGACCTAGGCTCATCCACCATCATCATGAGGTTCAGGAGAGTGGCCCGGCCGTGTCTTGAGGAGCACGTACGACTTCCCGCAGTAGCGCTTCAAGGCCATGGTGCATGTCCTGTCCGAAATCTCTTAGGCATCTCGTGACGGCGCAGAGGGGCAGTGGTGCCTCCAGCCCGTCATTCTTACGGTCGTGGAGGTCATGTTCCTCAACGCTGTCTTGCATGGTCGAGGACAGACAGGGTAGAGGGCCATGGGTCTCTCCCGCCAGACACGGGAAGGCCTCCGCTGTCAACAATAGATCTGCATCTGCATTTCCGTCTCCCAAGACGAGGATGAAGGTGTTGTGCATCAAGCCGGCCAGCGAGGCGGTCAAAATGGATGCACCTGGACAATGGCAGCCCTCGTCCGTACCAGCAAGAATCTGACACACCTGTTGATGTGTGATCGTCGCAACTCAAAATTAACCGTCGAGCCTAGGGGCAGGGTTGCTTGTCGATTTGCCAGGAACCGGGGTCGCATCACCCATTCTGCAGCTCCCTGGCTTCCCAACTTCCCAGGCGTGCCAGGGCTGGGACTCGTCGATCCGTCCCCAGGAGCCCACCTGCTAGCCTGGCTAGCCCGCCGTTTCTGGGCTAGGGCTGTGATAAGCGTCGCTCCAAGGAAGCACCTGAGGCGAATGAAGCTTGGAGCAAAAGCAACCCCTTCCCGAGCAAAAATACGGATGAAGCTGAAAGGAGAGGCCGTTCGTGAATGAATGGAAGGGCCAGCACGGCAGTGAGAGGAGGAGATGGGTTGCTTGAGTCCGGAACAATTGACTGTTTATGGATGGTGGGCACGGCCATAGCAAGTCCATCTCAATCTTCCAAGGGCCCCACTGACCAGCCCGAAACTCGCTTCATCTCTTGTTCAAATGTTCCGTTCTTGTCCTCAGTCTATCAATCAAGCTCCATGTCAGGTCAAAATGGGTGTGAGCACTGTAGGCCAGGTGGCTGCGGTGCAGCACGCCAGAGGCCGACTGCTGTCAGTCCGGGCTCCACGAGGCTGTGAAGGTCTTGCTGAACGGTACGGCCATCCGAGAGGGATTGTAATACACTCATCAAGCAACGGCGTGAGGGCTTGTCACATTATCAATTTGAAGTGTGGAAAGAAAGGGTGTAACAGCGAGAGAGTGAGGGAGAGGGAGGATATCACGAGGCTGTCCACGATGCCGTGGCTCGTCGATTCTAGATGACCCACGTAATCTCCAGCGGCAGAAGCCATGGGCTCGTGTCTGACCTTGCCGGCTCCTGCAATCTTGTGCATCGGAGTCTCAGAGCCTCAGAGTCTTCAGTCTTGCTCTGATGGCAAACTGTGGCGCTCCTCGATCGACGGCTGTTGGAGATTCTGTTGGTTCAAGCCAGCAGCCCCATCGAGGACAGAGGGTGACACCAAAGCTGCAGAAGCGTGTGTGATAGGTCGTCGGGGCCTTGGTCATGCAGGACTGAAGCCTGGCTTCCGCGCTCACGCTCACCGCGAACACAATGCGCAACCTGTGCAGAGCGTGCGGCCCCTGGCCCGCCTGATGTCGCATTATGCAAGGCTCCAAGTGACAACAGGCTGGCAGGCTCTGGCCGGCAGGTGACCTGTCGCTGATAGGTGCGATGAGAGCTTTGCGCTTGGGCTTCAGCCAGGGACCACAAAGGTGATACGGCAGATTCTCCGGTGCGCAGATTCTTGCCTTTAGCTGTAGGGCTGAAGGATGGGCCATCGATCTGCTCATACAAGGAAATCAAAAGTGCAATGCATCGACCATGAGCCCGTAGATAGGCAGGCTTATTCCCCAGATGTGAGATCAGCTCCGGCGGCTGTGTGTGGCCCGAGCCCAGCCGCCGAGCTCGCTTCCGACGGCGCCAATCAAGCACCAGGCACCTCGGCCCAGGTGACGCCAGGGCCTAATGCAGAAGGAGAAGCAACGCAACTCATGTGCTACTTCCACGCCCTCACGAACCCAGACCGACGACAAGGTCACAGCGTCACGGGACACACAAAGATTGCTTGCTATCCTCTTGCCATCTCTTGCTATCCATCGTCTCGCCCTTCAGCAGCGCCCCCGTCATCCCAAGGTGCTGCCTATCGCCCCAAAGTCTCTTATCACCCCATGCTCAAGAACACCTTTGTCTTGAGTCCCCTCTCCCCAGTAGTATCGCTCTTGCCCGTGTCTCGCCGCGGCCTTCCCAGCTTTTGTCGTCGGTGCGTCTCCACAACACCAATCATCATGGCGCCTCCCAAGCCTGCTCAGGACTTCCTGGACTTCGTCAACGCCTCCCCAACTCGTAAGCCATAAACCCTTCAACTTCAACTCACCGGCATTGACGCTCACATCTCCACAGCCTACCATGCCGTCGCCTCATCCGTAAAGCTTCTCGAAGCGGCGGGCTTCAAGGGCATCAAGGAGAGGGACAACTGGTCTTCAGACCTGCAGCCCGGCGGAAAGTACTATCTTACTCGCAATGGCTCCTCTATTGTCGCCTTCGCGATTGGAAAGAAATGGGCTCCAGGAAGTTCAATTGCAATGATTGGCGCTCACACTGACTCGCCGTGCTTGCGTATCAAGCCCGTCTCCAAGAAGACCAACGCTGGATTCCTGCAGGTCGGTGTCGAGACCTACGGTGGAGGCATCTGGCATTCCTGGTTCGATCGCGATCTGTCAGTTGCTGGACGTGTCCTGGTCAAGGACTCGGGCGGGAACTTTGTGCAGAAGCTTATCAAGGTTGACAAGCCTATTCTTCGCATTCCCACTTTGGCCATTCACCTTGATAGGTCAGCCAACTTCGACCCAAACAAGGAGACCGAGCTGTTTCCCATCTGTGGCCTCGCGGCTGCCGAGCTGAATCGGACCGGAGTGAGCGAAAAGGACGCAAAGAAGGAGGAGCCAGCCGAGGCCGCGGGCGACGGCGACGGCGAGTTTCAGCCTCTGAAGGCAATGACCCAGAGACACCATCCCTTTCTCCTGGAGATCATTGCACAGCATGCTGGCGTTGAGACAGATGGCGTTGTGGACTTTGAACTAGTGCTGTACGACACCCAGAAGTCCTGCTTCGGAGGTCTCAACGACGAGTTCATTTTCTCCCCGCGACTGGACAACCTAGGCATGACATATTGCTCTGTGTTGGGCCTTATAGAGTCGGTCAAGTCAGACAGTGCTCTGGACAGCGAGTCTTCCATCCGTTTAATCACTTGCTTCGACCACGAAGAAATCGGTTCCACCTCTGCTCATGGGGCCAACTCGAACCTCTTGCCAGCTGTGCTGAGGCGCCTCTCGGTCTTGCCCCGGGGCAACTTTTCCGAGTCTGGCTCTGAGAAGTCCTATGAGCATGTCAATCCAGATGATATCGCGACGGCTTTTGAGCAGACGCTTTCCACATCTTTCTTCGTCTCTGCAGATATGGCACATTCCGGTAAGTCACCAACCTGACGCAATCCTTTGGAGACGCTTGCTCATTCGCCGTAGTGAACCCGAATTACCAACAAAAGTACGAATCGAACCACCAGCCTGAGATGAACAAGGGGACAGTCATCAAGAGTAAGCCGCCCGTTCAAATATCTCATGGCTCACTGTTCTTTGTCAGACATGTAACTGATTGGCCCAATGATAGTCAACGCGAACCAGCGATACGCGACAAACTCCCCTGGAATTGTTCTCCTGCAGGAAGTTGCCAAGAAGGCGGGCGTGCCTCTCCAGCTCTTTGTGGTGCGAAATGACAGCTCTTGTGGCAGTACTATCGGGCCTATGCTCTCTGCGAAGATGGGCGTACGCACACTTGACCTCGGTAACCCGCAGCTCTCCATGCACTCGATCCGTGAAACGGGTGGTACATACGACGTCGAGCATGGCATCAAGTTGTTCGAGTCATTCTTGTCCAACTATACCGCGCTGGAGTCCAAGATCCTCGTTGACTAGACGAGAGGCGAGGCATGCCTGATCTCGAGGGCTGGTTTCGGACGGCTCAAATGAAGCTCCCTGACGCTGCTACTGGAGTCTCGCTTCTGCATATAACCTCCTTCCACCAGCCACCAGATTGAGAATGGGCGCCCAAGGAAATGGCCCCTTTCAAAATAGCTAGAAAACGACGCCGTACATTTGATCTCACAATTGGACCAAAACAAACATCCCTCGGTGCATTTCGCCTAGAAAAATGGACCACCAGACATGAAGTTCATTCTGAAGTGTTCAGCTCAGCTGAGAACTCAAAACACTGATGGAGACACGAATAAGTAGGCGTCAAAAACCACAACTGGTTGTGTCCTTTTGGGGGATATTTCTCTCTGTTTCATTCCGTCATCGCCTTTGCCATAACTGTACTTCTATTTTATTTACCACGTCCACCCTCAGCGCTAAAAGGTTTAAAAGTCCAAACATCTCTTATGCCTCTTCATCCCATTACTCCTTGCGCCCCCCCCCCCCTTGCTTTCACTTGAACCTGTACATTAGCACCGCGCAACACGCAAATCAAACATGCGTGGCAGATGCGTTTCTTTGCAGGAAAGTCTTGTCTTAACCGCTACCGATTCCCTTGCTGAAAAACTCCGAACCCAGCGCTGCGGTCGTTCGCGTGTCTCCCGTTCTCGGCCTCGTTTACTCATTACCAGTCCTCACTTTCCTGAAGGGCTCAACCTATCCAACATTAGCCCTCTCATCTCGAACACGATGTGCTTTCTCCCCCGACTTATTTCCTTCGCGGTCTCTGTCTTTCGCGTCTTTCCAAGCTGCTCTTGACAAAACACGCTTATGCTATACACAGCGGATGACATTCTTAATCAGCGGTGTCCTCCATTTTGGAATCCGCGGCCACCGCTATTCAAGCCATTACCCTTCCCATTACCATTGTCTTTACCATTACCCGCGATTTTCTTCTTTTCCCGCTCAGATCGCGGCCCCATCGGCGGCGAGTACCGCAGCCCATCAGTCCTGGGCGCCGGCGCCGGCGCCGGCGCACTGTCGGTCTGCTGATGGGAAATCGACGTCCGCGGAGTAGGTGCAGCGTGACCGTTGGCTTGGGAGGCCCCGGCACGAAGCACCTTGGCAAATGTCTGCACGATCAAGAACCGCCCGTTCTCTCGTGGTGCTCCAGCTGTTATGCCATTAGCACGGGGTCCTGGAGCTGGCGTCGGCGGCGGCGAGCGCGGAGCACTCGATGGGGGATCCCCAGGGCGGTTTGAGCCGGGGCCTGGATGCGCGGACCCATTCGTGAGGTGCGGAACCCCGTTGGCATGCCGAGCGTCCGACCCGTGTATTTCCTGAGCTCCGCTGGTAGTGACGAGTCTGTCAAGATATGATCGAGCGTGCGGCAATGAAACGCCACGACGGTGGGCAGCCAGCGCGGGAAATTGAAATAACATCGGCCTCGTCAGTGGAACTGTTGCCGTGCCTATTTTAAGTCCTTCCGCTCTTTGCTGTATTCTCTCCTGTGCTTCGAGAGTTATACTCTGTTCCGGCTGTTCTACCCCATTTGAGGATGAACCGTTGCTAACGGCATGGTTTTGATCTGAAGGCACGAATTCCGCGGCCCTCTGATCGCTGTGCCCGTTATCATGTGGTACACTGGCCGTTGGAGTGCTAGCTTGTTGACCACTAGGCCCTGCCTGTTGCACAACGGTGTTCGCCAACGGTGGTCCCTGGGCGCTAGGGCGTTCGTACTTGTTCGCGGTCGACTTCTTCGCATCCCCGTTCGTACTCGGCGCAACGCTTAGCGCTGGGCCCGGCGCTCCAAGTTGGGCGTTCATGGACTCCAGGAATTCTCGCGTATGGGTGATCCCCCACCTATCGCGAAGATCTCCGCTCACGAGAATATTGAGCGCCAGGAGCTGGCTACGGCGCAACAACTCTCCAGAATATACATACCACCAGTGGAATCTGCAGAGGCTGAATGGGGTAGGGGCCGTGTCCCCCGAGCTCATGTCGTGGATTTTGTTGAACTGGGGCCGGTCATCAAAGTACTGGACATGCTCGTCCTCGCGATCCCTGTCGTGAAGTCGGCAGTGGTCGCAGGCCACATGGCTCAGGCCTTCGAGAGGCTTGGGCACTCGGGCGAAAAGACTCTTGCCGGTGAAGTCTTCCCAGAGAATATGAAAAGTGGGCAAAGGTTGCCTCACGCGCCCTCTTCTCCCGTAGATCCGCCACCGCCGCAAAGTGTCAGGCCTATCTTCGTCTGGCAGGCCCCTAGTAGACAGCGCACTGAAGTTGTTATCGAGCAGCGCCCTTTCGCCTGCGAACGAGTTGATTTTCACGCCCTCGTCGAGGTTGAGCTTGACGGGGACTATCTTCGAATCCCGGAGCCCCGCGTGGTCGTCTTCAATGGGTTCCGGGATGTACGTGTACGTGCCCCTCGCGCCGGATCTTACCTCCTCGTCACGGGCAGCAGGAGCTATCCGGGAACGGATGACGTTGAGATCTTCTTCGAAATAATCTCCCAATAATTCTTCCATCAAGTCTCTGTTCTCGCTGGCTTTTACTACCCATGGTCTTGCCATCGCGTCCTTATTCGTGCTGCCTTGCTTTGGCCGTAGCCTTCCGTAGTCAATAGGGATAGGGGCTCCCGTCTTGTCAACAGATTCGTCGGCCATCAGGGCAGCCAAAGAGGGAACCATGGTCTGATGATCCATGTCTGGGGTCGGCATCTGGGGTGGAAGGTGCGTTCCTCCGCCTTCTCCACTCAATATAAGAGGTCGAGTTGGGTTGTGAGTCGTCCTCTGGATCGTCGTCTACTCCTGGAATAGGCCGCAAACCCTGGTATATGAACTGAGCGTGAATTTGATGTAGTTGCGAAGTGTTCTGGCACTGTTGAGCAGTGTGTTCCTGTCGAGGCAAGCTTTTTCGCGTCCTGGGAGGCTGCTAGGGTGGGTGTGCCGACGTTATGGATTGGCACGTCCGTCCGGTTCGTTTGAGAACGGGAATAAGTATAGAGACAGATTTGATTTCGTCCCCGATTCACGTCCCACAAGAGGCGACTTGAAGTGCTGCGCTATGAGCTTTCTCGAAAAAGATGTGTAGATACGATGCTGATGCCGTGAGGATGATGACCCAGTTGAAAGAAAATTGTGGGTGTGAAGGACAAGCTCATTTAAGTGTGTCCCTTTTTTGCAACTTTTAAACCAAATGGCAGGTGCGTGTTGAATTGCTTCTTTCCCTTCAATATTTCAGCTGTCCTCGTCGACGGGGTCGACTCAGACCCGGCCCAAGACAAATAGCTCGTCAAAATTGCTGGAAATCAGTCCACGATTTTATAGTGTTCCTTTCTCCAGGCCCAGTGTCGCACTTCTACAAGGTCTCCGAGCCGTCAGGAAACCCAAATAATTCCATTAATGGGACGAGAAAGCCGCTTGACCCACACTACTACTGGTAACACCCAGGTGCCTGGCACCTGGTTGAATAGACTATATTGCCTAGGCTCCCGACCTTCACGTTGACTATTTTCCCTAGTGAAAGACAACATCTCGCTCGCCCTGTGCAACTCTTCAATAACATTCTGACCACGGTCTGAAGCATATGGATTTGCGCCTAGGATCGAAAGACCAGGGCGTCATGCTGGTTGGCATGCCGTTTTCATGATTGTAGATATAGTGACAGTGTAGTCAAGTCCCTGTGTGGATTGTTTGCTAAAGGTGACCCTTGAACCTAGAAATATTATCTAGCGGGTTTGCGGCAAGAATAGTGAGATGACTAGACACCTTGCAACATCCATACTCGTTGATGCAACGTTGAGGTTTGGAACGGAGAAACTATTGGCGAGTTCATCAACAGCATCCACTTCTCTCAAGTGTGCAATGGATAACATCTCGTTATGCAAACTGGATTTGGGTGGGGGGGGGGGGGATATCTTTTTTCCCCTCTCTCTATCTATTCATCCTACATAGTAAAGGGATACATCCGCGTCTCCCACCTGCCCGGTGCCCTCTCAACAACCGCACGGGGCTTGTCGAGCTGCCCTATGCTAGCGCATGCTGCACGCATGCCTACACTGGCAACTGGTGCGTCTGCCTGATTCTGTCTCCAAACTAAGTATATGTGTCGCTCGATTGAAAACCTCAGATCATCAGAATGGGATCAGCCGTGGATAACCAAGCAGTCCGCCAAAGTTGAGCTCCCGGGCGGTGACGCGAGACCGCAACTTCGGCGCCAGAAATTGACCTCTTCCTTAGATGACATGCGGGAATGTCCTACTTGCTCCCACTCAATCTTGTCAGATAGTTGAGGAAAGCCTTCTTGTCCGTTGACAGGCATTGCAGAAACTCGCTGCCGTCGATTCCCAGGCTCCGGAACAAATTTGACTGCAGGTGGCGAATGAAAGCTTCGCCCGTCTTAGCGTAGATGGTTTGCTCCAGCTGGACAATCTCGTTCATAACCTGTCTGGTTTGTGCGTCCGACGGATTGAACTGTGGGTCCCTCAGGACCTCCCAGCAGATTGGGTGGAACCGTTCAATGACAAAGCTATCGAAGCCCGGAATAAGAGGTAAGGGAGAGCCTGTGGGAGGTGCAGGATTGTTGGAGATAGTAGCAACGTCCGGGCCGCCCCAGGTAGAAGTCATCTTAATCATCAGGCCGAAAGCCAATCTGCTTGTTGACATGTTGTTGTGAGATACCGTCCTGGCAAGGGTCATGATGGAAGAGATGAGGGACTCGAAATATCCCTGATTTGTCTCGCTCACGAGCACTCCACCCAGATCATGCTGCAGGATGATCTGGATGAAGTGAAGGTACTCCCTCCTCAGCTCGCCGAGTTGAATCTCGTCATCAGTACCGCTTGCTGGCTGCGACAGGCCTTCGAAGATGCGTTGCAATAATGGTGTCAGCAGCAGGTTGAGGATGTCGTAGATTTCGCCCTTGAAGTTGAACACGATTTGCTCCAGCAGGCGCAGGAACATGGCCATCTCATCGTGGGATGAGCTTTGGGAGAGCAGGCCTTCAATCCACTGCGGCAGTTGAGGCAGCACGGTCGCCCCAAGAGCACCAAGGAGGCGAGAGAAAGCCGAGCGGCAGGCTGTTCGGATTTCACGGTTGGTGTTCAATTCCTTGAGCGCCACGAGAATAGCCTCTGCCACACGAGAGAAAACCTCAGAGATCTCCTTGGGCGGTGGCGGCTGTTTGTTCACATTCCCGCCCGCGGACGAATCAGCAAACCCGTGGGCTAATATTCCCAGAGCTGTGATGATGTGATGGACTTGAAGAATCGCCTGCGTGTCACCCGATTTTGCTCTTGGCAAGTTTTGTTCCATGTCCGCAAAAAGGGGTTCCATGATTGTCCGAGCGTACAGTACTTGCTTTGCGATGGGGGTACCGTTGGTAGAGGAGATGCAACCTATGGCTTCGAACAAGTAGCACTGGTTGGTGAAAGCGGCATCCGCCGAGTGGTCAGATTCGTCGGAGGACATGTCATCATCGGCCTCATCGCCAGGTACTTCGGCCTTGATCGACAGCAAATCACTAATAGATTGAATGACGGTTTCTGTCATGCCTTGCACTTGGGCACGCAGCTGCTTGACCAAGCGGTAGAACAAGTACCACGATCTCATGCGAACCCGAAGGTGGTCGTGATGGACCAGGCGGACGAAGTTCTCCAGCACTCGTGGTATGTACTCCTGGCGGTTCTCGAAGAAGACGGCATAGCGAACACAGATCTCCATGTACTGCAAAAGGATCGCAGGGTGTGGAAAGTTGGAAATATCTAGATAAGAAGTCGTCAGTACGAGCCAGGAAACAATTTATCTAGACAGTGCTACACTTGTGACTTACCTGATTCCACCATCTTCGACATGATCACCAGAAGCCTCTCGGCGGCGGCGCTGCTAGGCTGAGACTTCCCAACGAGCCCTGAATTTGGCAGAGCGAGCTCACCAAACAAGTACATCTCATGCAAGGCCAGATCCAGATCCCTCCAGTCCATCTGAGAACCTTGCTGGTCGAGCGTCTGGAATGTGTTTGCAACGAGGTTGCTCAAAATCTCCATGTAGAGGTTCTGGTCGACAGCAGCCACGCTCTTTTGCAAATTTTGCAGCCGTTTTCGGAGTTCTTGGAATTCTGCCTCGTCCGTTTGCTCATCCTCGTGGCCCCACGACGCAGTTTCGTCGTACCTCATCTTCATGATAATGGCATTCAGGATGTTCGGAAGCAATTCTGAGTATCGAGGCGGTAGAGGGCTGATTTTGCGGAAGAATGTGAGGACGTCCGTAAGGGAGGGGATCACCGAGGAGCAGACCTCGTCAAACTCGTCCGAGAAGAACCGGAGAAGTAGGGGCAGGAAATCATGCAAGTGCTGCTCGGCTTTAGGAGCGGACTCTTCGCTGAACGATTCAAGCACCTTGACCACATCCGTCATGACAACATTGACCAGCTTCGCCACAGCCTCGGCCAAGTCAGTATCGTATTTGGGCGTGCCCCTGTACTGATTCAGTGGTGGGCTGCTGACAAGCTCCGCGACGATCTGCTGGAGGCCGAGGAAACCAATCAGTTCCATCTTGTCGGCCGGCTTCATCTTTTTCGAGGTGATTTCTGTGTAAGCGTCGACAGCGGCGTCGCGGACCTTGTCGGTGTCGCCTTTGGTCCGTCCGATGAGAGGCAGCAGAAGACTAATCATGTCTTGCTGGATGACCAGCGTGATGTCGATCCACTGCACCCATTTCCCCAAGACCTTCAGGGTCATCTCGATGATCTTGTCATCCTGGTCCTGATACTGCGCTAGGATCTCCTGCCAAGAGCGGACAACCTTCTGCATGTCCCTTTCCCTTACGAGGTCCTTCAGGTCAACATTGCGGTTCGCCTCGTCCGGCTGGCGGGATAGGAGCTGGTCTGCGATCTCGTCATGGACGGCAAGCAGGATACGCAAATAGAGAATGCATCCGGCCGGGTTGTCCCTCCTGTCGCTCCCAGGCAAACTGGTCATGGACGAGAAATCATCCACAAAGGTCTCCCAGCCTTGTTTGTACAGCCGGACAAACAGAAACGTCAGAGTCTGTGTCAGCTTGTTCTGGAGGGTGGGCGAGTCGAGCTGCTCGGGGTTGCTGGCGTAGCTTCGCTTGACGTAGTCGAGGAAGGTGTCCTTCAGAGCCGCCAGCTGGTGGGGGTCCGTCTCGATTATGATGGCATTGTTGATGACCTCGAGGCAGACGACACGGATGACCTCGGTCGGCTGAGGGTTGCGGACGAACAGAGAGACGCAGGCCTGCCATCCTCGCGTGTCGGACCTCAGGTTGGCGAGGAACGAGAAGGCTTGCTGCTTGAGAGCCTGATCGGACTGTGGGTTCCATGCTATCTCGATAGCATTCTCGATCTGTTCCACCACGGTCTCACATTCAGTTCCGGGGCTCGAGCTGCCAGGGAAACGGCGCACGAGCACGAGCACATGGCCGCCTGGGAGGGGGGACGAGAGAGAAATATGCCATACCTGGCTCTCCATTCTGGCGCAAGCTCCTCAGAGGAGATTCGCCGGGGGAAGGGGCGTCGAACTCGGAAGTGAAAATGGCTGACACGAGGTCTGCTACGACGTGCGGATCGTGTACGTTTGTTGGAGGCAAGCATGCAGCATTGTATCGTGGGTGGAGGCGGGGCAGCTATCAGAGGCTCATGCTGGGGCCGGATGAGCAGATGAAGTGCAAGGCAGGCAGCACAGGGCAGGGCACGCGGTCGGCAAAAAGTCAAATCCCGCAGCCACGGACCTATGCTTCCTTGTGGAGGTGCAGCGAGGACGAGGTAGCTGTTGATATTGGTTGATTTGGGTTCGATTGGGCGTTGGGAGTTGACAAAGCAGCAGCAGGGCCGAGAGTTGGGTTGGGCTGGTTACGGAATATCTATCTCATTACGGTAGTGCTTGGCTACCTTGGGCAGGTATCTATCCGTACGGGCAGGCCAAGTACCTGGTGTTGGTGGGGCAATAAAAAATAAAGGGCTTGCAGCGGCTCCAGGGCTGGGCCTGTCAATCCTGTCACCCATGCCCACCCGGTCACATTCCATCCCACTAGGCGCTTCCTTTTGTCGGCACACAGCCACGTGCCGCATTGTTCGTCCAAACCTTCGTGTCGTCTACATCCAGGCGCTGATCCCGTAGGATTGACTGCATTTCTGCAATCGTTAGTGTTGCTCGCTTGCTCTTCATCTCACGTCAAACACATAAACCCTGCCTGTCGACTGGCGGCTTCAAACGTACTCAAGTAGTTTATTTGCCCTGAACTCTTACTGGCTCTCGCTTGAACACGACCTGCCGACGTCTTCAGAAGACCATGCAGCCCTCATGATGAAAATTAACAACGTCCCCTATCGCGATTAAGAATCTCAATGCTGCTGCCTGAACGTTTCGTGATCGTCCATGAACCCTAGAACGCCGATCCTGTCCTGTCCGTCTTCAAAGCTCAACCTCCACAATCCAAGTCCAGGTAATCTAGGTCGTCTTCTTCTTCTTCTTGGGGGGCGAGTCTGCATCGTCATCCCCTCGATCCCGGCCATCATCACCATCGGCAACTCCGCTGTCCGCGTCTGATCCGCTGCCAGAGCCAGAGCTCTCGTGGTCGGAATCGAACTCCTCTGCAACGTCGGATTCCGATTCGGTGTGGAAGTCCTCATCGACACTCTCCTCGTCCTCGTCTGCTGAGCCGCGATCCGCTCCGCCGCCAACAACCTCATCATCCGAGCTAAGCTCCTGCGCACGAAGTGCCTGCTTGAGCAGCTTCTCGTCCTCGTCGATCTCGTTCTTGACCCGCAGGCCCTTGAGCTTGAAGAATGACTCGAGTGCCTTCAGGTCATCACGGTTGATGTTGCTGAATTGCTGCGAGCCAGCACCCTTCATCTGCACTGTGATATCGAAAGTAGAGAGAGCCGACACTGCCCCGCTGACGCGGGAGAACGTCACAGACTGTGTCTGCTCGTAGGAGATGTAGGTAGCCGGTTTTGGCACGAACATAAAAGCCTTCTCCAACAGGTAAAGGAAGCCCTCGCTGGCCTTGATGGAACACTTGATCGCCTGCTGTTGACGGTGCCTTTTCAAACATTAGTACAAATCCATGCGGGAAGTCTGGGCGGGTGAACACACGTCTCAAAGTCCTTGGCAGGTGTGGACACCTTCTTGTTGGACAAGCCCCGGAAAATCTTAGTCACCACCTGGTGCATGGGCTCCTCGTAATGTGCCTCTAGTTTGCCATCGTACGTTTCCTTGCGCATTTCTTCGCTCATGTTCAAGTCGATGGTACTCTCGTCGTCTCTCTTAAATTGCATTACCACGAAAGGATACCGCGTCTGGCCTTGGCGCAGAGGAGGATCCAGACCGATGGTGAGCAGGAAATGGACGTCGTCCGGCTTAGGGAGGACCATGAACTTCTTGACAGCATCGTACTGCACCTTGTAGTCATATGTCTTGCCGCGAAGTCGGAAGGAGGAGAGGTACATGTCGATGTCGAAGCGGCCTCTGGGCGTAAGGTGCAGGATATCCTGGAAGGTGGCGACGGTGTCGCCAGCCGTATCTCCGATGTCCGCCTTATCCAAGAGGGTCTGGTAGAACAGCTGCGCAGCCTGGACCTCCTCCTCATCGGCGTCACTTGCAGCCTCCTCGCCCTCGGCCTCCTTCTTGGTAGTTGTTCCTGGGATGTAGAACCGCATCTCAACCATCTGGTCCATGGCCGCGGTTGCTTTGCGACCCTTGCTAGCGTGGCCGTTGGCCTTCTCCCCGTCATTGTTGGCAAGCTCGACAGCGATCTCGTTTCGGCCTGCCAGGTTGGTGTTGGCAATTTCGGAATAAGGGATCTCGAAGGCTGGTCGGTTTTGGACGCTAAAGGTCAGCTCGCCCTTTGTGAACTCTGCCTTGCCCCAGTTCCAACCCCGCAGCGAGTGGTCCTTGGTGTCGAGGGCGTGCCCGTACCAGTTCTTGAAGACTCGGGTCAATCGCTCGTGGTCCTGTCGCATGTGTCAGGGAGGTCAGGTCAATAGGTAGCGTATGCGTGTGTGGCGAACTTCTTGCTGAAAGCCGTCAAGCTGCATCACCTCAGAATTCCGCTGCAGAATCTTGACCTCGTAGCCTTTCGCAGCTCTGCTCCAATGTGCGCCGGCGATGTTGCTCGCTTCCAGGGTGACTGCATCGCCGCCGCCAACGGGCTTCCAACCAAGTCCAGCTTCTGAGAATCGGCATTTGCCGTTCTCCTTGGACAGGTCCAAATGAATGTTGTCGAAGCTCTCCCTGAGGTTGGCCATCTCGTCAGCTCGACCTGCCATGTGTGCGACTGCAGTGCACAGTGAAAGAACCTACATTGCCATCTTAAAAAAGCTCGCGAATGGTTGATGAATGAAGAATGCTGGAAGTTGCTGCGAGCCGCCGTCGCAATTGAAGGAGGGAAAAGTTGGAGGTTCAACCAAGTGCTTGCCTAAAAAGGTGCGTGCCGGTACGCGACGCGTTAATGGTTGCTGCCCACCTTGCAAGGAGCCGCCCCCGAAAGCTGCAAAAGCCCACGGGCCAACTCACTAGAGCAAAGTAGCTTCCCCAAAAAAGCACCCTTAGTAGGTACCTAGGTACTTAAGTACACGCAGTACAAGAAAGGTATATGGGAGCGGAATTCAACGCACAGATACTCAAGATCCCAGCACCTAGCACCTGGTTACCTACAAGCTCAGAAACCACGTTTGAGTCCTCAGACCATCTCAACACCATGCAAGGCTGGCGGGAAATGTTCCCTAGTCTCCGCTTTGGATTGGTCCAACCATCACCCAAGAATCAATAACCGAATACATGTCACAATCCGGTTGGTTTGTGTACTGTAAGCGTTTTCTATGGTATTCCACCTACTGGTCAGTTCCCTGGCCCCGGCCGTCCTACACTACAGCTAAGGTCGGGCATCCTGTGACTGGTTGGATGGGCAGGCTCTGCTGAACGAGTGGCGCCCAAAGCCAGGCGAGTTCCAAGCCACGGTCAGCGGCTTCTCCACACACAGCCTTGACTACATCGCTTTCCCATCCTTCACCTTGGAGCTCCTCGCCCTCAGCTCCTTCTGCTTCTCGGCCCACTGTATCCTAGCTTCATCCATGATCTCGCCAACGTCGCGGTTGATGTCAGATGACAGTCCCGGTCCCACCAGCGGCTCATGGTCCCTGCTACCGCCAGCCGTGAGGGACTCTGTGGAGGCCGACTTCCTTAACTTGACGCCCGCAGCGGAACTCCGCTCCTCGATCTTCTTCTTGAGCATGGCCTTGGCCGGGGATGCGAAGAAGCCCATGCTCAACGCAACACCGATCACCGGGTAGAAGTAGAGCCGTGCCCAGACCTTGATGCTGTCCGCGAAGCCCAGCACGAGGAAGGGTGTCGTCACGAAGGAGAAGGCTGATTGGGTCACTAGGTAGGAGAAAAAGTCATAGTATGGCTTGAGAGACGTGGGTTGTTGTGTGATCGGATCGATAAAGAAGGGGCGGAAGTACCGCCGGAAGTCTGTCGTACCTTGTTAATACGCAAAATTCATGTGAAAATAGTGACGTCTCCTTCAGGCCAGTTGACACTTACTTTTCGCCACGGTCTGGATGAAGCTAGCCAATGCGAATGTGAGGTAATATCCAGGATAGAAGCCGTGCCAGAACGCGCTTGTTCCGAATGTCGCCAAGCTGGCCCTGAAACCCGGCTTCTTGCCCCTCGGCGTGACCCTCAGGTAGACGTAGTGCCGCAGCCACAGGTTCGTCTTGATATTCCAGTTCTCGAGGTACGCCCTTGTATTCTGCGCGCTCTCAACACCCCAGGGGTAGATGTTGCTCAGCCTGTTCCAGCTGACCTTGCCGGTGACTGGATCGAAGCCATTGTACCCAAGACCCACCAGGATGCATGCGCCCTCGGTCATGGACCACACTCCGTAGTATTTCATGCGCGCCGTGAAGTTGGTCATGTGAAGCATCCAGAGGCGCCGTGGCAGGCTGTATTCCATGTAACTGTCGTCCAGGAGCAGCTCCGTGTTGTACCAGCCCGAGAAGTTGAGGAAGCACAGGATCCAAACAAGACCTGTCGCCAGCTTCCACATCGAGGGCGTGGCGCTGCGCGGGATCCGGCGCTTCTTGCGCGTCGGCGGTTTCTTGGCTGGGTCCACGGTTGTGGGAACCTCGAACATGGTGGTGTCCAGCCACCGCTTGTACTCAGCAAAGTCCATGGCTGGGCCACACAGAAGCGAGGGGAAGAAAAACACGTAGCCGGCGTAGTCCAGCAGGCTAGGGAGTTCCTTCAGAACCCTGTCCTTCTGGAAGTCTGACATCTGTTCCTCCGGGAGCGTGCCGTCGGCGACGTTCCAGCAGAATGCGCTCAACTTCATGACCAGGACCATCTGTGCGCCCGTGATGTCCACAGCCGAGGGGTCGTTCGCAAACTGACGGGCCAGCTGATTCGTACTCAGTTGGGTCATGAGGAAGACGAAGCCGACCCATGGCATGTATGGGCTTCCACGGAGATAATAGGCGATGCCATATGCGCCACCGGACGCGATGAGAACCGTTCGCAAGCCACCCCACAGGTCGAAGAGACCAACCAGGTAGAATATACCGACACTGTTCAGAAGTTACATAGGTCAGCGAAAAGCCCAGATCTCACCTGGTCCTTATCCCCCCCGGGGTCAGGCTCCTCGCAAAGCTCAGACGTACGCTGCGCTGAACAAGTTCTTATACGCTGGTGTCGTATCAGGGACTCGCTTCAAGAGGCCCGCTAGCGGATATGAAACCAGGATCGAGAAGATGAGCTTGACTGTGTTGAATTTTGGGCATTAGTCCTGTACAGAGCGTTCGGCATGACGAATCTCAGGGAGGGACCATCAAGCTCACGTTCATCGGGACCGGCGCCAACGACGTCTGCCAGGTAGACAAAGGCTGTTGAGCCGAAGTCAGCATGCGCATGGTCAAGACGGGCTTCATGCCTTATCTAGCAGCTTACGAGCGTTTATGTAGGGCAGCATCTTGGCTGAGGGGGGATTGCTGCTGTAGGTTGGGGAAGCTTCGGATTAAGAGAAGGCGGCTCGTCAGTCCATGCCGTACGCCGGCGTGTTGCGATTCTATAACTAATTACAACAAAAGCAGGGGAAAGACCTAAAGCAATAGGTTCGGATCAGAGCAGGTGGCTGCGATGGTACTCTGTCCTGCGCAGAGGTGTCTTGGTGAAAAGCCAGACCACAGTTCTGTTTTGTTGAGACGTTCAACCGTAGCCTCACAGCTTTTTGAGCCTTGGCTTAGCACACCTGGCCAGGGGTGGTGTGATGTCATGCGCCGGTGTCTCCTGGGCGGGAGGCGGGAGGCGGGAGGGCCTAGCCACCAATGGCGGATTTGGTCTTGAACACGCCCGTTATATGATGGTTGCAACAATTTCATCAGCTGGACATGGTGAACAATACAGGACACACGTAATGCTTCAATGATTTGTATCGTCTGTCCCAGTAATTTTGGCTTTGGAGAGCCATGAATCCCCTCTTGGCAGTCTGTTCACTGCTGTTAGCACTCGACTGCCTCGACTGCCCCCCAACTCACATATGTCTACATAGGAGCAATCGATAACTGCCGCTTTCCAGCTGTGCCATCGTAATATCGTGAATTAATTGTAGTATAGAATCCATTCAGAGCATGCATATACATACACATGGCACCCCGTGTCTCCAGCGACTCCAGCCTCTGGCGCCTCGTGATCATTTGCCTTTGGGCACATTCGTCCTCTGCGCATCAGTTAAAAGACCCTTTAAACGCCATCCCAGTAATTGCGCCTCTTGCGCGTGTTGCATCCATCATTAAAGCTGTGATAGTCATACATGCGTGCAACGGCTCAGAGGACACAGTCCATTTGCCCGTTTCTATCCCAGGAAGAAACCCAGAGTGCAAGAATGGGAAGGTAAACTGATTTACAAGGATGAGCCCCCGAATATGATGCCCCAGTTCTAGCCCGTTCCGAGATCGCGGGTACTTCCTAGAAGCATGGACTACCAGCTTCATACTTGCGTCAGATGCAAGGGAGTGCGCTCGGTCCTGACGACGCCCTCAAAGATCAGTCGCGCGTGGCTATTCTATGACATAGAAGCATCCTTATTGCTCTGCGAACTAGCGCTCATCACCGGTTGCTGCGTTGGGAGCGAGTTCTTGGATTGCTCAGTCGACCGAATCTTTGCCCATGCATAGACAATGCCGCTGATAAAGCCCAGGAAGATGGCCGAGACACTGCCGAACGTGACCGGGGCGGCGAAGAAGACGAGACCGGAAATAGCGATAGGCAGTTTGTTAAGGGCGCCGACCATGGAGTACGTCGTCGACGATGTGACACGAATGCACCAGGCCGAGCAGTACGAGATGAAGATGGCCGCCAGACCAGAGTAGATCATGCCGATGATCAGTGCGTTGCGGGACTCTTCGGGGAAGTTGAGGTGAAGGTTCTCAGAGCTCCAGTCCTCGAAGATAAGAGACGCAACGATGAGTGTGGGAATCGTGAGCAAGTTGTTGTAGAACATTGCTTTGCTACGTTAGCCTCGCTCATTTGAGTAGCAATCGTAGTAGGGGTTTCCACGTACAATCCCAGTCCTTGAAGTTCATCTTCTTGATGACCTTCCGCATGGTCAAGACATACGAAGCTGTGCAAAAGACATTCATTCCCATCCATGCGTAGCCTGCATTCAGGGTCGACACGCTAACAGATGCGTCATATCCACCCGTGAGAGCGGCCTGAATATCTGCCCAGGCAGCGATAATGGAGCTGAGAACCATCAATCCAAAGGAAAGAAGGGCGATTGGCGTCACTTCTCCGCCGAACCAGAGGACCTCTCCGTATGCGATAACGATAATGGTCAGGTTCTTGAAGATCGTGTAGACGGGAACCGACAGGAATTGGAGGGACTTGGTGCTCGTGTAGATCATGCCCACGAGGAGGAGAGAGATCGGATACCCTAGATGCTGTCAGTCTGGTTTCCTCCTGCTCGATCATTCTTACTTGACGCACATTTCTTCGCCTTATCCATATCGAAGGGAGCCAAACTTGTAATCATGCCCCCTTTCTTGCAGATCAAGATAGCAGCAATACAGACGATGGACTAGTTCAACGGTCAGCGGGACCCTCGTTGCATGTCTCCTAGTGTGAGTCCACCCATACCTGAACAGCCAGATAGAACAGATTCAAGTTCCAGTTCTTGCCAGACACGCAGTACTTGTTGACTACGGTCATGGAGATGGACGACAAGCAGTAGGCGAGAATGGAGACGCCGGGGTTGTTCTGCAGCTTGGCAAATTTGTCTTGCAGCCCAGGAGGGCTGATTCTGTGCGACGGCCTCCTCTCGAGAAAGGTGTCCTTCTCTTCACGGAAGGAGTCGCCCCTCTCGGGCATGCGCAACACGAAGTCATCGCTTTTCTTGTCTGAAGACATCTTCGGCTGTCGATTGTTGGTTTCCCAGAATAGCGCGCACCAGTTGAACGACGACGGTGGACGAGGGACGGTGATGGTCGAGTTCAGGGGCTGTATATCGTCGAATAGCGGGCCCGGCAGTCTTGGTCAGATGGACGGGGCGGGAGGTGGAAGTTGGTGAGAATGAGTGTGGCCAGCTGTCCGAGCGTCGGTCCAGTGTTGCGGGCAAGAACTGGTCACAATGACTCTCGGGATGGTGAGGAAATCTGGCTTTGATCTTCGCTTTGCGGGTTGAGGGAGGGAGACGCGTCAGAATAGTGGCAGCGCAAAAAGGGAGCGGATTGATTGCGATAGACTAGACCTGTTATTAACAAATTATTCCGCTTATGGGCTGGCTGGCTTCTAGACCACAGGGGCATGCACGCCCCTTTCTGAACCGTTGCCAGATGGGCGAGGGGCCCTAGGTACCCTGGGTACCTGGGTAGCTACTAACACTGCGAGATGAGTGGCTTCCCTCAAAGATTCCAAGGTTCAAGCCTCGGCCGCGCATCGCTGGGCGGTGTATTGTAAATTTAGAACACTCGCCTGCCCCAGGAAAAGAAAAATGAACACGAGCCACATTGTCTTACACGCCAGGCGGCTTTTTCCTTGATGAATCGGACGTGTTCTGTAGATGAGATCTTTTCCCTTACATTGTGCAGTGGTGTAGGTTATGAAGAGCAATGCAACCTGGCAATCTACGGGTACCAAGCACGGATACGGAGAGCAGCTTGCCAAGGGTTGGTCAGGCCTCACTCAACACCACCTGCCGTCCAAGGTCGTGCAGTTGCCATTTCTTCAAAATTCACAATCCACACAATGCATCAGGTCCAAGACAGCCACATATCAATATATATACGCGCGAGTCGTATGTTTCTGGAATCCCAATGTTGAAAATTCTCCTGTGAAAGTGTCCGTCAGTCATCTCGATGCCCCTCTGCATCTCCCATTATGAAGCAGCCATGATAGTATCGCCTTGATCTGTCAAGTCAGCGGGGTCTTCGCCCCTCTCCTCACTCGTCTCCTCCTTGATGACCTTCTTATCCCCTGCCTCCGGCGAGCCTTCCTCCCCCGGCGGCACAGGGAAGTTCAGGTGCTTCCAGTCCTCAATCTCCTCCGTCACCGACCTCAGCCTGTCCCGGATGCTCTCGATGGCGTAGCTCCCAAGCAAGAGCCGCAGAGGGGGGTACGAGCAGTGTCCCAGCTGCCAGACCAGCTCGGCGCACTTGACCGCGCTCGTGGGCTGCCGGTCTCCCAGCCACGTCACCATCCTCTTCGCATGCAGAGCTGGCGACGACTCCTGGCTGTACGGCTCGCTGGCGGGTTTGATGAGGAAGTGGCCCCATGTCGGCAGCGGGTTGGTCTGCGAGTCTGGCTCGTCCCTGCGGACTAGGCCCGGCTCTACTAGTGTGGCCTTGAGGTTGAATGCGTCGATCTCGTAGAGCATCGCCTCGATAAGGCCCTCCACGGCGTACTTTGTCGCGCAGTACGGGCCCAGCCCCGGGACTCCCAGGGCGCCCGAGGTGGAGCTGAAAATGAGGTAGCGGCCGGTTTGCTGCTGCCGGAAGTACGGCAGGATGGCCTGGAGGATGTGCAAAGTGCCCATAAAGTTGGTCTCGAACTGGTTGCGGATCTCGTGCTCATCTTGGTCCTCGCATGCGCCAATGACGCCGTAGCCGGAGCAGTTGGCCACGATGTCAACACGGCCGAAGTGCGCCAAGGCTCGCTCGTAGACGCGGTTGACAGAGTCCCGCGCCCTGACGTCGCATTGCAGGTTGAGGCAGTGATCCTGCGGGTTGGCATCACTAGGCTCGGGCGATTCGAAATTCCGCCCTACGCTGGCGACGAGGTCACCGTGTGAAAGGGCGCTCTTCACGAGAGACCGGCCCATGTGACCGGTGCCACCAAAGACCTGGCAGGAGACGTCAGACGCCGGGGGCAGCATGCTATTGTTTTCTGAGATATATACTCACCACCCATACTTGCTGTTTCGTCGGGCTGCCTGGTTGGGGCGGATCGCAGCTCGCGGGCAGCTGCAATTTCCTCGCCTGCTCAGAGTTCAGATCTAGGGAGCTCCCCGAAGCCATGTCGACTGGCCTTGAAGCTACTGGTGAAGTGGAAGATAACCGAGAGATCGGGTCAGATCGTTGCGGGGGTTTGGCAAGGGCAAGGATAGAGACATGTCCTAATCAATGTCCACCCCCCGGCGCAGATCAGATTCGCGGTTGATTTTGTAGCAAGGCCACTTGCCGACGGATCTTTGTGACGCTGCTATAAGCTCTCTTATATTGGATTGGCCGTTGAGCTTGGCATAGCGATCGGCAGATCATCGTTGGGACGAGCGACGTTGAAACAGCCGTCGACCCAATCTCGCTCAGCCTGAGGGTTTCACGCGGTGAGATCAAAAAGAGTTCGGCATGCGGCGTAACGGCTCCTCGTGTCATCCCATCTTGGTAGCAATTGTGGCATTGACGCGGCTCGTGCCACGCTCTGGAGCCGCATTGACGGGTCGGCACTTGCAAAGGAGAATTGGAGGCATGCCCCCCGCATGCCTGGGGTGAGGAGTGGGCGGATGTCTTTGATGCCAGACCACAATTCTATCCATACATACAAACTCGGTGCTACCGGTATATTGGCTGTTTTGGTGGAGGCAGAAGCTCCTGGTCACTGCATATAGCGGACATACAACGGCTGGACTCCACCGCAAAATTCTGAACGAAATCACTTAGGCGAAACTGTCCCGAGGTCGCAACGTAAAGGTGCTCAGAATGCGCATCCTGTTAGATAGTCTAGTCCAATTCTATATCTTGATCGACATTATCAAGTAGCGCCCCGCCCCCACCCCCCGCCGACGTCACATTTCTGAACGAGCACGCCAGACCACCACGTTTTCCATTGCGACCAATTAGAGGGAGAGAGTTGGGCATCACTCACATTATTAGTGACGCCGACGACAGCAGTAAAACTTTCTCACGATTTATCCGGCCAGTCCAAACTATCATCATTAGCCCACTCTTCCCAAGCACACTTTGCAACCCTCCGCTTCTCACAACTGCCGCGGAAGAAAAAGAAAGAAAAAGTATACCAGTTTCTTCGCAGCCGGCGCCCATCTCCCGAATCTCGCAAACACTTACACGCCACACATACCGAAGATGAAGGCATATCTCTACGACAACCAGCCGGTAAGGCGCACCTCCAAACCCCGCCCGCCCCCCCTCCACCTTCATCGTTGAATCGAAGGCCTCTTTCCGCCCAGCAGCGCAGCACATTCTGACCCTTTCCCCCTCCTCCGATCTAGGGCGACCAGCGTCAGCCGCACGACTCGGGCAAGGCCGTGACGACCGACGCGCTGCAGAGGGTGGGCGTGCTGTACTACCACATCCCGGCCATCTCGGACGTAGACGCGCTCGCCAGCGAGCGGGGCTACAAGAACCGCGACGAGGTCAAGGTGTCGCCGCAGAACATGGGCGACGCCTACGAGGACAAGGTCAAGTCCTTCTTCCACGAGCACCTGCACGAGGACGAGGAGATCCGCTACATCCGCGGCGGCCGCGGCTACTTTGACGTGCGCAACGAGGGTGACGAGTGGGTGCGCATCGAGCTCGAGAAGGACGACCTCATCATCCTGCCGCCGGGCATATACCACCGCTTCACCACGGACGAGACCAATGTGAGTGGTCTAGTACCCGGGAGGGCACCCCGAACGTTTTCTTCTCAACGGCTAATGCGTTAAAATGCAGTATGTCCATGCCATGAGGCTATTTAAGGAGGAGCCCAAATGGACGCCGCTTAACAGGAGTAACGAACTAGACGAGAACCCGCACCGGAAGGGATACGTGAGCCAGTATTTGAGCTGAGTTGGCCCGTTGGAAGTCCAGAAGAAAAAGCGATCGTCCGAAGCAATGAGTTAAAAATCCAGGTTCTGAGCCAGTATATAATCGCAGACCAGATTCTTGTTGATTTAGGACTTTCATGGTGCCTCTGCATTGTGATGATTCAACGTAGGTGATTACAAGGAAAGCCAGTGGGATCAAGTGGAGTAGTATGGTCAGCCCAGTTGAAGCAGGACTGGCTTATTGATGCAAGTCTATTTGTGCTAGCAACATCTCGGCCGACAAACAACCCAGGGGGCCACATCCAAATAGCCTGCCCACTCTTCCAGATCTGCAATCCGGCCCATGATATGCTTGGAAGAATCCACAACGCCGCAAAATTCCTTGTTTTTAGGTTGCTTTGAGGATTCTTGTCCCGCGCAAAGAGCATTCCTGACCCGGGGACCATAACGCCGTAACTATGTTAAACGAGTTCAAATGCACAATAAGCAAGAAACAATCATATTACCGCACTTCGGGAGCGACCTCAGCGCCGGCGACCGCGATCTCGTGGTTGATGGCGTTCGCCGTGTCGTCGTTCCTCCTTCCCTCGAACAGCCGCCTCCACCACATCGGGGGATCCAGGGGCCTGGAGCCGTTGTGCAGCGGCGGGTAGACGTCGCTGAAGAAGTACCAGATGTGGCCGATGACGACGCCCATGATCTCGTCCTTGGGTATCGTGCCGTGCAGGACTAGGCTAAAGCCCATGAGCACCCACGGGAGATAGGGCGCGGTGAAGACCAGCAGGCCCAGGAAGCTAAGCCGGGTGTCTGGGTTGCGCCGCGACCAGATGTAGACGAATGTTGACGAGAGGGGGTGGCCTAGGAAGGGCATCGACACGAGTGGCGAGATGCAGATCAGGCAGGCCATGGCGTAGAGGAGGAGCCACGAGAAGTGCGCGGGTGACCGGCCGGACGTCTCCTCGAGGAGGCGGGAGTATCGCTGGAGGAAGTAGACGTGGAAGAGGAGGTCGAGGGACAGAGGGCCGAAGTAGAGGAACGTCGTCAGGAGGCGCCAGTACTGCGGTCGACGATGGTCAGTGCCGTTGACTTACTCGAACACACAGGCGCGTGGCCCGTGGCCCGTGGCCCATGGCACGTGGTGGGCATCTTACCTGTCCGTTGTGAAATACAGCGCGGTAGCTGTAGAAGAGCTGGAAGGCGTTTATGACCTGACACTGTACGAGTGCGCTGGTGACGACGGTTGCGGTGGTCCACCACCTGGTGCAAACGGGCATCTCCCAGAACCACTGCTCCAGCGGGAAGCGGTCGCCTTCTGCCATCATGCCATCCATGTTGTGCAAATTGTTCCGTTTCCCCAGGCAATGCTGATGACTGATGAATGCGTCGGCGGAATGTATGTCTGGTCGATAGATGGTGGGGGTGTTTTGGCGCACGGCGGCGGGCTGACTTCGCAACGCAACCGGACAGATCGGGAGGGAGGGAGGGAACAAGGGAGTGGACCGTGAGATTTACGGCACCGATCCCGGGTTTCGCGGTTTGATGGAGATTCGGATGGTGTGAAACCAAGTGTGTGCGCGAAGAGTGAGCCTTCTAAAAGTATGGAATGTGCAGAGATAAATGGGGTATTGCATGCCCTGAGACGTCAAGGTGTCCTTTCAAGACAGGCACTGTACTCAGTAATAACTGGGGTTGTTCCTCAACATGAATGCTCAACACGGCAGTGGATGACATGATGCGGGACGCCCACCTCGGAATGACGGAGGCTGATGTGGCCCCTTTTTCCCTCAGCGACTACTGTAAGTACCCAGGTAGACCATCAGGCTATCAGTCTAGATGGTCGATAAGAAGTGCCAACGGCTTTACGCCGGAGCCTGCCCAAGCGCAGTGCCCTTATGCATTTCACCCCGGAACCTCTACCAGCCCATCAGAGATAGCAACAGGAACCATGGACCGTTTGCAATACAATAAAGAGGTTGCAGGCGGTTCATGAGCCTTCGACCAAACAAAAGGAAGCATCAGTACAGTGGACCATCTAGACTATGCACAAAGATGGAGGAGCCCTGGTGCACGGTCCATCTAAATCAGACCCCAGCCACCGTTTTAGTCAGTGTCCCTCGCCCTTTCCCGTCTGTCTGGCTCCTACTCAATTATTAAGGGTCTGGCGCGAAAGCCCACCCCCAGACGCGTGCAGCTGGGGACCATGCGCGTAGAGAGCTTCCAGATGTCTTCCCTACCTGCCCACTTCTTTTCTCTCCCCCCCCCTTCAAAAGTACCTGCGCTTTGTCCAGCCACCGGGTCTTCTCTCCTCTTGGTTCCCTTCCGTCAATTGAACAAGATCCAGCTCCCAGGTTCGCAATTCGACCCTCGCGCACATATATGGAGACACTCCCTATTTAATCCTCGACACTCGAAACTCGCATTGTAGCGTTCACGCACCGCTCCACGCTCACCAGGGCCGCCCTTTGCGCCCAGCCTAAGTGCACCGCTCCGCGCAGCCCCTCCTGCTTTCGACTAGCCGATCTCCCTTCTACTGCTGTTCGCCCAGCTGGGGCTCACCTCGAATTCGAATTTGGACAGGACATAATGCCTCCTAGAAGACGGAGTTCCGTACAGCGTGAGTTGGCCGGCTGTTGTTGCGCCTTGCGCCTCGGATGATGGCCACTGACTGACCACGCGCTCACAGCTGGCGACCCGGTGCCTCAGGGCAGGAGGTACAGATACCGACCAGGAACCAGGGCGCTGAGGGAGATACGGCAGTACCAGCGAACCACCGACCTACTACTGCTGAAGCTCCCCTTTGCCAGGCTGGTAAGTCCCAAAGCCCCCAACCCTCATCGGCGCATGAGAACGGCCAGGAACTGACCCGGAATCGTAGGTTCGCGAGGTGGCAATGAGCTTTAGACCAATCGGCGAGGAGATGAGGTGGCAGTCGCAAGCGATCCAAGCCCTACAGGAAGCCGCCGAGGCCTTCCTCGTCCACCTTTTCGAGGACTGCAACTTGTGCGCCATCCACGCCAAGAGAGTCACCATTATGCAGAAGGACATCCAGCTGGCGAGACGGATACGCGGGGCCTGGGGAGGCGCCGCGGTATGATACCCTAGTGCGAAAATGTCGAACAGGAATGAGAGGCGTTTTGTTTTCCTTCTCTTGATGGCGGCGTTCCAGGAGTGAGGATAACTTTTCGGAAGAGCCGTCCTGCAGAAGCCTCCCCAGGTCGGATCCCAGGTTTGCGCACGGTATTGGAGGCATTCATTTTACAATTATCACTTGCTCTGACTTTGAGTTGTTGTTTTGCGGTGAACATCTCATGCTCGGATGACGATTGCAGAGTTGTTCTTTTGCTGGGCAAAGTTGCACGGCCCAAGGGCCAGCCAAGAGGAAATTGGCATGGGACGTTGTCATGTGGCGAGTTGAGATCTTTTAATCTTAGATGTATATATAACAGGAATGAACAAAAGAAGTCACTGGCTCTCAAGTTTTCATTGAAGAATTAGTGTTTCATCTGTTGGCATGTCGCAGCATCAAGGCCATGTCATGTCTCACTCGAACGGACAACATTGGTGAGTAATCATTTCCCCACCATTTCCCGGATGCTGCCGCTTTCGTTAGTTGTCTAATGGATTTCTGTAAGGGCCAGAGAAATTCGACCCAGCAGTAAAGAATTGCTGGATTACTACACATGAGCTATTCCCTACTAGATTGGTCTTTTTGCTTTTCTTTTCGGGTCAGCCAATCACTCTCCCAAGACACTCAGTGAAATATATCTCTTGAGCTGGGGCGCTATGGCCCGCTTTGAGGACAACTTGACAAACTTTAAGTATTGTCAGCTCCCAGCCATAAATCCTCAAGTGAAACGACTTATGAACCACAAACGAACTTTGGCACACAAAATATCTGGAGGAAGCTTTCTTTCCTACCTCTTCTGGGCCACCTTCACGGTTCTGGCTCTCGTTACATTGCCGATGATGCTATCATTCTCTAGAATTATGTTTTTAACGCTTGAGACAATGCCTCTGCTCCTTGATGGGAGTATCAATCGGCTGAAGTCCTTTCTAAAAGAGTTAAGCACGACACACTAAGAAGTCTCGTCCCATACTCTTCTCTAAACGTGCTGCAACTCGATGCTTCTGACGGTAGGCGCGCTGTGATGAATGCTTATGAATGTTGAGAATCATCGCTGGGTGGCCGAGGAATAAGACTAGGACTTTATCCCAGTCCCATGCTTTACGGGGCACACAGTACACACAAGTACCTTCTATGTGTACCGCGAATTGGTGATGGCCTGCTATACGTGTCCCTGAACCTAGGCCTCGGAACCTAGGAAGAGTCCTCGGTTCCGTGTGCCGTACAGGTGACTACTAGCCCGGCAGAGCACATGTCTGCTGGCGACCGTGAAGCCGCGCTTGTGTCTGAACAAAGGCATCATCTTCAGTGGATATACACCTCATGTCATATCAGCACTGACGCCTGGCATGGATCCCGGCATGGGGCCCGACCCCGCGAACACATCCTCCGCTCTAGGCCGTCGACGATACCTCAGAGAGTCTCGCCTCGAGGAGTCGGAGCCCCATTCGGCCCTTGCATCCTCCTCGGCCTCCACCTGGCTCCTCGCCTGGTTCCTCATCTCGCGGCTGATCTCTGCGCCTTTTGCCTTGCCGAGGGACCTCTCTGCTTCGGCGTTGACTTCGTCACCGCCGCGCGTGTTCCTCTTGCGTGGCCACATGCTTGGCAGGGCAATCTCCTGGAAGCGCGGCTCCACCGCCCTCTCGTCGAACCACTTGTGGAGACGCGACTCGACCAGCTGGGCGATCTTGGGGACGTCCTGCAGGCGCGACCGGCTGCCAAGCAGGCTGCGGATGGAGAAGTCGAGGCGGTAGTCATCCAGGAAGCTGAACGTCATCATGGTAGGGGTCGACTGGGACGGGTTGCTGGGGATGAAGGATATGGACAGTGTTCCGCTGAACCGCACAACCGACACCGACAAAGCGACGGGGAGCACAGCAGAAAGCTTCTTAGGATAGTTGAGAAGCAGTTTGGTCTCCAGAGCCAGCGTGATTGCGTCACTCAAGTCAACGTCCATGCGCGCCTGCAGCCGACAGCCCTCGCGCGTGGCCATGTTGGCATCGAAGGGTCTCCCGGGCGGAAATGCAAGGCCATCTTCATCAACGGGTATAATGCGACAGTTGCTGAAAATGGGGAACTCCTCGCCCAGGTTGAGCTCTGTTACGCGGATCTCGTCGAGGAAGTCGGGCCGTGAAGGGCTGTTCAGGGCCTTGGTCAAGGAGCCGAGGATGGCATCATCGTGCTGAGCGTCGCTGCGGAACTGGGCAATTGTCTGGGCAACAAGCACGTTGAACCAGTCGAGGGACTCGGGTTGGTGGCTGTCGACCTTGTAGTATGTTTTGCTGAGAATGGACCCGATGGTCAGCGTCGGGGGCCCGGAGCGCAATATGCTGGATTTCTTCTTGTTCAGCGTGGGCTGCTGCTCGTGATGCCTGCTGCTCGGCCGCCCTGCTGTCCTGAGGCTGAGGAGCGATTTCTTGTGTGCCAGTGTCCTCGATCGTCTCTCGGTGGCTCGTATGGAGGCAGTCACCTCGGAGGAGGGAGGGTCGCCAAATATGAAGAACTTGATGAATGCTGCGATCAGGAGGACGACCGAGATTTGTCCCAGAATGAAACCCTGCGTGAACGAAAAGCTGTTTGCTCCGCAATTAGCTCCTGGATCAACTTGTGCTTGTAATTGTGTCGATTGCTTGGAACCGGTGACATACGTAGGCTCAGGGACCAGACAAACGTCTAATGCCATCTTCCGGCTCGATCTGGTCGAAGATGTGGTACGTTCCGAGTTTGTTGGTTCCTGTCATGTACCTGCCATGTTTGTTGTCGTTCAACTTTGTGCCACAACAGACGGGCTTTGTTCGGACGATGAAGTCAGAAAAGTGGAAGATCCCGAGCAGGAGCTTCCGCTGTTGATCTGAGACCCACTGGAGCAGGGGTGGAATGTGGGGAGCTGGGGTGCTGGGGTGCCAGCCGGGAATGCCTGCAGCTGGGTGACCTCCGTAGCCAGAGCCGCACCTATCTGTGTCTCTAAACTCACTTCACTTCATCACGCCTGCAGCTCTCACTCACATGACATGCCCAGCCGGGATTTTCTCATTTCTCCCAGAAGGTCAGGTTCACCAGCCCACGGAAAGCTTATTTGGGACCGCGCAACTGCACACGACGGCTCCCCTAAATCGAGGCACTCCACCGTTGGCATCCGGCCACTTGTCCAATTGATGAGGCGTCGACACCCCCCTGATTCAGGGCTGCCACCGCCAGGGTCCCAAGTACCCATTTTGGCTTCCCGTCTCGGACACGATTCTCCCTGAAGCACCTGGTGCCCGAATTACTCGAAGCAAACAACCCTCCATCTTGCCAAGATGGATGTCGTTCAAGCGGTGGCCGGGTCCGTCTCCAAGATGGTCTCGGCCGGAGACAGTGCCAGTGGCGGCCCCTCCTCCAAGATGAAGATCCTGTTGTTGGACCGAGACACAGTACCGATTGTTTCGACAGCCATCACTCAGTCTTCCTTGCTGAATCACGAGGTTTATCTGATAGACCGGCTCGAGAACGCCAGCAGAGAGAAGATGCGCCATCTCAGGTGTCTGTGCTTCGTCAGGCCCTCGTCCGACTCAATGCAGCACCTCATAGATGAGCTTCGCGAGCCCAAATATGGAGAGTACCACCTCTATTTCAGTAACGTCGTCAAGAAGTCTGCGTTGGAGCGGCTGGCCGAGGCGGATGATCACGAAGTGGTCAAGCTGGTTCAGGAGCACTTTGCAGATTTTGTTGTCATCAATGCAGACCTCTTCTCGCTTGATGTCCACGTTCCTCAAAACCGAATATGGAGCACAACACCCGATATGTGGAACACTGACACCCTGTCGCGGACGACTGAGGGCTTAATAGCCGCACTCCTGATGCTGAAGAAGAGGCCACTAATCAGATACGAGAAGAACAGCCTCTTGGCCAAGAAGCTGGCGACCGAGGTGCGGTACCATATCAACCAGGAGGACCAATTATTCGACTTTCGAAAGGTGGACACGCCGCCTATTCTTTTAATATTAGACAGGAGAGACGACCCTGTGACCCCACTCTTGACACAATGGACATACCAGGCTATGGTACACCATCTCTTGGGTATCGACAATGGCAAAGTCGATCTGAGCGATGTGCCGGAGATTCGACCTGAATTGAAAGAAATCGTGCTTTCTCCGGACCAAGACCCGTTCTTCAAGACGAACATGTTCCTCAACTTTGGCGACCTTGGTGGAAACATCAAGGACTACGTCGAGCAGTACCAGTCAAAGACCAAGAACAGCAGCAACATCGAGTCCATTGCAGACATGAAACGGTTCATCGAAGAGTACCCAGAGTTCAGAAAGCTGTCAGGAAACGTCAGTAAACACGTCACCTTGGTATCGGAGCTCAGTCGGAGAGTCGGTGCCGAGAACCTTCTGGAGGTCAGCGAAGTTGAACAGAGTCTGGCTTGCAATGATAACCACGCGGCGGACCTAAAGGTGAGATGCCCTGCCACTTGAGCGCTCTGTCGCATTGTGCAGAAACTGACTTCATTCCAGAACGTTCAACGGCTGATCCAGTCACCCGCGGTGACGTCTGAGAACAAAGTCGGGCTGGTGGCCTTGTACGCGCTGCGGTACGAGAAACACTCATCAAATTCAACGCCTATGCTTATCGATCTTCTGTCAACGGTCGGTGGCGTCCCAGCCAGGAGGGCAGATCTTGTAGCCAAGCTCCTGGCGTATCACTCCTCCTTGCAACAGTCACAGGCTTCTGGGGGGCTCACGGAACTGTTTGATTCCGCTGGTATCTTCTCGGGGGCTGGAAGTAGGTTCAAGGGATTGAAAGGCGTGGAGAATGTCTACACGCAGCACTCGCCGTTACTCGAGACGACCCTACAAAACCTGATCAAAGGCAAGCTACCAGAACGGCAATACCCGTTCGTCGAAGGGGGAGGCACGACACGGGATAAGCCGCAGGACATTGTCGTCTTCATTATTGGAGGCGCAACCTACGAAGAGGCACGGACTGTTGCGACGATTAACGCATCGACCCCAGGCATTCGGCTGGTGCTGGGTGGGACTACCATTCACAATGCTACCACGTTCATGGAGGAAGTGGAGGATGCCGTGTCATCATGGCCAGAACCGCCGCCAAGCACAACTGCTGGGAGGTTACGCAAGGAGCTTGGAAGGAGGTAGCATTTGGTGTACTGGCACGAGGGCAGCGCCGCCGGCGCCGGCGCAATGTGTGGAGGCGGCGGAAATGATAGAAGTAGGTCTTCATAATCCATACTCACGTCGACCCATTCGGGGCTCCCGAAAAGCGACGTCATATTCAATTGTGACAAGATATGACCGTTCATTCGTGGACAAACGCCTCAAGTATCGGAGGCGTTACTTTCTACAGTCACGTCCAACCGCGTATCAACCATGGCGTATCCCATTCACTGTTATCACGGTATTGAGAGGTAAGACAGGGAGGGAGGCACCAAGTGCCGCCTCCAGCGCAGCCTCATTTCATCCCATCTCGCATTCACCTTACAAGGGGCGCAACTCTGCAGCCAGGCATGGCGGCCAGGGAAATTGTCAGGTCATTTGGCGCAGTTGTTAAGCCCTCGTGATTGCTGAGATGGACCGGGACGCCTGGGTTTCCGTTAGGATCCAACGTAAAGGGCGAAGGGGCGGGCCTCGAGTTCGATTCCCAGGAGCGGGGTGGGGTCGGACTCCTTTGTTGTTGTTTCTGTCATCTTTTTCACTGTCACCCTCCGTGATTTCTCCAGGTTTTTGACCCTTTCTTGGGTGCCGGTAGAGGGTGTGTACATAAAAATGACCAACGGGCGTACGTACTTGTCCGAGAGAAGCAAATCCTTGCGCGATATGTTCCAAGTTATACATGATGCAGAGCCCCACCACATCCCGCACGACACGAGCTCGCGACGAGTTAGACTTACGAGGCCAAGTGCCGATCTGGCGTGTGCAGCCCTAGAAATATGATATACTGTATCCATCGCGGGATGTGCTCGGGCCCCGGGCCCTAAGCAAGGCGTTAGTCTGCCCTTGGGCGGCCCTGGATTCTCTTGCGAGCCTGTCGGGATCGATTCCCATGGGGAGATGTGGCTGTCGTGGGTGGGAATTTAGGAACCACGGTTCCAGGACCCCGGCCCCACGCAGCATCGGCATCGCGCGAGATGGGATCGTGCGAGGGACCTCTTCCCCGGCAATGCAACCCAGCCATGCGGACGGCCAGCTTCTGGCCAGCGGCGATCATTGCACGTCTCACGATGGTGCAAGAGGACTAGCTTTGTACACCATGTACATGTACAGTCGTATTCTACATCACAGTGCCAGGTGCCTGAGTGCTCTTTTCTCCCATGGCCAGGGGAGTTACTGTATTTTCCAAACCGCATGGGATGGTGACATTTGGCGTCCCTGGCCTGGTGTGGTCTGTGTGTTGGTTTCCCTCGCCTCGCCTCACCCTTGTCAGGCGCTCCAGCTCCAGCTCCAGCCCCAGCCCCAGCTCCAGCCCCAGCCCCAGCTCCAGCTCCACTTGGCACGCGCGCTCCTCAGCTCACCGCTTTGGAGGCGAGGTACGGCGATAAGATAAGATAAGAATCCAAACGATAAGCTTTTTGGCTTCACAACCGACCCGCCAAGCCTGCGAACAATTGCGGTGCGACGCGACGAACAACCTACTTGCGCTCCAAGTAAATGTGGCCCTTGGACTCAACAAAATGAGGAAGGCATGGCAGCCGCGGGGCTTGAGTAGGCCTGAACGGCTGCTCAGGCGCCCATCGGCTCTGACAGCACAAATCCACGCGCCGGGCCGGCGGAGGAACTTTGCCACTGTCTCACAGGACTCGAGGTACGCGCCCACCGAGGCTTCATGTCGTCCATTACTATCAAACAAGGAGCTCTTCTTCTGACACATATTCCTCAAATCACAGGCCCTTCGATGTCGTAGTGATAGGTGGCGGTCATGCCGGCTCCGAAGCATGCGCCGCAGCCGCCCGATCCGGGGCCCGCACCGCCCTCGTCACGCCGAAGCTCGACAACCTGGGCGTATGCAGCTGCAACCCTTCCTTTGGAGGCATAGGGAAGGGCACAATACTGCGGGAGATCGACGCGCTGGACGGGCTGGCTGGACGGGTCATCGACAAGGCCGGCGTGCAGTTCAAGGTGCTCAACCGGAAAAAGGGCCCCGCGGTATGGGGCCCTCGCGCGCAGATCGACCGGGCACTGTATAAGAAACACATGCGCGAGGAGCTGGTCAACTACCCCGGGCTGAGTGTGGTGCTGGGCAGTGTCTCGGATATCGTGGTTGGAGAGGCGCATGATGCGGGCGGCCAGGGCGACGGCGCGAAGAGCAAGATTACGGGCGTAAGACTCGAGTCTGGAGAGGTACTACCTACGAAACACGTCATCATCACCACGGGGACGTTTCTGGGCGGAGAGATACACATCGGCCTCGAGGCATACCCATCAGGACGGATGGGTGAGGCAGCCACCTTTGGTCTGAGCAAGTCACTACGCGACGCAGGCTTCCAACTCGGGCGGCTGAAGACTGGTACACCACCGAGGCTCGACAAGAAGACCATCAACTACCCTATACTAGAGCCCCAACTAGGTGACGACCCGCCCATGCCCTTTAGCTACCTCAATGATTCTGTCTCGGTCTCTGCCCAAGATCAGCTGCTCTGCCACGCAACCTACACCAACGCCGCGACTCACGAGGTTGTCCGCGCAAATCTTGACAAGACGATACACATCCGCGAGACGGTCAAGGGGCCCCGGTACTGCCCATCTCTCGAGGCCAAGATTGTTCGGTTCGGCCACAAGGAGAAGCATATCGTCTGGCTCGAGCCCGAGGGCTTCGACACCGACGTCGTGTACCCGAACGGGCTGTCCATGACCGTCCCGGCCGACGCGCAGGAGCAACTCCTGCGTACCATCGCCGGGCTGGAGAACGCCACGATGCTGCAGCCCGGCTACGGGGTTGAGTATGACTACGTAGACCCGCGAAGCCTGCGGTCCACGCTCGAGACCAAGGCCATAAAGGGCCTCTGGCTCGCGGGCCAGATCAACGGTACGACGGGGTACGAGGAGGCAGCTGGGCAGGGCGTCATCGCGGGCATCAACGCAGGCCGGGCGTCGCAGGGCCTGGAGCCGATCAGCCTCAGCCGCAGCGACGGCTACATCGGCGTAATGATCGACGACCTGGTGACCAAGGGCGTTTCAGAGCCGTACCGCATGTTCACGAGCCGCAGCGAGTACCGGCTCTCGACGCGCGCGGACAACGCGGACGCGAGGCTGACGGCCAAGGCCCGGCGGTGGGGCGTCGTGTCCGACCGGCGGTGGAGCGCGCACACGGACGAGCAGCAGGCCATGGCGGACCTGACGAGGCTGCTGCAAAGCCACAGCCTCCCGACGCAGGCGTGGCTGCGCAGCGGGTTCCGCGTCAAGGAGGACACGGTGCGGCGGGACGGCATGGACATCCTGCGCCTGGCCGGCGTGACCACGGAGACGTTCGCGGCGCAGGGCGTCATCCCGGGGGTGATGGGCTTCCCCGCGCGCGTCCGCAACAGGGTCGCCATCGAGGCCGCCTACCTGCCGTACGTGGCCAGCCAGCTCCGCGACCAGGAGAAGTTCGAGCGCGACGAGCAGCTGCGCCTGCCCGTCGACCTGGACTACGACTCCATCTTCGGCCTGAGCCTCGTCGAGAAGAGCATCCTCCGGACCACGAGGCCCGAGAGCCTCGCGCAGGCGAAGAGGCTGGAGGGCATCACGCCCGCCGGGTGCATCCGGCTGCTGCGGCATGTGCAGCGGATCGGGACTCCCCCGGCCGGCAGGGCTGCCGAACTAGAGCCTCTTGCTGCTCCGGGCGAGGACCAGGAGACCATGGACGCCAAGGCGAGGGTCGCTGAGCTGTGAGCTGTGAGCTGTGAGCTGTGAGCTTTCAAGGGGCCAGCTGCAACGTGTGGTCGCTCGCATAGGCCGGTCAAAGAGAAAACGGGCCGATGACGAATGTATCGGAATGATCTAATCGGGAAGACCCGAGGGAGACAAGAGTTCCGTCGGTATTTTAGAATGCGACAGGACCTTGGGGACTCGGACGGGTGATAGAGTGTACGAAAAGTGTACATACAACCAGAAAAACTAGACAGGGACGGCGCCGCCGACGAGCGCCAGGAACACGAGGACCACGGCCGAACTAGAGGCAAGAAACACGTGGCTTGGCAGGTGTCAAACTACTATGGCGTTGCCGAGCGGGCTGCCGGTCTAGCCTGGCGTCATGTCTCGCAACCTCGTGAGCTCCACGATCACTGCGAGACTGTCCGCGTGCGCACGAGCATGCGGCTGTAGATCTACCAAGGGCAGCAACTGCCAACTTTGTACAGAAGGGGGGAGGGCGCGCGTGCCCTGCAACGGCCAGGCCATGCCCTCGAGAGAAAGGTTAAAAGGCACGACCCAGAAACCCGGAAACAACTATAGATGAACATACAATGTAATCAAGTTTCGAAACCCGTCAGACACACCCACCGCATCGCAGTGCCTTTGAGATTCATGCGTGAGGAGACGTCATTGTAGACGAGTTCCCGTTGGACGTCCCGGAGATGCAATTCGGCCGGATCGCTGGATCGACGTCAAGGATCGCCTGGACCACCGCCGCCGCCGGCCCAGCCAGCCAGCCAGCCAACCAGCCCTGAGTGAACGACAGGACCAGAGGTACCCCGGTCAGACTTCCCATTAGCAGCCTCGGCTATGGTGTCTGGTAGTCTACTTGTGAGAGAGCGAGGAATTACTCGAGGGCCGGCCTTCAGCAGCAGCAAGGGTCCTATGTCGTAGACTACAATCACGGGATGCGAACCCGCGCGCCCGCGCGCTCTGGCGTGTCCTCGTTGGCCAATCGACCGACCTACTGGCATCCGTCCAACAGACGGACACAGCGACTTCGGGACTCGAGCCATTTCAGCCCCGCCACTGGCCACCGAGACATGGGCACGAGTGGCGGAGATCACTCGTCTATTGAAACAGGTCGGCTGGGGTTGGTAGCGAGTATGCAAGGGTAGGTAGGAGGATCACGGACAATGGCAGTTATGCCGGAGCCCCCGACAGTGACAGTGATCCAGCCCGAGCGTTGGGCTAGCCTTACCAAGTGTGACTGGAACAACCCGCCAGGCACCATGACGGCCTGTCAAGCGCTTTGACGTTGCCGGTCCCGCCCCCGTTGTGCTTGTTTTTACTTCGATGGCTTTCCCTATCATGGGAATTTCCCACTTGGTTGTGGCGTGTGTGAGGGGAATAATACAGAAACGGCCGCTATAGGCGAAGCTTCGGGGGCATTTCGATGACAGCCGGCTGGGTGATGAAAAGATTTGAGTGTATTTCTTTATTCTTCTTCTTATTGCTATCCCCTCTCCTGTAATCAGAACATGACCCATTGACCAAAAGGCCACGGATAGCTGTTGGCACCACAGGTTGGCCAAGGGCCAGCAGCCAAATCCCCTAAACATGGCCGGCATGTACAGCACACCCGGGGTAGGGCTTAGGAAGTACTAGACGACCTGTGTATTCTGCTCCACTACAATAATTCTCGGAGAAGGGCCGACTAGCTCGACCAGCTAGATAATTGCGTATGCTGTGGCACTTGACTGGCTAGACGTAGTCGATATTGTGTGCTCGTCTGCGCCAACGATATTCGACCTAATCAGGGAAGCCTGAGTGAAGTCCGCTTGTTTGTTTTGTTTCGGTTGGTAGCTGGCTTCGCAAAGGCTTTCTAATGCCAAGTCGGCTGGTTGTACAACCAACGACTAAAGGGCTCGGTCGTTCGAAATGAGCATTTTATGTCTCGTAATGGTTCGATGTCGTCGACAGCGCCCATCCTCAACCGTTGGCCCCTTCGCTTGTTACTTGATTATACAGTCCATTTTCAGCCATCACGGACGTTGGTCGCCTTTCTGCCTCTCCTTGATCTCATCATGCGTCAGTATCTTCACGGCGTCCTTGCTGTATATGTAACTAGCGCCGCTCCAGACCGTTGTAGTGGCGACGACATACCTACGATGACCTCATATTAGCCTCTATATGTCTCCTGCAGCAGAGATACATCTGCTCTTCCGTGACTCGATGTCCGAATCCAGACAGGGAGTGGGCGCAGCAATACAACACAGCCAGCAAGTAGCCTCCGCGGGCCTGCTGCGGAGACCTTCTGCTCTAGGACTGAATTCGAAGGATTTGGTCCAGCGACCGTGGCCCGCCCATCGTCGGTCGGGTTCGAGTCCCACGATCATAAGTACGTCCCGTGTTACAAAACCCTAACAAAAAAAGGCAGAGCGATGAAGTAGATGTACAAAAATCACTCACTGCATCACAGTCAGAGGCGTGCCAGCCACGACCGGCACCAGAGGCGCCATCGTCGTGAATCCCATCAGCGCAAGCTGAAGGAACGTGTTGTACTTGCTAATTGTTGTCGGGCGCACCTCTGCGGACGGCAACGAGAAGTCCCAGTATCGCATAAAGGTCTTTGGCGGTGGCAGAGAAATCCATCGGAAATAAATGGCCGAGATGGCAAGGCCAACATCACGGCCAAGGATGATGACAGCTAACCAGACTGCGAAAGTGACGACAAGTTAGCCCGATTTCAAGATGAATGGTTCCGACAGTGTTGCGACTTTCAGTCAACACGACACTTGACTTTCGAGTGTAAGGAACCGACATCCAAGAACTACGGGAAAGTCGATGCCGGGCACATCAACCAACCGCCTGAACGACGGTGCCCAAATTTGCAACGGAAGTCGACAGTCACTTACTAGGTAAGCCGCCCTTCATCGCTAGTGCCACCGTCAAGACCGTCATGAGCGTCTTGTCAGCCATGGGGTCGATGACAGTGCCTACGACGGTGCCTTGATTCCATTGGCGCGCTATCCAACCATCGAGTAGATCCGTGATGCCCGCGTAGGCGAACAAGCCCAGAGTCCAGGCATGATGGTCGTGCAGGATGCAGTAGCCAATTACAGGGGCCAAAACGAGCCGGGATGCAGTCAACAGGTTGGGGATTGTATATATGTTCTCATGGGCTGCAACAGGAAGAGCCTTTTTGAGCACGCTGGCAATCTTTCCGGTTGGAGATGCCGACGAGGGTGGCAGACTACGTGAAACTCGACTGTCAGCTAGGCAACGACGGCATGTTGGAAGACCCATCGGGCAGTTGAACGGGGAAGTTCTCAGCGGGATGTAGCGCAGGGTTCTGCTGACGCATCGCGCTCATCTCCCGATGTAAGCAACCATCGCGATGCTGTGGCCGAAGCGTTGTCATATGCCGGTTCATTCTCCGGCTCGAGGCGGACCGGGATGAGAAGGGGTGACTGGAAGAACAGGGGCCAATAGAGAGGTAGGAAAGGGGTGCCTTACCCTGGTTCCCGCTCCTCCTCTCTCTTCCGCCGCGGCCGTGTGACGGAGACGAAGGCTCTCAGCTGGGTGATGCCAAGAGGAGTGGAGGAGAGAGAGGCATCAGAAACGACTCGGGTCAGGGAGTACTTGGAGGAAGATCTGAGTGCTGCCGCGGGGCCCGACACGGTAGCCAGAGCGTGCCATGGGGAGGTGTTGGGCAACCTGAGACAGAGAGAGGGCTGAAGGCCCTGCCCGGCGAGCAAGGCGCTCTGACATGTGATCCTGAGGGACATTGACGGAGGGATGTTGTTGGTGGTACCTGTCTGGGTAGACCTCACAGTGTGGGCTTCTCAGCCGGCAGGGACGGGACCAGGCCAGACGAGTAATTAGACTACCAACTCAACAGTTGGCAGTCAGGTGAGGGCGAGCGAGGGCGAGCGAGGGCGAGGTGAGGAAGCGTTTGGGCATCCAGCGCGAGCTATTGGATCCCTGTTCAGGATCTCGTCCGTGGTTTGTAGCCGTTGGGCGTTTGATCTGCCAGAGGAGGACCCCCTCCCCAGAAAGCCTAATAGTCTAAATGGAGGGCGTGGGGATGTACGTGTAAGGGTGGAGTGGAGCAGCAGTCTTGCCGCAGAGTCGAGAGGGACTTGAAACAAACAGCAGGACGCAGGACCCCACCATACACAACGGCGCAAGGCTGCGATAGGTGCGGATGGACGAACTGCAGCTGTGCTATGGTACGGCTGACGGTGGGTGTGGTTGCAAGTCGGATCTCTGGAGCCGCAGGTGTCTGTGTGGTGGGAGTTGACGATTGTTTGTCCCAGTCAGCAACTCAGGAGCAAGGAGAGCAAGGAGCAGGACCACGTCGGTGGCGCTTTGACGGTGCTTGCATCAGAAACGAAACAAAGCGCGCACACAAGGCAATTGGAGGGGAGGTGGTGCTGATGCTGCGGGCGGATAGACAGGTAGTCAGGTAGTGTAGATGCTGTGGTCGGCAACTCGCGCGTGTATCTCAGCTGTCTTGGCGTGCTGTTGATGTTGACAGTTGGCCTGACAAGCTCAGCCGCAATGACGCCAGCGTGCAAATGTACTGGACTGTACTGTACTGTACTGTACTGGATGCACGGCACAGATGTCTTGACACTGTCCTGTCACTGCCGTCCCCTTGGAAGCCCCTGCAGATACAATGGTGAGGCTGTCGAGATGTCGGCGGCCAGTGTGTCCAAGGCGGGGGAGCCTCGGTGTGGTCGCTCTGACACCTTGACTGGATCGCCGCTGCGGCAGCTCAGCACAAGTCAGAAGACGACACCGGTTGCAGTGCAGTGCGGCCCAGTGCGGCCCAGTCCGACTTAACCAACCCAATGGCAGGCCCAAGGTCTGGCGGGGTCGGTAGGTGACGACGATACCAGGTGTTGTAATAAAACTGAGGGACTGGAGTGGACGTAGTGTGGTCAGGACGCAGGTGTGCTGTTAATGGTGTGGGATGGTGTGTCCCGTGAAAAGGAGGGGGGTGAGGGTGACCAACAAGTAAAAAGTTGCAGATGCACATCCAGTCCAGACTCAGATTCGGTAGACTATCAGTACACCTATCTGTGCCCACAGAATGACCCACGCTGGCTAAGGCTGTTGTGGACAAGCTACTGTACTTGCTGTATCTGTCTGTCTCTGCACTGGAAGGTACAGTAGACGTCGTGGCCTGGACGCGCCCTTGCCTCCTCAGCGTCGTCAGGTGAAAAACACGCACACGTGCTATCACACCGATTTGTGCAGGATGCAACCCCACTAACGCGAGAGCCTCACTGTGGTCTGAGCCACCCCTGCCCATCCATCTCCTGTATGTCTCTGCTTGGGGGAGCGGGGTGGTTGTACGCAGGAGTACTCCGTACACGTATAGTCTACTACGCCCCTATAATCATACTGTACAGTACAAACCACATTTTCTTCAATCACTGCACGGTACAACCAGAGCAACCATCCTCTCCATGGACCATGGGTGACGCTGCGACCGTGCCGTCATGCTAGTGCCTGCTAGTGGTGGCCTCCAGGCCTGTCATGACCATTCATCATGTCAAGCTCACCCGTGCCTGGTCCTCCTGGCCTCCGTTCGCACTCGCTTGCTGGCTACTGTAACGGGGCGGGAGCGAGAGCCGGGTACGATACAGCCTACACTCTAGCATGGCATAGTAGAGTTCCAGATCTGAGCCAGCGCCGCCCCCACCACGACATCACAATCCCACTACAACACGCGGTGCAGCACGGTCTGGCCATCAACGATCTGCGTCGCGTGTCCTGTCCTCCCTCGCCAATTGACCTAACAAAACCTTACTCACAATTCGAGGCTATCTTATCCTGTCCTCAAGCAAATGACGGCCATGCCACAGCGTTGCTCGAGACCCGCCGGCTACAGGACAAGCCCAGATGCAAATTCTCCGCCTTTCGCCTGGGCCTGGGCCTGGGCCTGGCCCTGGGCCTGGCCCTGGTGTTGGTCCTGCCCCATATCATGGACTTGTCGAATCAAACCAACGCGCGGTGTCAGTCAATTAGACCTCCGATGTCGTCAGCACAGACACGCGAAGACACAGCAGACATGACACAGGCCGGCCAGGTCCCAGCTCAAGTCAGGCCTGCAGAGGTCTGGCCGGCTGCCCTGGTAGTGTATATCCAGGGGATGACGGAAGCGAGAGCACTGAACCTGAACCAGACGACCCTAGACGACCCTGAACCTCAACTTGAGCCTGAACTGCTTGGGTCAACCCGCCTCGGTCTACTACCTACCTATCCCAGGTACCCGTAGGCCCTGTTTTATGTTCCTGTACGGAATACTAGGGGGTGGGGGTTTGGGGCGTGAGGGGCGTGAGGGGCGTGAGGGGCGTGAGGGGCGTGAGGGGCGTGAAGGTGAGGCTGCTGCAGCCGCGCCTAATGCCACCGGATCTGAAGCTAAGCAACCATGCCCGGTATCATGCCTTATTAGGTGTCCCATAATAGGCTTGCCGTCAGGACCGTCTGAACAAGCCTTGCAAGCCCGGCCTAAAACATGCAACTCAGGGCCCCCAGTGCCTTGCCCTCCCCCCCCCAAGACCCTGCAATGGCAAGATAAAGGGTTGCTGTGTGCTGTCTGCGTATCCATCCGTGCAGGGCAGTTTATGCTTACTACCTAGGTATGTAGGTACTGCGGCAAACAAGGCGATTGCGCCATCTATATGGTTCTTCTGGGCGGCTTCGATATGTGCGCGGACGCGCCAGACAAGGACGTGGTCGTCACATCCCCAGGTTTCATTACAATCCCTCAGCCCTGCAAGCGCCCGCGAGATGGAACAGTTGATCGATCGCGGTTGACAAGTCACAAATGACTGCAGGTACATTGCCGACACTGGTCGCTCTGCTTCGGCTCTTTGGGACAAATTCGGCCACCCGCTTCGATCCGCGAGGTCGCAGGCCGAGTTGAGGTCGCTGTTCTCCTCCCTGCCTCCCCAATCCGCACGCCAGTGCAGCCATCAGAGTACGGTAGACTACGGGTTCACTCAACTAGCATCCCAGCTAGACTGAACGTCATGTTGCGCTCGCGATCCATCCCGGCCCCCCGTTGCCTGGAATACCTTGCCAGGCAAACAGACAGATGTTCGCATTAGGGACCAGCCACGGGTTTCCATGTCGATCATCGAGGTCGCCGCCATTAATCCTGTCCTAATCCCTCTAGCGGCACCTGCTCCCCCGAAAGTGGCCTGATATTACTAGCTCGCCTGATATTCCTTGCTGCCCTGACCTTGGCTACGGGTGCAGAACGAGACGCAGTTCTCTGGGCCGCCATCATGGTCGGTGGTCGGCGATCTGCTGGCCCGCTTCCGCAGGACCAGTTGCGCACAGCGGATGAGGTAACACGAGGGGCGGAAGGGCGTGGGAAGAGGGGGGATGGGGGATGGGGGAAGGGTGCAGAGGGACGCAGAGGCTGGGTGTCATCGGAAACACAAATCATCAGAGCAGATGCGAGCGGATGCAGCACCCTGTCCGTCCGCAACGGCGCTCCTCTCCGCCCTCCATCCTGTCCACCCATCCATCAAGACTCAACTCAACCAACCTTCAGTGCTCTAGTCCAGTCGGATTCCGCGTCAAAAAGGGTCCCGTCCTCTGTATTGTCCACCACCTACACAGTAGCACCCAACTCCCAGCACCTACGACGGTAGCATCCCATAGCATCTCCCCCCACAGGCCCGGCCGCAACCACAGGGGTCCAACCTGTGTTTGTCATCGGAGCACCAAAGCTTAACCCGGAGAGGCGAAATGCCCGCCTCCAACCTTTTTTTACTTTCCCTCGTCGCCAGTTTACAAACCCCAATGATACCACCTGGGAACTTCGCCCGTGATGCCGACCACCCCCTACCCCCTGACGAACAGCGCGCTGGCTGGCCCGCGCAGGCATATGCACAGTCTTGAAACAAGAGAAGGAAGGGGGGCCATACCACAACAACAAGGAAACTTCACTCCACCTGAGAGTAAAATAGCTCGCGACCGGCGCGGCTGAGCAGTCCAGCACCTCCGCCGGCCGGAAAGAGAAGGAGATGCCTCTTGCACGAGCTGGTAGGCCAACTCAAAACTGGATAGAGCAAAGGCTGCGAGCTGATTAGCATGCTGGCCCTCCCCGAAGGATATCACCCCGGCGCTCAGGCTGTCTTTTCTGCATGTGTGTCTGTGTGATATGATGCCTGGGCCTGTCGACCCTTCTGGTTCGTCGGTGCATCCTATTCCTTCATCCGTCACCCACACCGCGAACCCGATCTACGATGAATGAGCCAATGCCCATACTTGGCACCAGGCTCTATTCTGTCCCTGCCTGTCCACTTACGTACGTACTACCACCCTCGAATATCTGTTCCGAAAATGGAACTGGTAGAGGAGCGTAGGACGAGGGGTAAAAGAATAGAATCACGGAGACACCACCAGAGGGCAAATCTCGGGAAAGCTTCGCAAGAAACGTCACCTAGTTTTAGTTTTTTAGCTTTTTTTTTTTGGCCCTTCCGCGCATTGGTGTTTGCATCCTAGTTCGTAGTCGGCATAACCCGAGCACATTTCCTCAGGGGGAATAGTCGGTCACGTTTGGAGCGGATGACGACCTGAAGGGGTAACCATAGACATGTCCTCTGTTACACCAAGTAGTTTTACCTAGGTATGCTAGCATTCGCTTGATCCAAGTCGGGCTATCTTCACCCTCCTCCTGCCGGAGCACCTGACCACCACCACCACCACCACCACCACAGAGTAGGCACGGTACAGTTCGCTTTCCAACACAAATATATAGTCCCCTGGGGAAAGTATAGACGATGAAATCCATTTGGTTTGGACAAGAAAGAATCCGAAATATGGGTGACGCCGAAATCCCAGGAGAGAAAATAAACAAGTATTGGAAGTTTCCATCCCACGCAATGTGAACATGCCTCGTGGTTGTCCTATTTGCCACACCAGCAAGCACTCCCTAGCCTTGGGGCCTGTCCCATCGCTTCGCAGCCATCTCTTCCTGTTCGGGGGAACTCCCTACTCCATCCAATATGTGATAATTTTGAAGAAGTGAACCAAACCAATCAATAATGCGGCCCAGTTGGTTTCCTCACCCCTCGGGGGGAGGGGGGGGGGGTTCTTCCCTTAATTCCCATCAATGCACCAAGTGTGTGAAGCACGTGCCGCATCGGACTTCGTCCCGTTTCCCGTTTTGGTGGTGCCGTCTTCTGAAAACGCCTTTCTGAGCGAGCCCTTTCCCGCCGCCGCCCGTTGTGTTGTTTGGATCCGCACTCGAGTGAGGCGTCACTCGAACTGGGTATCCTGGTCCCAATTTGCTCCCGACCGGTGTCCACGCCAGAACGCCAGAATCGCAATAATCCTTTCCCATACGCCCGCCCCGGCCCGTAAGCCCATAGTCGAGACCCATCTCGACCAAAAACAATCGCACTGAAGCCACAGAAACCATCCCATACACCTGCGTACAACAAAAGAAAATCCCACCCTCTTTGCGTGAGGGGGGCCGTGTCCGCGAGCTGAGCCCACGCGCGCCTCGCGGTGGGGAAAAGTGGGCTGACTGCCCTTCAGGAACGGCGGCCATGCCCCTATCGGTGGGTGCCAGGCTGCGAGGCATGTGGCCAGCCACCATTCATAGATCTTCCAGATGCCGACAGGTACGAGTTGCTGTCGTGTGTGGAACTCCAACTGGCGAAGTTGGGCGATGAAAAGTAGTGAGAGTCGCGGTGCGATCCGTCAATTGACGTACCCGAAAGAGACTGTATCGAGGTCAGCGTGGTCCTAAGGAAGTGGGAGTCCATCAGCCGGAGCCATACTCACTGGAGGTGCCATCGTGGTCACGGACGGGGCTGCGAAGTCCATTGTCGTTATTGGCGGGTCCGAGATTGCGCTGACATGTGATGGCGGGCCCATAGAGGTCACCGACGGCTCGTACTTCACCGTGGAGTCGGGTCCCATGCTTGTCGACGGCAGAGATGGCATCGCGTAGGATGAGGAAGCTGGTTGATAATAATGGTGCGATGTCCTCGGCACATCTGCGTGAGTCATGCCACCGGGCGAGAAGAGATCGTCCGTTCCGCCATTAGCAGTGTCGTAAGCCTCTGAACGTCTTCTTTTGCTGCCACTGTCCATCATGTGCAGCAGGCTCGGGTTCGCAGAGTATGTGGGTAGGTTGATCGAGGGCGCGCGAGGTCGGTGATCCCAGGGCACAAAGCCGCTCTGGGAGTGACCAAAGTGGCCGCCAAGCTGCAGGCTGGAGCCCATAGGTTGGTGCATGTGCATGGGCATGTGGAAGTGGTTCTGAGCACCATATGGTTGCATCATTGGCATTTGAGGCAATGACATTGTACGCTCCAAGCCCGACTGTGGCGCGTAGCCCATGCCGAGCATGAGGGCCCGTTCGTCCATGATCCGCGGATCCTCTTGTTCGACTGGTACCCGGAAGTCCTGTTGTCCTAGCAGCTCGTGGCGAGGTCTAATGCTGAGGAGCTTGGGGTCTTGTGATGGGGTCGGCAGGTTGCCAGCGCTTGCGTCCTCGAGAGAATAGTAGCTGACCAGGTGGTGCATCACACCCTGCCACTTGATGCTGATGGTCTTCTTGATCAGGCCACCCTCCTTGAAGGGGTACGAGTCGATAAGAGATCCAAGAAGTGCTCTTTGCCTCTCGTCGTTGATCGACCCGGGAGAAGCGTTCATGTTGGAGTTTCCGTTGGAAAGCTCAGGCTTGCCGTCCCTCTTTCTCTTGATGGCCCTTTTCTTGTCACCGGGGGGGAAGTTCTTGTCCAGCTCCCGGTAGATCAAGAAGTTGCCCAAGATTCTGCTGGGGCTCCAGTTCTGACCATCAGTCCAGCGTTTTATGCCCGAGGAGGACTCCTCATAGACAAAAACATTGCCGCTCTGGATCAGGGAGTCGCGTTCCCTGTCGTGTGGGCGACGAGCAGTGTGCATGAGTTGGCCGTTCAGGCATGCCTCAATGACTCGCAAGGCATCATAGGTGGTCATTACTATGCCACGCCAGCTAGGGGCGAGGACATTGTTGTTGGTCGGTGTTGATGGGGAGGGGAGGGGCTGTGGGTGGTGCGCTTGTTGATGGACAAGATCGTCCATGGCGGGTGGCAGCGGTGGTTGACCCTGTTGGAGAGCAAAGTCGGAGGGCATTGGTGCAGTGGTCACCGGTATCTTTCAAGGTATGCTGGCGGGGCCCGTTGCAGACCACACCAAGCATAAAGTACTTTGGGGACTCGCGAAGTAAATAGCAGTAGCGCTGGAGCAGGCTTAGCTTCACGTTGGCCGGCCGTCAGCACTGAGGGGATTATGATTATATGTGCGGGCCAGATCGTCTTAGTGTTTGAGGGAGATGATGTTCGAAGTCTTTGCCAGTAGTGAGTGTCCCGCCAAAGACTTTGAGGAAAGTGAAGAATGACGACAATCGACGACGGACAAGATGGACGGGAGAGAATGGCGGAGGATCGGCGTGTTAAAGTAAAGTGACAATGGAGCCCTGGTTGAAGCCTGACGTGCCCTCCTGCGTGGTAGGGTTACGCCTGGCTCTTGGGGTTCCCGGGTTGGGTGACTTGGCCCAGTGTCGACGAGACGTCGAGTTTGGAGCTGGATGTAGCTGAGAGCTCTAAGCTGAGGACAGGCTTGGCTCGGGTGCGGGTTGCGGGAGCGGGTGCTGGTGAAGGAAGAAACACCAACCACCCTTCTACCCCAGGCGTATCTGCGAACAAAGTGTCGCAATATCAGACTTGTCGTATTCGTGATGGACGGCTGCCGCAGGTGGTGAGGGCACAATATGATATGGCCTGCTGCTGCCCGGGTAAAGGGCGTGCTCCTGGATAAGACGGCGGGCGAGTGTCGGTCTGCCTTGTTGACGGACGAGTTGTTGAGGAGCGGTGAGGTGAGTCTGAGATTGGACAAGAGAGATCGAAGAGACAGCAACGAGGTAGACAAGAAGAGGTCTACAGCTTATTAGTATGCTGCGGCCCCGATGCTCGTGCTCGTGCAGGAAAGCTCTGCAGTGCAAGAGTGGGCAGGGCATGAGAGGACAATCACTGCACTTTTTAGACTTTTTGGGGGAGCACAAGGCATGGGCAGGTTCCCCTGGGCTTGGGACTTCTCAATGTACTCGCGGATGTGGGTACCTAGGGGTGTGTGAATGAGTGCGAGTCCTGGGGGGTGCGATGAGCAACGGGAGGAGGGACGGTACCGCAGTACCTGGACATGGACTGGGACTTGGGCTTGGGCAGGACATGGCAAAGAACAGGCTCCCATGTCCATGGGCAGGGAGGCAGGGGTGGAGGGATGACGCCTGGTGGGAACTGGGGTAGGCAGGTGGGAAGAGAGGCCTCGACGGAGAGCGGAGTGGGGGACGACGAGGATGGGCTGGCAGTGGATGGGGGGAGGAAGGGCTTAGCGGTAGGCCAACCTTGGAACATTGATGAGGTGGACGAGACGACCGGGGGAGTCTTCTCTCTCGTCCAGGACCGGCCCAGTGGACGCCAAATTAGCCTCCCGCCCCGAGTGCTAGCAGTAGTGGCAGCAGTAGGCGATGTCGCGAAGTAGCCCCAAAGTTCCCTCCAACAGAGCCGACGGATCAGTTGGTTCCCGGTATGGATGTTGCAAATAGCCACCTGCCTTCTGAGCACCGCCAGTCTCACGTCGGAATTCCAAAGGAGACGCACCCGTCGGCCGGCTGTATGGACACGCGAGGGGAGAGAGTGAAGGAGAAGGAGGGACAGGGCCAGAGAAGCTTCTGATGGGGTTGATGCCACCGTGTGGGGGGAGTTTCACTGATCAAAGATCACTTGGCAGGTGCTGAATTTGCTCGAAAGCGTGATAAGGCCCAAATGAGACGACGATCATGTGCAGTTGTGGAGTCTTTTGGGAGCCAGTAACACTGGACATGCTGAGCCATATGAGGCTCGAAAAAGGGCAATGAACGACAGTCGCGCGCGGTGTCATTACACTAATGAGCACTAAGGGGTGATGAGCGGAGGTTGGTATTTGGGATATAAAAGCATATCCAGAGTAATGGAGGGCCACGGTTCACTCGACAAGGGCTCTCAGGGCGCCCACCGTGAGATGCTTGCCACTTATAAGCCCTCAGTCGACCGACGTATGCCTATGCTGGTCTGTCCCGTTGTTGCTTATGGCCCGGCTGGTACTAGGACGTCCGGCTCCGAAGGAAGCACCGAACAAAAAAGGGCCACCCACGTCCGACTCATGACAGTAGGAGTTGCCGTCTGGTCATGGCCCACCCCAAGGATGCGTTTTTTTGGCCAAGCGTTCATAGTAGAGACGAAATCGCTTGGTTCAGCCGCAAGTGAATAGAAAAATCTCAGCCATTGACTTCGCCAATGCGGGCTGGCCCAGTGCGAACATTGGACCACGTTGAGAAAAGCATCGCGGGAAGGGAACTAGGTCATCCTCACCAGCGTCGCTTCAAAACGGAGTGGGTAGGCCAGGACAAGGAGGAGAGCGAGGGCTTGCCGTCAACCAGCCCAGGTGGCCCTGTAGGGCCCCCTGGGCACCACCGAGGGCGAAAGATCAGATGGAGACAGCCTTTACGAGCCGCAATCTCGCCATGCAACAGTCGTCCTGCTAGTTCAGTCCAGATCATACTTTCTGCTTAATGCCCAATCGCTGGCTCATCTCTTTGCAGTCAAGAGGGTAGGGACGATAATTGACATTGTTCGCAAGCGCCAACCTGCAAATGATGGGCAGTGGGGGGGGGGGGAGGGAGGAGGACGAGGAGGAAGACGAGCTCGGGGCGGGAGCACGGACACGCTGGGGTCCGCCGGCAGGGACGAGCGTGTACGGATTAGGAGAATTTGTGTTCCAGCTTGTCGTGGGTCGTGGACCGTGGAACAGTAACCGGGGCTGCAATATGAGCAGCAGAGTCTATTAGGTAGCATCGGTGTGGTTTCGTCAAAACACGTGGAAGGGCTGGCTCCAGCAAAATCCGCCCCTCCCCCTTCATCTCCTCTCTCTCTTTCTCCGCGATGCTCACTGCTGCCGTCCAGTCGCGTCCTGTCCTTTTGAGTCCCTGTTATGTTCTGACCAGCCGGCAGTTTCCGGCACGGAAAACCTCGCAGAATGGTACGCGATCGAGTCAGTTATTCTCCCCCGCGACATGAAGTCGTCGGGTGGGGCCGTCTGATTGGTCAGGCTCGGGGAACATGTTTTGGCCGTCTGGATCCAGGTCGGCGATAGGTCTGGCCGATTGTCCGACTATCCGACTGCCCGGCAGCCTGGCAGCCCGGTAGCCCGGCGTCGTTCTCATCGGTGGATCTGAGATTGATTCACGAAGACTCTGATGGTATCATGTACGCGGGGCAGGGGCACCTCGATCGTGGGGAGGTTGCAGGCAGGCGTCACCGGTGCCGGATCCAATGTGTGTGCGGCTGCGGCTGCGGCTGCGGCTGCGGGAGGGACAATACTATACCGTTTTGGACGCAACCCATGTCTTTCTTTTGAGTGCCACAACATGCTATTTCCCGCCCCAGGTAGGACCCTTGCTGCATGAGTCTCCTGCGTCTGCCATCTGGCATCTGGCAGTTGGCATGGGCATGGGGGCGTGTGCCATGCCCGACAATGGCCTCTATCACAAGAGGCAAGCGTAAGCGCAAGCGCAAGCGCAAGCGCATACAAAAGCACAAGCACATGCAGACGCCCGCCAAACGTCGTGTGATCAAATGCACGATCGCGATATTGCCATCTGCTTGACCGGAATCGTTCACGACCCTGGTGGGGCTGCCGTCGCGGCGAAGCTGTGATACGAGTGGCTGCCGTGGTATCAGATGCAAAAAGTGGGACTTGGGCGGGCCTGTCCTGAGTGTACGCGCTGCAACACGATACCGTGGTGTGTACAGTACTGTGGTAGTGCACTGCAGAGTGAATCGAGCCCACCCGACCTCCACCCCCGGCCCCGGAGCATGGTGGAGGGTACGGAGTACATGGGAGTATGCAGGGAGGATGGTGGAGGTGACCGTGCTTGGCAGGTGGGTACCAGTGTTGATGCCCGGGCAGAGAAGACGAGCATTGGTGGTACTGTTGCGAGGGACGTGTACCGACGGTCCTGGCAATGTAATGACTGCATCGCATCGACAAAAGGGGGCCCTTGGAGACTGACTGGGTATGGGACTGATAGGAAGCCCATCCGGTGCCTGGAACGGATCTGTTTCCAATGTCTGGGGCGTCGAATAACGGCCATGTCCGTGCCCGCAGCTGGGCTGCAGCATCTGTGCTGGTTGATGATGCCGGTGTCCTAGGCCAACGCCAACGCCAACGCCAATGCCATATGTCGACGTAGAGCGCGCGCTCGTCCCAGACTGACTATAACGGGATTCCCGGTTCAAGCCTCCCGGGAATGCATGGCCATGGCCCTGGGGAATAGCATGGGCAGAGGGGGGGCACAGGGGGGGGGGCACAAACAGCAGAGGGCATGATGTGCATGGCCATGTGCAGGTCCTGTGTCATCCCGTCTGAAGTCGATCTCGACTTTGGTCGCCAATAAACCCAACTCAGTGCCCAACTTACCAACCCTTCCCACCCTGTCTACCCGACCCAGCCCAACAGCCGCCGCTTATGGCTTGCCGCGTCTGTTTCATACAAGGCTAGCCTTTGCGAGGCTAGGTAGGACATTACACAGCACAAGTCCCCCGTCCCATCCTGGTGTTTGTCGCCCTCGCCCTCGACCTCGTCCTAACGTTACAGGCTCTCCAAAACAGCCGCAGTTGCCAGTGACTAGGACAACGCCGTGCCAGGCCACGAATAGAGCATGCTGCGAGTGCCAAGCCCGGACGACCCGCTCGTCGCTGTTTCGTTCGCCTGCCTGGCCTTGGCGTAGCTTTTTGGCCATCAGCTGGGATTGTCTTGGCGGGCCAGACTCCTCAGCAATGCGCAGAAAGCAGTGTGCGCCAAGCATCACCAACCGCCAAGCCCCGAGCATTAGGCGGTTCGAGTCAACTTCTGCCAGTTCTGATGATGAGTTTCCCTTGGCGCGAAGCCACCCTATGAGACCTGCCAAGACCTTTGGAACATGAGGCGGCCAAGCGGATCCATTTGTGGTGCCTTTTTTCTTCATGCTCGCTTGCAGCTTTCATTAAAACAGTAGCGGTGACTTGTCAGTTTGTTTGGCAGGCCTGGCGTGCGTGGGACGTCAGCTGCAGGTCCCAGCCCTAGGTTTGGAATGCCAAGTTGGCTACATCACAACTCCCGAGATCTAGATCTGTGGACTCACGATCATCCGGAAGACCCGGTCAGCCAGGCCATCCCCTTTGCTTTGTCCAGTCACCTGCTGCGTATACCGAAGTGCACCGTGTGGTCTACAGTGTATCTTTGTGGGCGTAAGGCATCTTCCCTCCGCTTTGACCAGACCGCAATTCGCAGCCATTGCCCAGCAAAACGCTGTGAGGTGTGCTCTCTGTCCGAATGCGGGTGCTCTCGCTCTCTCGGTGTGACTTGGCATCGCTCTCCTCGTCTCAAGTCCAGCTAGCGCATTCTCGCAGACGTCAGTCTCTGGACCGCCCGCCCCGCGACGGCGGATGGCCAGCATTGGCCCCTGCTTGGAGGCTGCGGTTGGAGATGTGCACGGTGCGTAACATGTGGGCACGCATGTGGGCACGGCTGCACTGGACAATGGCCGATTCTCGTCCCGTCACTCGTGAGCCCGGCATCGATTGCTACTCTCTTCCTATTCAGCGAAGCGGCTGTCCGAGTACGATACCGGGACGCCAGGGCTTGTTCCGATCTACTGCACCTGCAGCCTCGCGACGGGCGTCATTACGCTGGGACCCCTCAGTAGTGCCCGCCGGGAGCTACTGTACACCAAGGAGGTGCGGAATTGGTGGTTGCACCTGACATAGCCCGCCATCGCAAGCCTCGCTTTTGTGTGGCGGGAAAGGCATAGCATGATGGCTGTGTTTGTGCTGTCGTACTAGTGACCGCACCATGAGTTATTTGCATCAACATTTATTTGTGCATTTTCAGGAATTTTTCCTCTCCCGGATCTCCTTTTTAGACTGCTCATTGCGCATCATGCCCACCGGCTCGCCTCGGCTGAATTGACGCATTTGCAGCGCTGTGGCATCGGAAGACTCGGAGCCGGCATGGTTGAATAATCATCGACCCTGAAGCCACTGCGGCGGCAACACCAGCTGAGCTGGATGGCCCACGACCCCGTCACCGCTAGAACACGATGAGACCTTCTAGCTCGTCCATCACATGAGGCCCATCGAAGGACAGCATACCGTGCATGTAACCCAGCATAAATAGCGTGCATGCAACCTTGCAACCTGGCGCAGCGAGCCGGCATTGGACCACCACAATGAGGGCTGCCCTTTTTGGCCTGTGAAAATGCCACATGCAGGTTGGCACACAGAACCGCGGAGGTGTGAGTTCTGCCGGCCGATCGTCCAGTACTGCTAGGGTAACTTGGTAAGCGAGACTGGCAAGGGTGATTGATGGCGGAGTAGTCAGGTAGTTTGTCGTCTTTGGGCAGCAACGCATTTCTGCCGAAGCAGGCCTAGTGAGCGCGCTGAAGATAAGATGGTAATCTGCTCTGCAACCCCATGCAGCTCGATGGATCCGCAATGCAATCAATGTACAGCAGGAATCATGCTGCTGCCGCTCGCTGACTTTTCGACCAGGCATTGACCGCCTGAACTGGCCGTCCTACTGGTCAGGGAGAAGGTGAGAGCAGAGTTGTCCTCCCGAAACTTTTCCCGGCAAGGTTTCGGGTAGTACCCCAGGGCTTGGGAACTGCTCATAACGGTCGTCCCGGATCGGAATAGGCCAGATGACCTAGATCTTGGTGGTGGAGAAGCTGGCCACGCCAGCCTAGCCAGCCTGCTAGTCCATGTGCAAGATGCACTGTAGGGCTCTCTGATACGAGCTCATGTGAACGGCGTTTCTGGGTTGTACGCTGGCAGGCGTCGTGGAGAGCGGTGAGATCATCATTTGAGGGCCCCTTGGTGACCATCAATCTTGGGAAGCGAACTCCTAATTTGTGTCTGCCATGCAGCGGAGATTCATCAACGCTACCCTATTGTGTGCTAGAGCTGCACTTGCAAGGCCACCCCAGGAGGCAATCCATGCCCGGCTGCCCCGTTTTTCTTTTGGCATCTTACCCCCGGGGCCTCATCTCGTCTCCGCCTGTGCTAGTCCCGGGCAGGGCTGAAGGGCTCAAAGAAAACAGCCCACCTGGCCTGATGAGCTCACCCCCTGGCTGGCTGGCTGGCTGGCTGGCTGGCTGGGCTGGCTGGGCTGGCTGGCTGGTTGCCTATGCTGGACTCGATGCCCGCGGTAGGGTCACGAGAACGTACCCCACATCCATTCGCCATGTCCACGGCTGTCACCGCCACGGAAGTGTCGGGTGATGCGAGTCTCCGACGATGGAAGCAGCGTCTTCCCAGCGGAGCCGAGCGGAACCGCAGTGGCAGGGCGAAGCACGTAGCCCAGGCGAGGTGACGAATGGTTCCGCCAGGGTTCAGGAATCTCGAGAGTAAGCTTGCGAGCGGGAAGTCACGAGGAGCTTGGGATCGTCCTGGCTTGGGAGCTTGCGCCTCGTCCAACAAGCGTCCTCGAATGCTCGCTTGGCCTCGTAGAGATTTGGGCTAGCGTGGTGGCTTGCACTGGGCCTGGTAGCCTGGCTGCTAGTCCGCACTGGTAGTCTACATAGCAGCAGCTGTCTTGCCCGCGGAATGCAAAACCTTAATTTTGGAAACATGGGCAGACCACAGTTAGCCTGCTGTTTCATGTAGTAGTGTGGGACGCCCTACCACCATTTCTGAGCAGCTCCTAGCGCCTGAAGTGTGCTGGACTGTGCTGTGGGATATGAAGGTGGATGATGATTCGAGATTATTGATATCTCTCTCAGTCACCAGTCCAGTGCTGTTGCGTGAGCGATCACGATAGCGAGGAGGTGGACATGTACAATGCACTGTACCTCTCAGTCCATGCTCTCCGCTCTCCTGACTCCTGACTCCTGACTCCTGACTCTTGTCTCCCATCTACTGTCTCCTGACTCCTGGGGTAGCCGTGTACCGAGGCACATGAACAGACCCTATGAACCAGACGCCTGCAACAGACCGGCAAGAGCTTCAGCTGATGGAAGACTCAACGGGCAGTACGGGCCCGGCTGACGTCGCAGTGCACCAAGGCCGGTAGATGGAAGCCGTACGTAGGCCAGGCAGGTAGTGCTGTAGGTACTGTCGGACGACTGTGGCCCATGCAAACAGATGGATACTGTGCTGCTGTGTGCATATCTGCAATCGTCGCAACGTCCAGCGCCAAGCAGGTATCGGGATTGCTGACTATGAGATGGTGATCAGTGATCAAGTGTTTATTAGTGGTCAGTGATCAGTGATCAACTTACAGAGCTGGACAGCCCGCCCCTGGTCGATCTTCAGACCACCACTCGCCGTGTGCGTTTTCCACAAGGGCCAGAAGGGATGAAGAAATGAGCAGGAAAGGACGGTTGTTTGCACGGCCCAGCAATCCTTGCCCGCACTTTGGGACTTTGGGTGCAGATGTTGACATTAGCTTTATCGGTGACACGGGCAGAAAAGATGCGCAGAATGGGCGCGCGCCTCCTGCTTTGAGAGCGGCCCAGTGCTGGCTGTCTGTTGATCCCTGGGTGCCTGCCTAACCCTGGGCGTGTGGTGTGTGTGCAGGTATGTACTTGGGTACTTGGTCCACTAGCGTACACACACTCACAGTATAGCTAGTGTTGGCAGGGGCCAGGAAGCTTGCAGCCGGGGTGTCAACCCACCTTCCTCCACCCTCCCAGGTCTCGGTTTCAGGGTCCACAGCGCCCTCGCCCCTTCCCCCCCCCCCGGCCATCAGGCAGTTGGCCCAGCAGGGTCCATGGGTAGTACCACCATCCCCCACCCCCTCCCCCCACTTCACCTGCACCATAGTACACGTACAGAGGTACACCTTGGTCCAGAAAACGGCTGTAAGGCGCCAATCCACCGCCGGTTCGTGCCACAGCCATGCGACCGTCCGTTTATTCAGCCCTGAGGCATATTGCCCTCCATCAAGCCATCCTCATCTCTACACAACACTCTACCGCGTTCCCATGCCAGCACCTACGCTCGAACGCAACACACGCACTACGCGGTGCTATTTTCGGCTGGAAGTTGGGACCGTCGCTCGTCTGTACTAGCCTTGCAGCTTAACCACTATGCGGCAAACGATGCATCTATATGTGGACCTCGCAACTCTGGCTTGTTTCTGACCCCTTGGCTTGGTCGCCCCCTCCGCGATCCCAAGTCGCCAGGCGCCAATCTCGACAGAAGAAATGTCGGCCACATGCCCGTCGTCTCTCATGCCGCAACGGGTGGGGGCCTCTGAGTGATCTCGGTGCTGTGCGGTGCGGCAGCGCATATCAGAGCAAGGTGACCGGCATTACGTCCATAGTAAATGCTGGGCGCAGCGACGCCCGCGCCCGCCCCATTCCCATCCTCGCGAAGCGCGCGGGCCCCCGCGCGACCGTGGGATGGTGATCTGTGAGCAAATTTGGCGCCCTCTCTTGCCCAGTTCCAGCGTCCTATTTGCGAGTGCGAGCCATTCGGGATGCCAGGACACATACATGAAAAAAATACACACACACACACACTCACACTTACAGTCATGCTGCCGGTCATCACAGATCTCGCCCGAGGTCATGCAGAACCTTGACATCTATCGGGATCTTTTTGGCCTTCAGGTCTATTTACAGAATAGACTTAAATTTTTGCGGGAGCCTCCCGTCTCGGCCAGGAGGTGATCTTTCAGGAAGGTGAGATATATTGAGTACAAAGTACAATGTACGTACTGTTGCGCATATAAAACGAACATGCGCACATAACGTGCCACACGCACACAAGGATGCGAGTAGCCTATGAGAGCCCTTGAAACAGGTCCTGGGTGGCATGTCCACCGAACACTCTAGGGGCGTCGTTGGAGATAAACTCTGATGTCTTGTCATGCCCACCCTCACTTGCTGGGGCAAATCGACCGGTCTAGACCTCAATTGACCCAGGGGAGGAATGTCTTGAGTCGCTTATTCACCTTGGCCACCGTCATGTCCGCCCTGGTTGATTGCCACTGGGGACGGACAACACACGTTTGGTACGACACATTCCATTTCAACATCACATGCGTGCCCGACGGCCAGAACATGCACCTACCGTATGTCATGTCCATGCATCTCGTTCAGAGTCGAGAGAGACGATGCGGAATACCCTGGGGCCAGACAGTCCAGGCTCGTCAAGGGCCCTGACGAAGTCCCACAATATGCCGCCCCCCTAGAAAGAACCACACGCGTTGTGCGACCAGGTGGGCTGCAGGTGTACCTCGGGACGAGGTTCCGAGGGCTGCTCCTGCAGGGACCGTGCCTATTGGATACCAATGATCGCTGTCAAACATGACACGCAGTGTCAGTATAAACTCCAGGCGCCACCATCTGTGCGGCCAAACAACAGCACCTCAACACACCAGTCACGCATCTCGACAGCACGCCCAACTCCCTTCAGCTGGCCACGAAACCCTCAAAGCACGAATTTGCACACCTGCTAAGCTGTAACGCCGGTTCCTGTGGCTCCTCGTGGAACTGGCCGCACCAGGAGAGTTTGTGGACGGTCCATAGGCTGGCCGCAAGCATTTATGGAGAATCAGGAGTTGATTGGTCAATTTGCAATGCCACCAAGTTGGGGCAGCCATCGCGTAGTGGCCTTAAATCGCCGGCCCCAGTAGTCCATTTTCGCTTTCGCTTACCCGACGCTCGGTGCTCAATCAGTTCTCCTGATAGAACCAAGGCCGTAATGCTGCCTCGTATCCGTTCAAGTAAGGGGTGCCGGGCAGCTGTAATGGGATGGGTATTGCACCCTGGAAACCATCCAGCATGTTCTTCCCCTCGCCAGACCCGTCTGTGGGTGTTCCGCCGGTCTTGGGATTTTTCATGGGGAGAGGTGTTGGCATATTATTAACAGGGATCAACACGCCAGCCTCCCAGTTGCGGCAATTTAGCTTGGGCTGTCCTGTGTTTCGATCTTTGACGAGGCGGCCCCTGTCCCAGACACACAACTCAATCTCTCAGACACAACTTCAAGCAGATTGGGGATACTCACCATGCGCTTTCGGATAGATTGTGACTCCCCAGATACGCCCACCCTTTGCATGATCCTTCGGCTCCAGAGACGGGCCGCCGGACGAACAAGAGCTTGCTGTGAGCCAGTAGACCACTCCTTACATTCTTGTAGTCCCGGAGGACCTCGCGAGGGAATGATTTGGAATCCCACCACCGCTGCTGGAAGCAGATCGTACCCGCTGACTAAAATTGTGATCAGGAAAACACCATCCGGATTGCAGGCTGGAGGCAGGGTACAAGGGTCGCATGTCCGGAGTTTTTCGGTAACTTACGTTCATCCCGCCTCGGCTGGTTCGTACGGTATCGTGAGAGGGAAAATACACTCGCATATGGTCCTTGAAGCCCGTCTCATTGGCCGCAGGAGGTGCATCTTGGTTCTTCTTCTTTCTTCCCGTTCTGTCGTCATACTCCATCATGCCAGAGTCGCCTGTCGGCCGTGTCAGTCACCACCAGTGTCGACTCCCACCAGTGTGGCACACAGACCTTTGCAGGCGTTGTACAAAGCAGCCAGGAGATCATTGTTGACGGCACCGATGGACGAGCACTGCAGGTGACCTTGTCAGATCCCACATGTACGGGATTTTGAGTTCGAATGTACCCACGATGTAGTCGACTTCAACGGTCTCGTCACTGCCAAGACCCAGGGTCTTCACGGTAGAGCCAAGTCCACAATAGCCTTGCGCGTAGATGTCAGCCCTGATGGTTTGTTTGCAGTAATTATCCATGCAGATCCAACATACCCGTTCGTTGCCATGTGCTGGCATTCGGATGGGAACCTCCACTAGAAGCCGTTAATACTGCAAACCTCGAGTCAGGATGTGCATTGCGAACATTGTGTGTAGGAACCCATAGCGAGATGTTTCAGCGAAATCCTGCTACCTTGTCAGTAAGACGTGGCCAACAAGCTGATAATAAGGTCTATCCGCAAGAGTAGAGAGGTAGGGTGCTGTGGCGGCCGGTATCTTCAACGGGAAACCACCACGAGATACGGCGCATGACAGGATAAGTCCTGGAGAGGGGCCGGACATTGGCGCTCTGGCTCGGCAGGCTTGCTAGGAGCCGCCGGAAGGGCGGTGGAGGTCGGAGGCGGCACGTACATAATTGCGAAGGCTATCCACCATCTTTCCGTCCACGCCCTGACGCTCCAAGAAGAATTGCAGTTCCGCTCCGAAATGGGTGAGTGCATTGGTTGCGCGTCGCACGGGGTCATCAATCCGAGGCAGATCGATCAGAAACACCATCTATTGAGCCGCCAGGTCAGCAGGAACTCGGCGGCGGTTACAGTAAACCTACATTTTCCATCACCCCCGTCTCACCCCAATCGTAGGGGACCAGATTGCCCGTCGGGACAACTATGCGGAGGTATTTCGGGTATTTCAAGAGCATGAGTTTGGAGTGCATACAACCACGTTCCATCGGTGGAAAGCAGAACCTGATCACATCTTTGGGCACATTGTTTCGCATCGAGGCTTTCTGGTGACGAAATCAGCGGCGCTCAGACGTGAGTGGAAGGCTAAGACAGGAGAGAGCGGAACCTATGTCCAACTAGGCCGGGCATGGGACGGGGTCCTGTGAGGTGACACGGGGAACATGACTTACAGTCTCTTCGTCCCCGGCGTAGGCTATCAGGAGCACCTTGGTCTTGCTGAGGTTTAGCTTTCGCATGAGCCATTCATCGTCCCACTGGAAGGAGCTGAGCACGGCGAGTTCGAGGGTGTCCTTTTGCAACACTTCCTCGATCGTGATGTCGTCGTCCCGACGGGCATAACCCATGGCCCAAGTCCTCAAGACGATGCCCTGCGAGTAGAGGAGACCCGCCTCGGGAACTCCCTTGCTGGCGCTGGAGTTTGAGTTCAGGCTAGAGATTGCGGATGGCAGGGCAGCCTGGGGGGTCCCGGGTGTGCCGGTGAAATGGCCAGCCAGGCCATTCATGAGCTTGGGACGTTGCGCCGGCGGCAGCTCATATGGCTCCCGCGCGTCGTGGGTGTTGAAATTAGACGGCCCTGCTTTGCGCTTCTTCAGTCTGGCCAAGCGTTCTTGCTCCATAGCCTTGCGGTCCATCATGCCAAGCATGCCCATGCCTCGTGCTGCTGAGGATGAGGGCTTGTCCGCCTCGTCTTGGGCATCGTCTTTGCCAAGCCCTATTTCGACTTTGTTGGCACTGCCTGGGACGTCGTCAGTGGTGGTCGTGGTCGCGTCCTCGCCAAGACTCATGGCGATCGCCCGACGCAGTGCCTCGTCCTCGTCATCGCATCCATTCAACTCCATGCTCGCCATTAGAACTGGGTGCCGGAGGTGAGCGGCCGAGTCAAGAAGGGGGGTGTGCAGAATGCCTGGGGGGTCGGTGGCCCTCGCAGTCGGGCATTCGTGCAATCGGGGTAGTCTACTTGGAATCACTCCGGGCCAAAAAGTGGGTGGCGGGATTGATGAAGTCAGGATTAAGTTGCTGTCCAGGACTGCTTCTTTTTACGGGACGGGAAGCTTGCAGGCTGCCCTCCGTTCCGCATGAGTGGTGCTGGATCCAGGTGGGCCAAGGTGAGGAGGATGCGCCCGCCACGTGAATGTGTTGCTTGTCTCAAACTAACACCATACACTGTACAGTAGTCTAAATCGCACGTCACAGTGCTGGGGCTTGTGCAGACTGTACGGACACAGTTCACTAAGAGTGCGAGCTGCCACTGCACTTCCTGCTCTCCCCCAGGCTCCACAGTCTACACCCAGGGCCGGCCAACAAAGTTGAGCTCATTACTGCTGCGAAGCTACACAGCGCCATGAGCAGCACGCGGCAAAGAGTGATGCCTTGAGCATATTCAGTAGACGAAACCCACCAATGCTATGATGATCGTCGTGTTCAAACACCCATTGCAGTCAAGTCGTCCGTTCCCATTCGCGCACACTAGGTACTTAGGTACACCTAGTAACGTCTCGTTCAGCCTCTGACTGACTGGTCAGTGAAGGACGTCCATTGTTCACATGCTTCAGTCTAGGTGACAGCCATCTTCCAGTGGCGGGGACATATCATGCACGATATGCTCAATCTGGGAGCCTGCTCGGACGCGATCTATCTCGGTGACAACAGCCAGCCTTGCCAGGCCGCTCAAATCGATGGCGTCCTCTACTCCCAGGGCTAATGTAGCTTCGAATAGCCATAGGTCTAGGCCATCTTTCACCATGTGCCCATCCAAGAATATCTAACGGTATCCATCTGATCGAAAACATTTTCAGAGAATAGCGGAGACTTCCCATCGCGCAGCTCGAGCTCCACTGCCGCTCGACATCGTCGCTCTCCTCCCAAGGTACTTGCGTGACCCGCTCAAGTGCAGCCAAGACAACCTGAGGCAGGTTTACATGGCCACGGCTCCCCTTCAATGTGGACAGAGGCATATCACCACGGCGAATTCCATGCTTGGCGAACTTGTGGGTCTGGAATCAGGACTGTACTGGCCGAAAAGAGCTCCGTCTAGGTGCGTCGGAAAATTTCCAACCCTACAGATGAACATAAGAGCTACCTGGAGAAGAGAAGCCACCCTAGGAGGTTGACTACATAGTAAAAAGGCCTCTTAAAACACTTCAAAGCGCGAAACAGGTCGCAGGGCAACTTCACCCTACTAAAAATTGACTCATCTTTCAGCTCTACACCCACGCTCTACTACCTAGATATGGACTTCAACACCTAGTCTCGTTCCTCCTGGCGAGTCCAAAGTTCTCCACGGCCAGGTTTCTGCCGGACAAGCTTGTAGTGTCGAAATTACGGAATTTCAAGTAGTCCAGCCTCTCCATGGAGACTAGCCAGGGGGTCGGCGGTCCACCATTTCAGCATGCCCAAGACCTGGGCCTCATCCTGTTGGCTCCATGCTGTGCTTGATATTCTACGGCGAGTATTGCAGCAGCTATTTGACAGGTACCTTGCTTTTCGTGACAAATATCAGAGCCCTTCGGCGATGAGACATTTTTGTTGCGAGGTTTCGTTCCTTGAAAATTCATCATCAAGAAACTTCACTGAGCACTCTAGCCAGCTACTAGATTACTATCAGAATTGAACCAATGCATCAGTTTCACGAAATCATCATGCAATTTAAAGAGAGAGAAAAAGAAAACAAAAGCTAACCGTCTACTGGCGCTACTGCTAGATGCGTTCCCATGCGGTGCTTCCACATCGGTCTGAGAGAAAGAGGATCATAACAAGTGGCTCTCTCACCGACGACTTACAAACCACCGAAAGAAAGACTTCAATAAACAGTTCAGGCGCCACAAATATTCTCAGTCAGACAGTGGCTCTAGGAAGGATAGTGTGATCCAAGCAGTATGATTGCTATGAGAATATTTCTACGTCGCCCTGGAAGAGCCTCTACCTCCACAATAAGCGCCGTGCCTTGCTCAGTCTCCAGCCCCGATACGCGCGCAAAGCCACTGGTAAGTGGTCACAACACTTCAAAGCATGCAGGTAGATTCATATGGACTCGATAAACCAATTCATGCGCTGAATCTCTGCATATATATATGTAGAGAGAGATGGGGGGGGGGGGCTTTCTGGACCGCAATTATTGGCTAGAGCAGCTTCCCAGAGCCAACAAAGCGGCCAAGGTCGCCGATAATCCGCTGTTGCTGCCTGTACATACGAACAGACCTTGAATTCCTGGGCAGCAGTGATATGGAGACATGGCCAGAACCTTCTGGGAACAAGATCGTAACGGAAGCGAGATGTCAACACATGACGTTAGGACCGCCCCTAATGGTATTCATCACCAGAAAGAACGGAATCTTGATGGTGAGGCACAGGCTCCGAGATGGGCGATCGAAGGGAATGTATAAACGCAGATTCCGGTTGATGTTACCTGCATGAACATGCTCATGCAATCGGAATTAGATCACGGCTGCCTCTGGATGGGATGCCAGAGAGTCGCATTTTCAGGGCGGCGAAAGTCAAGAGCTTCGCATAGTTGCATGTGCGTAGCCAGCAGTACGAAGAGACCTTCTCTCCAAGAAGTATGCCTACGCTCTCTTTAGCAGAATCCGCATGCTGTCAAATATATGCTTGTCGCTACCAGACAGGAACCAAGAATGACGGTATAAAGATGGATTAGGCACTCTAAAGCTAAAGACCATGCCTAATGGTTTGAACAAAGGCCACCTGTAGACCACCAAAAAAAAAAATTATAGTTTTGTTGTTGTTCAGGTGCAAGCCTTCCACTGGCGCAAAGCTTCATTGGTCTCGAAACGGCATTGTAGCCCGAATCCAAGTTTCGCCCTGCTGCTTGCATCTTTCAGCCGCCGCCCTCAGGAGACCTCCCAGACCGATCTTGCTCCAACGACGAACGCCAGTCGAAGTGGGTATCAACCAGCATCACCAAGAACCAGAACCATGCCTTAGCTCTCATACCAGATGAACCGCCAGATAAGATGCCCTCCATTGTACATTTGTCGAATAGAGTAAAAGAAATCCATAACAGCCGGCTTCACTCACCGATGTGCCCAAGCGGCAGCACCTGCGAACCGGTCAAACGCCTTGCAAACGCCAGAAATATGATGAGATATGGAGTTTTCAGCCACGCCGATCTCCCAGTAATCAGGGCCCGCTATCCGGCCAGCCCATGCAGAAAGCAACAGGCCGAGCCCGTTGTCACAACGCCATGGAATCGACTGTAGAAGACACGCGTGGAAAAGAGAACCAGCCCTCGCATATCTATGCAGAATTATATGGCACGTGCCAAGGAAAACGGGTAATGAACAACTAGCGTCTCAGCAATTGATGCGCTTTTGAAATCCGAGATACTATGTGCCAAGAACCGGAGGAAAGAGGTAGGCGAGATGAACGGGGTTCGGTGAGGTCGGCTATGCGCGTCCTGGGGAGGGACCAGTTTGTTGATGGGGGCTGCTGTTGCTATCAAGCCCAGCTCCAATCGGAAAGGGGAGCTTCAGAGCCTGTCGAAGCGCGTGCTCGCCACGGTTTTTCCAGTCTTCTGGACCTCCCGAGCCTGGGTTCTGTGCATCAGTTGCTCCGCCGCTGAGTTGCGGAGAACTCTGTGAAGCACCTGCCGAGTATGGGAAAAATCCAGGGGTGTTGGTCTGGTGCTGCGATGGCGCTGACACTGAATTTGCAGACGGTGTCCCAGCGCCGATTCCCAGAAGTCTCTTCACCGCCTCACTCCTCTGGTCCAAGCGTGTTGGGGTGGCGAGATGCTGGGGAGCCTCTTGTGCTTGGCTCCGTGGCTGGGTTTGCTGCTGAATCTGTACTTCGGTAGCTCTGGCGGCCCGAACCTTTTCATGGATGGGCATGGCAAAGGGCTCGGGTCGCGGGCCAGATCCAGTAGTACCATTGGGGACAGAAGCACCCTGCTGAGCTGGACGGCTGGGAAGTTTCAGAGGAATTGGATCAAAGGAGTAACTGGCATCATGGCCGGAGCGTCTCTCAGAAGGTGGAGAGAACGGACCATCAGACGCTGCCGCGTTCGCCGAGTTTGTTCTGCAGGCTCGCTCTTTCTCAGCCCGGTCCGCTCGGAAGAGCAAGTCCAGCGGAGACTCGTCACGGCGGACCTGAGGCACGGTTGCAGGCTGAGAGGGGCTTGGAGAGTCGCAGTCAGAGGCTGGTGGTGAAGGCTCTTTGCTGCGGCCGTTCACGGTGGCTGACTCGGATCGCACCCTGAAGAAACTTGGCATCGGTAGCGAACCTGGCGCCGGGGAGGCATGGAAATTGGCGCCAGCAAAGGCAGCTGAGCCGGATTTGTTGTTCGCTGAATGAGGAGGAGTGCGCCGTCCAGGCCTGGCAGGACCGGGAGATGTCGAGACGTGGGCGGGCCGGGCTGACCTGTTGCTATGTTTTGCGGACTTGGGATGGGTGGCTTGGGAGCCGGGAGCCGGGCTGGCATTGTTGGACTTCATGGGCGTCGCAGGATAGTCGGCTGGGAAGGGCATGTTCGTCAGGACATCGCCCTCTGATGCGTAGTTCTTGCGACCCGAGGCCGGCTTTCCGTTTCGGCGGCGCCGGCCGGGGGTTTGTTTGTTTTGTTCCATCATGAAAGGCCGGCGGCAGTGCCACGTGAGGCTTGACAGGAGGTGCGTTCTAATAGTCGAGAGATGAGCAAGACTATACTGACCATGTCTGGCGGAGTGGAGGTATCGATATTTTGCTTACATGGGGTTTGTTTTGGTTGTGGCTAACTCACGGTAGCCGGGCCGGGCGGTCGATCTATGCCTGAGGATGTATGTCTTGTGGATTGCGAGGCTGGGAGGATACTGATGTTCGATGGGTGAATACTGAAGTTTGTAGAGTTTGGCCTAGATATAGGCATGATTGTTTTCCAATTTTCGAATTCCGCGAACGAGTGGTACGACCTTCCCATCGAGGTGCCAAAGAAGTTGGCAGGCCGAAGCAGGGGGCAGTTGGTCGAGATGAGATGATGATGGGTCCAAGGGAGCGCAGGGTGGTTTGGCGGCAGATTCCAGTTGTTGAAATACTGATGTTGAGTTGGGCTGTCCTTCCTGCTGGGCTTGGACGTTGGGACTTTGAACTTGGTGCTCGGGGTCCGCTCTGTTCTTGCGCCTTGCTATGTTGAAGAAGGAGTCAGGCTCGCAAACAGGCCGGGTGCGAAGCAGGTCGGTCGTTAGGGGAGGCTGAGTAAGAGGGGAAGGCGTGACAGGGTGACAGGGTGGTGGTTCGTGTAAATACACAGTACACCTGTTCTGTGACAGCACGAGGGGTGGCAGCCCACTTTCGTGCTCCCTAAACGAGTTAGTCTAGCAACCCGGCGGCACGACCTGAGCTCGGCCTCCAGCTTGGAACAAAGGCTGGGGCTGATGTACTGTAGTCTATGCACTGAGGCAATTTCAGGGAGAGGCCAGGTTTCCTATGCTGGTACAGCCCACCAGTCTTATTATTATTGCACTGGAGCAGGAGAGAGGCGATCAGAGTGCTTTCTTTGCAATGTTAGACTGTCAAAGTGGAGGCATTCCTGCCCAAACATGTGTCTCAATGGATATTGAGGCAGCAAAAAGGACCAGCAAAGGCCCTGCCCATTGGGGCAAGTGCAACGGTGTGCATGATCCTGAGGCCCCTGTTGGAATATGACGTGGGCACCTACCTACCCGACTGCCCGACCAAGACTGGCACACCATACACCTGGCAGTCTTCCGAGGACCGTGCTGCCGGCCGAGTCCGTTCGGCGGGGCAGCAGCCTGGATAGTGAGAGCTGCATCCATCCCACAGGCATCTAGCAGCCACCACTCAGGTAGCAACTTCGCATCTCAACCGCGTTCGCTCCCCGAGGCAACCCTTGGAAGCTCAAGTCCTTTCACGATTCGAGATTTTGACGGAGAGGAAGCAGGCAGAGAACAATTCATTCCCTTGCCTACCGAGCCTTTGACGCATCTCCCTCAAAAGAGGGCAAGGCAATTGCAAAACAGTAAGTCATACGAACAGCCGCCATCAAGGTCCCTATTCCCATCCGCTCTCTTCCTACCTCGACCTTTCGACTCTTTCAGACGGCGGACCCTCTCTCTAACCTTTTGTGCTGTCCCAGCGGCTTCCGATCAACTCAAATCACTATTTGGTTTCTGATCTCTCAACACGCAGCACTACAACATATCGACTCACCTGCCAACCCTCCCCGATCCACCTACGCCCACAATGGCCGACGTCGACATGACTGACGCGCCCCCCGTGACCAAGAAGAAGGGTGGCGACGTCGAGGCCAAGAAGCGCTTCGAAGTCAAGAAGGTGAGCACGGCACCGACGCGCAGCCGAGTTCTCGGTCTGGACATGTGCTCACGACATGAATACAGTGGAATGCCGTCGCCCTCTGGGCCTGGGACATTGTCGTCGACAACTGTGCCATCTGCCGCAACCACATCATGGATCTTTGTACGTTTTGCCTCTTGTTGCCTCTTGTTGCCTCTTGTCTCGCCGTCTGTAATGCTAACTTGCCACCAACACTGCAGGCATCGAATGTCAAGCAAATCAGGCGTCCGCCACTAGCGAGGAGTGTACAGTTGCTTGGGGTATCTGCAACGTACGTCCTCCGTCACTGCGACCTTCCACAGACTCGGCATAACTTACTGACCCATGAGGAAAACAGCATGCTTTCCACTTTCACTGCATCTCTCGATGGCTCAAGACTCGTCAGGTGTGCCCCTTGGACAATAGAGACTGGGAGTTCCAGAAGTACGGTCGTTGAAGGGCATCTCCACAGCGATGGACGAAGGAATGATGACACGATTTCTGGTCCGTTCCCAAACATGGGCAGGACCTTCTTTGCACTATGGGACACACGGGCTGGGATCATCAGCGAATGTCATGCTAGCAATGGTATCACACATAGTGCGTGCAGCATAACTTCCATTTCGAAGCTCGCTTTATACGAGTTATCACGACTGCATCACCTCCAGAATACCATTCCCCCTAGCACCTATGGGTTGGTGGCCCTCATCGAAGCGCTTTTTCATCTATGACCAGATCCCGTGGAACGGGCACTGCTGCTGCTCCTCCACCAATTGGGAGCCATGTGACAGGATTCTTGTTGTAGAAGGGCCAAGGCGGGATGATCGCGAGGAATGTGAGCGCGGTGCCCCCAAGTGCGACGTAGACGGCGAGCTTGATGTCTTGCAGGATGTATCCGACGAGGAAGGAGATGACCTAGACGGTATGTTAGGTCACTCGCAGCTTGTGGGGCGCGATTCAGGATGACCGGCAACTCACGCCAACTATGCTCAAGAGTACAGTCGACAACGTCTCGACGAGCTTTTGGCCCTCGAAATCCTATGGAGACTATTTATCAGCCAAAGCTGCCTCACAATTTGAACGGACAGGACTGGCAGCTGGGCGATGAAGAGAGGCATACAATCTGCCCTTCGGCCACGTCGCGGATCTGATCGAGGATCTGTTCTGCCATTGTGCACCTGGTAAGATCGAGACGGTATGGTCGGTGGTGCGTATTGAATTCTGAATAGTGCTGTGGGCTTCGTGGATGAGGGCTGGCTCGACAAGCGACAGGATTAGTCTGAGGATTGCGGGTGCACGAGTGGGAAGTCTAAGAGTTGGTCCCCATGCGTTGACCCTCCGCAAGCTTCAACGTGGCTCGAGCCGAGAACAGGTCGGCTCGGACCTGCATTTCCTTCCAAACCAAGTACCAGTGCACATAGGTGGCCCCCCCTGTCACTCTCGCACGCCGCTGTTCCCCTGCCGGAAAAAGGTCCCACGAATACCCAATAGTCCCCACGCATCCAGATGGCGACGAACAGAGGAACTCTTGGGGCGACAGATACCCACAGGTGCGATGAGGGAAAAAAGCGATCTGGCTTTGCAACAGCCATGCGTTTGGCATCTAAAATACATGGCGAGCAGAGCAACAAGTACATTCATTTTGCAAATACCCCCATCCTATCTGGAGCAGCTGACACGACCTGTGCCTGGGTGCTCCAAAAGCTTACCTAGGTCGTAGCAAGTACCCTGGTGGCTTACCTGAGTACCTAGAGTAGGCAGACGGCCTGAGCAGATATCACCACGCCTCAGCTGCTCGTCTCTCGGCCTGACCTGGAGTGAAGAATTGTGTATGCACAGCTAAAACGCAGTATGATGAGCATGAAGTGAGGCACCCATGTACATAGGTACGCAATGCAGGTATGAGCGACACTGCGGCCTGAACAATAAGTCAGTCATCCCAACCTGGGGCCCTGTCACTCGTGTCCAAATTGGCGGGTTTTGCAGCCAGGGATCAGTGCCGTTCCGATATGCAATTTTTGAACTTGGCTATGGTGGGCCGCCAATCATCGCCCTCTCGAACCAATCCGCCAAACATTTCCTGAGCGCAATTTTTTCCCTTTTCCTTCCAACTCTTGCCCCCCGATCCCAAGCTTCTCTTTTTAGCTTTCTTCACCACAATCATCTTTTCCAACTGCAGAATCCATCCTGCGCTGCGAATTCTTTGTCTTCTCATTTCCAGCCAGCCCCCACGGGACATCTGACTTGTATTAACCGCACGCTCGCCTCTGCCGCACCCACAAGGAGGGTCCCTCTCATCTTACCCGATGACCCGGGACGTCATTGCGACCTGAAATCAGACCGAGGATAACAATAGCACACAGCCGCTCCACATCATCTCCTCCCATCCAACCCCCTCTTCAACCTAGAACCATCCGCTCAGGAACAAACCGCGACATCGCCTTCGACCTGAGTTGATCGAGCTATTGCAAGCACTGCGACATTCCCCCGTCGCACCGACTACTCGTCACCAAAGACCCGTTCAATCCATCAAGTTGGCTGCACTCGCTTCTTCCCGAGCTTCATTCACCCGTTCGCTCCATAGCCCCGCTTTCTGGGCGTACATTGGAGTGAACAAGAAACCACCTTAACTTGTGGCCACGCATCAACATTGTAGCAGTTTTGACCACCTTCCGATCATACCCAACCACGGGTTATCACCGCCTCGACTTCCGTCCAGGCCGGTAATATACTTGCCTCATCCAGGGGCTCAACAGTTCCGAGCCCTTCGCTGCGGGCGGCAGACCGCCGTTAACTGCCGTCCGCTCAGGTCAACCACATCGTCGACCGCCGAACGAGGATGGGAATGGGTATTTTCCCTTGAGCCAGCGACCGGGCTGCCCAGGGCCGGTTCCGTGAGAAGAGAAGATTAAAGGAGATATAGACACGGAGCAGTACTTGTAGTACTGGAAAGAAAACGCAGGAACGACCATCGGAAGCAGTCAAAATGTCGGACCACGAAGAAGTCTTGGACACGGGCTACGAGACCCCAATCCCGGAGCTGGATGACCATCGTCACCAGCACCAGAGCCCCTCGATTTCGCGCGACGAGCGACCCCGCCGGGGTACCTTTGACTCCCAGTTCGGCAGCCGACGACGCACCGGCTCCGACGCCTCGAGGAGCGGCGTGCCTCACTCCAGCATCCGCATCCGCGACTTCGAAGAGGCAGTCATCGACGATGAGGCCGGTGAGATCTCGCCAATGGGCCGACGCCAGCGACGAGGCACAGTGGACACGACGGCTTCGTCGCGGGAGCCGTCCCCGCCCAACTCCGTCAAGGCGTTCGCGCTCGCCCGACGCCCGCCTGCGCTGTCTTTTTCGGAGCAACTACCGGATAATGCGGAGCTGCAGAGGACCATGTCAATCACCAGTCGTCACAGCCACCGGAGTAGGTCCCGCACTGTGAAAGACAGCGACGTTGCCAGTGTCAACACGAACAGGTCTGCTGCCGAGGACGACGTCTGCTTTCCCCATGGGAACCGCGACGGCCCGAACTTTTATGTTGACTTTGAGTACCTCGAAGACTTCATTCGGTCTCAGAGAAATGAGCGCCTGTCTTCCGACGCGAGGGGATTTGCGGACTTGCGCCCGCAGACAACGAATGGCGGACCCACACAGATGGCCACTGCAGATGGGGATATTATCGAAGTGCCATCAGGGTCTTCGACTCAAGAGAAGGTCAAGGTGGAGCCCAGGCAGACCGTGGCAGACAAGATCCCTGCTCAGCGGTTCAGTTTCTTCTCCTCAGCCTGGGACCAGACCATCCACGCAGCGGATCTAGAAGATCTAGCTCTGCCAGGAGAGGAGCTACGGAACCTCTTCACCTTTCCGAACGATGACGAAGACTACGTCTGGTGGCTGAATGTGAACTGTCCCACCGACGACGAGGTGCGGGCGATCTGCAAGGCATTCGGCATTCATCCCCTGACGGTCGAAGATATCACGACTCAAGAAGCCCGTGAGAAGATTGAACTGTTCAAATCCTACTACTTCGCGAATTTCCGATCTTACATGGCCGTGTATGACGAGGATGGCGACCGAGAATTTGAACCGTTCAACATGTTCGTCATTGTGTTCCGGGAGGGTATCCTCAGCTTCAGTCACACCTTCAATTCGCACGCATCCGAAGTTCGCCAGAGAATCTCGACGTTGAAAGACTATGTTGATCTCAGTGCTGACTGGATTTGTTACGCCATAATGTGAGTCAAACTCCGCCGTTATGATTTAGTGGTGATGGTTGCTAATATAGCAACAGCGACAACATCGTGGATAACTTCGGCCCCGCCATTACTGAAGTGCAAAACGCGGCTGACGCACTCGACGATGACGTTTATCGAGCCCGGCCCGATGACGAGGAGAATCATCCCTTCTTACCAAGGCTCGGTCACATTCGCAAGAACATCATGGGCCTGATGCGCCTCCTCGGAGGTAAAGCTGACGTTCTCAAGGGCTTCACAAAGCGCTGCAACGAGAACTACCAAGTCACCCCGCGCATGGAGGTCGGCCTCTATCTGGGTGATATTCAGGATCACGTCGTGACCATGATGAATACGTTGGGGCATCTGGAGAGAATGCTGTCGCGAGCTCACAGCAACTACCTGGCGCAACTGAGCATCGACAGCATTACCCAGGGCACGCGAGCAAACAAGGTCCTTAGTAAGATCACGTTCCTCGCATCCATCATTGTGCCCCTGAACGTCGTCACGGGTCTCTTCGGCATGAACGTTCCAGTCCCATTTGGAAACCCTGGCAATTTGGCACCCTTCTTCACGATCCTGGGTGCCTTGATCGCCTTCTCGATCATCTGTATCGTTGTGGCCAGGAGGCTTCGCTACATATGATGTGGGCCCAAGCTGTCTTGATTGTTGGAAAGGGTGTCGAATTTGTCTTCTTCTTTGGCTATCGTTCGCATGTGTCGCAGTGTTTCACCTCCGTCTAAGTCGGGACAGTATGGTGCTAATGAGTGGTGGTGGATGTGTCACCATTTCGGTGCAGCGTTTGCTTCTTATTCCACACTGGACTAGATATATGAGTAGACTAGACGTGATGTTGGGTGTAGATCGCATAGTGTTTAGAAACGAAACAGTTGCAAAAACTCCTTGTCCCCGTCCTTGCTGCTGTTGTAAGTTGTGCTCAATGTTCCCCCTTGCATGCGCCGTGCTCCGTGGGACAAAATTCACCACATGACCTCGCCAGGCTCTGAGTTCACCTATGACGCTCTGTGAGTTCCTCGAACTAGGGGAGATACAAGAGCACGTTTCACAACGAAATGAGTTGATCACCCAAGTCATCCCCGCATATATGTATATTTCTCTTCTCCTTTTCAACGTCTGTCTGATCATGTGTGTCCAAACACCGCCCATCAGCCTCGCACTCAAGCAGTTACGTAGCCACGGAGGAAACCACTCCAGGATGGCTTCAAGAGAAATCTCACACCCGAATACTATACAGTGACTAGTCCATTGCGGTATGGCTTTTGAAAATGCAAAAAGGAATAGCCTGACAAAGTGGGAGAGGGATGCCGAGCTTGGAAATGTGCAATGTCACTTGGTCCAGACGGGGAACTTGGCCAAGGAATTCCCACTGCTTGCCTGGGAAAGGTTGCTTGCGAGGCGCGCAGTCCCTTTGAACATGTAGTAGATCTGGAGGGTGGCGCCCTCGCTGTCGATATAGCTCATCATATTGCACTCGACGGTCATCAAGACCGGGCGGGGAAGGGCGAGGCCAGAAGGGGGCGTCCTGCCTTATCGCTGTCCCCCGCAACGGCGGGTACCTGCATTGCTTGGGCCTTTTTACGTTTAGGTTTGGCTTTGCCTGAGATTGTTGTTCCTGGTACATCTTTTCCGGCTTTGGACGAAATCGTGAAGGGGTCTACAGGTCATATGTGCACTGGGGCTTTCGGCCGAGGTAGGCATTCTGGCGGCATGTGGCTCGGTGGAAGATGGAGATTTTCCATTGTATGTGAAATACGGCTGGTTTATTGTTGTATCACCACAGAAGCATACATGTGGTGGTAAAAGTGTCTTGCATGACATTGTAGTTGGGCGTAGGCAGCAGTGCGCCGAAAGACGGCAGCAAGACGGCAGCAAGGCGGGCCCATTTGGTAGAGATTCAAGGAAGCAGGTGTCTACTATCTTTAGAGAAGGTACTGGAGTTCTTGTACAAATCGACGCAGAATATTTAGTTTGATCTCTTGTCTCGAATGGAATCAACCAGCCGAGTACAGACTTCTGAGAGAAAGGTCAGCTGCCCTTCTTTCCGATCGCCCCTGTATTCTCAAGCTAGCCGCTCAAAAACACTGCGGAGAGAGATGCTAAATGTTCTGAGACGAGACATGACAACCTCAATTCCATCAACTGTTCACAGAGGTCGTCATATCAGAGTGAGGAGACCTTAAAGGCATCCATGCCATAGGCGATCTGTCTGGCTGAGCTGAGACTGTAATTACTCACGTGCTAACAACTAAAGACTGCAATAAATTGTCCCACGGGTTTGGTCTTTCAAGCCAGACCTGATTAGCCCATTTATTTATCCTGCAAGGAAAAGAGCTTGGCTGCGTGGGCGACAAAACATTTCGGCCCATGTAATAGTCTCCCGTGGCTTCCGGCCGCACAGCCTCGAGTTATGATTTTTCCCACGAACCTGACGTATACTCCCTCTACACCTAGCACCGAATTTGATATTAGTGTCTGGGATATACGGTAGAGAGAGTGGGCATCATTTACCTCGTCTCTTGATTCACATTGTCTCGAGCCCGATATCAAGTTGTGATACGAGAGCGGTCATGGTACGAGAGCGGTCATGAATGCACCTCGAAACTTCATCTACGACTCGTTGCCCTTGCTCTCCAGTCCGCTCAGATGTCTGGGAGTCTCAGTCACCAAGTGATACCTCCTGTCTCTTGCAGCGCTGCTCGGGATCCGGGCCGAATTTGAGCATCATCCACACTGAACCGCGCTCAGCCCAGGGATTTCCCTTCATCTCTCCGAAGCCGAGTGGGCAGGGTTCCTTGTTGTTCTAGACTTTGGATTTGGGGATGGACTCTGACTCGGGGCTGAACAAGTGAATCCATTGCATGTCATACTCTAGCAACTCCTGGTCTTGGTCTCCAGGCTGAGCAGACACAGGGCCAGGGCCACCAAGTTGAGGTAATGCATGCCGTGTAGAAGACTGCCCGCCACGTGCTCTTGAGTATCCTCTTTGACCCCTGGCGCATTCCACCACCAGGCCTTTGATCACTGGCCTTGAGAAATCCCCATATATCCTGCACTTACATGACAAGTGAAACGCAGAGGGAACCTCGACTTGGTTGTGTGACATAACCTTGGGTCTGGACCTTGCCGTATCCCAAAAACTCACCGACGAAACTTTTCGTCCTGGCCAACACCGTTTGTCCAGGTAGATTGGAGAAAGCGCTCGTGCGATCATTTACACCTTGCTTCCTGGACCGAACCGTATATAACTTGGGATCGTCTCAGCTCTTTTGCCAGGATGCCGTGGCAGGTGCACGATGGCAATGTGGTCCAGTGGACCCTGCAGGCATGGGAAACTTTTCTCGAAAACAAACCATCACGGGGTCCGTGTCCGGGACAGATCCCGGCGCGCTGTGGCTTAAAGTATGATTTCAAGCCCCAAGATTGAAAGGGGCATCTCCGTGAAAAATCCCCGAGGTCTTTTCTGCAGTCGGATTTGCGGTGCTTCGAAGGCAGTGCCGTCGTTGCTCGTACATGACAGCTCTCTAGTTCCAAGAATTTTGATAGGGAGGTATAGTCGAGCCGGTTATGCCGTGCCCCATATGCTGAAAGACAAGCACTCACTGGCCAATGCTTTGTCAATAAAATAATCTCTTTCAAGGGCATTGGATGGTAGCAGCCGATGGTGTTGCAACGCTGGCAACGTCTGACCGAGCAACGTAACCCAACACTGTGTGACCGAGCATCCGTCATGGACTGAAGACTTGGAGCTCAAAAAAAGTTGAAAAAAAAAACCACAAGTCCCACAAAAAATACTTCGGAAACGCGGATAGCCAGCACCATCAAGCAAGTAAGCTCTGCAAGGGACTGGCGTTCAGAATTTCGGGACCTGCTTTCGTCATGCAAGGCCTAGCCACTGGTCGGACCGGATCACTTCTGGAGGCAAAGGAGCAGAGGGAGTTTCAGTGTGAAAGGCCTAGAATATTGTTGGGATTTTGGGCTCTGCCGATCTCTTCGGCCTAATGAAGCGCGACGGCGAGGTATAGTCGGCACGGGCTGACCTATACGCAGCCGTTACTGGGAAAGGCTGGCCGCCAAACAAACGCCCGCATCATGGGCCCTTCCGGCTCACTACTTCCGTCCAAAGCGACTGAATCCCGGGGCGGCGACAATACCACAGTAGCCGCCGGCCGAACGGGAGCATGTGAAGCCTTATTGCCCCCTTTCCTTTTCCCCCCGCCGTCCCGAGCAGTGGCTTTTGGGCGTTGTCACTCCAGAAAACTATGGCGAACATTAGACTCAACTTAGCGCCAGGGGAGCACAGGACGTTGAGCGCGAAGAGAGGATGAGGCTAGCCTCGCAACGAGTCGATTTTCCAATGGGGATCTACGCTGAAGCGCCCTTTTTTGGTCACCGCGGCGCGCAACGCACGAACGGGTCCGCCTACTTCACCACACTCGTGTCGGCCGCCGGCGGCAGTTTCTGGGAGAAGAAGAGCGTTGTGACCAGCCCCGCTTCGCGAACGTGTTGGGGAAATTGAGCCCCGGGGAGTAGAAGGGAACCGTTATGCTTTCGATCGATACCAAAAACCCGTCACCAGGGACATCCCAGCCCGCGACAGCTTACGGAGACGACGTAGGTCCTGATGCCACCATGGGGCTCGTTGCATTCGCTCTGCGCCCTGCTCCCCGTTGCAGAACAGACAGGCTCGCAACGGACTGCCTTGCGCTCGTCAGCAAAACCGTCCGGTGCGCCATCGTCGGTTCCAGGTTAGGTAGAACGCCGATGGCGTCCCGAGGCGGGCGACTCGATATGCTGTGCTCACCCACCGATCCCTGTCCACGGGCCCAGCGAGCAGAACCTCACACGGACAAACATTATGGGGGAGGACCAGGCGTGCGTGCTGGACGGGATCATCATCCGACTTGGAACAAATATTACGCGGTAGTCTCACACGATAGTCTATCTGTCTACGAGGTGTCTGTCGTCTTCTTCCGACGACGACGAAGACAGACGTCAGCGCCCACCACCAACCGGAGCTGGAGATTCTGGAGCGCTCTCCAGCGTGCCGTGTATGCAGCTGCAGCATGTGTGTAGTGCGCGTGTGCGCGTGTGCGTGTGTGTGTGTGTGCGTGTGTGCCCCGGTCTAGGCGCATATGTCGTGTCGCCCTGATTCTGTCACACCGGTAGACGGTCGCCTGTCTGTAGTACTGGCAATATGGCTGGGGGCTGATGCTGCTGCCTCTCTCTTGGATGCAGAGTAAGACAATTAGCGAGCGAGATCCGACATGGCGGGACCGCGAGGAGGATTCGAGCAAGCCGGTATGCGAGATTTATTGTGGCGATGCCACTGCTTTTTTTCCCACCAGGGTACTGTCATTTCTGGATCAGTTGTTTCGGCGCTTTATGCTATATGTGGATAGATACCTGGTCGAATTGCCTAATGTTCCTGTGCTCATAACAAACACATCGTTTCCAGGTTGCAGGCATGGACTGCAAGTCATCTTGTTGGACGTAGCGTCTACGGTCCACGTCTCTTTTTTGCATCTCACTCATGTTGATCAGTGACTGATCATAAAAAGTCCCGGGCAGAGCCCTCATGGCCGAAGCTCTACATGTACAGTACTGCAGCCTGCAGCCTGCAGCCCAGCTCCCAAGCTGGTCTTAGCCATTCAGCCAGCCCCTACCATCCCCCCACCTCCACCCCGGGAGGCAGAGCACCTGCTGGAGGCCCAGCATGCCTTAGCAGACCCATCAGGCCCAGCAGGTCCGAGGGAGCCTGTCTGCCGGTGCCTGGTGGAGCAGCGGGGATTCCAGGCTGGCGACCCCCGAGTGGCCCCGCCGGTGTCCACTTTGTGTCACCGACAGCTCTTAGCATCTGCTTGGCCTGACGAGGACAATGAGGGCGGGGCCCACGGGGGCGCATTGCGAATTCTCACAGGAGGAGCAGGGCTGCAGTTGCAGGACGAGGAAGAGAGTATTGATGAGGTCTGGTGGTTCCAGGCGACGATGGCCAGGACGCGACGTGGGCGGGTATGTTGGCGCCCACCCGTTTTCGGTAAGTAGTAGCTGAAGAAAAGAAGGAACATGATGGACCTGTGCGGCCTGCCGTGGCATGGGGGTTGATAGGCTAGATGCATGCCGCTGTGTGGCCTGCACTGCACTGGACTGCACGCGAGTGGGACAATCTCCAAGGGAAGGGAAAGGGGGATGAAGAAACACCTCCGATCAATGTCGCCTGGTCGCTTCCCAAAGGCCGCGCATGCAGGGGCCGCGAGAGGCTACTGTTTGGCAGCCCCAATGACGGGGCCCTTGTCCTGCCCGTCACACACAAGAGCGGTCCGAGTCGAGGATTTATTACATGGGCGGTGGTGTCGTGTGGTCGTATTGCAGGCGCCTGGCTTGCATGTTCATGTAGGCTGGCTTGGCTGGGTGGGCTAGAGGACGGGCGGAAGGTTCAGTGGGTGAGAGGGGCAGGGAATGGAGCATGCATCCTTGCTAAGCTTTGCTTTCAGGCTGTTGTTGGGTTGGGCCGGGCTGGACTGCGACGATGCACGCCTAGACTGCACTACCACTACCACTACAGTACAACTGCGTGGCCGGTACTGCGGTGCTTCTACAGCGCAGCAAGCAGTGTCGTCGTCTGCCGGACCGTCTGTGCTGACCTCGCCTGCACAAACCCTGCAGGCGGGCAGGCTTGGGTTCTCGGGAATTTGCGAACACTGTGTCAGCCCAATTCCAGCATGTACTAAAGTATTTGTCTTGGTCCCAGACATTGGCCCCGTCATATCGAATTCCCCGAGACCGGGGAACCGTTGGCCAGATTTGCTCGCGGGGCAGCCGTTCTCGGCAGCAGAGGCAGAAACGGGTAGACTGCAAGAGTGGACAACGGTGGGCAGACTTGGCAGAGTGGGCAGAAACCGCAGGCCGTGTCCTCGTCGCCAGCTGGAGATCGACCCGACCCGACTCGTGTTGCGCAAAGCTTACTACATACTATGCAGTGTATGGAGTACGGAGTACGTAGCCGCGAGTGGTTCGCCTACAGTGGTAGTAGTCCGCTTCTACACTTACGTACGTCGTTGCTCCTGCGAGCAGAGGTCGTCATGCTGACGCCGCGCGACCTAGTCGATAATTAGTCAGTTTGGTCAATCTACGGACTACTGTGTAAGCAGTCCGTTTTCAGTCCAATTCACCCTTATGCCATGCAGGCCAGGTTCATACTGACGGACGACTGGCTACCTCGCTCCCTCTTTCGACGTCACACATGGCTGGCGCTGGCTGATGGAGGGTAGGAACCAGGACGACGGGTCCGAACCGCTTCCTTGTCGGCTCGCCGGCTCGATGGGCCCCCCCCCACCCCTGGACAAGAATTTGAAGCTGCACTCAGCAATGCGATCCATCCCAGCCAGACATGCGCGCGGGGTGCAGCACCGACTCGAATATCATTCATTCCTGGTGCACTGGTACACCAAACTGCCAAGAACACGTACATTGGGAGCCCAGCTCTCAGGCCCTTTTGCCCCGGATCATGGCAAAAGGGCCTGATCATGGAGAATACCCTAGGTCCAGGCACCGGCCGTGCCCAAGGCTCACCCCAGCGTCGGCGCCTCGTCCAGGACGAGAGGCGCGCGTCCTGGGCCAGATATCCAAGACAGGAGCTTGCTGCGCACGATACGAATCGCGAAAGACCTGCGGCCCGATTGATTCCCCACAGGAACTGTTGTGAAAGAAGCTGCCGTACTGTCGAGGCCAGCACCAGCAGATATCACGCACCAACCAAACAAAACAAGTTTAAAAACCTTTTGTGTTCTCAGACGTTGCCATCTGAAACAGCAACGCTCAGTGCGCTGACCCTGTCGTCGCGTGTTTAATGCGCACCCGACTGATTGGACGAACCGCCGAGATGCCAATCACAAGCCTGCCTTTGCAGCTGCTCTCGTGTCAGGGCACGCCTTGGCGAACAGATCATTTCAGGGTTACCATCGAAAACTCCGCAGCTGAGTCGTAAGATGCTCGCTTTTCGTAATCGCCAACTGATCTGGGCACCGGCGCTACGATCAAATTTTCACGCCCGTATCTGCTCAAGGTTTGGTCGAGGGGGGAGGGGGATCAGAGCCACAGATCGAATATGCTATACCTCACAGCATTATGGATGTCCAAGTCTTCCGCACCATTAGCCGGCAGGATCAGCAATCGCTTCAGGCGTGCTTGGTCCCTGCCACCCCCATGCCAGCCTCACTTTGCTGGCCCAAGAAGGGAATAATGAGGATCTTGACGCTGATCGGCGACCTTGGTTGTGGGAAACTCACGCGATGGGGAAGGGTCCCGTAGGTTCCAGGCCAGGCCCATTCATCCCCTGAGCTCTTGTGTTGTGGAGTCCCGGGTGCCGGCAGGGGACAATTGGTGCCCACCACCACACGGCATCGCACGGTGTCGGGCGGCGTTGTCAGCCTCCTCGTCGTCCATCTGCCCGTTCGAAGATCCAAACGCACGACTCGAAACATATCGATATGAGCGCTGTCGATCCCGCGCGGTGGTCCTCGCTCTTGAGCATTATACTGTGCAACGTATGCCGCGCTTACCTGATCGGCACGATACAGCCACGAGGCAGTCCGTCCAGTGCAGCTAACATTGGCCCAGTCTCCTTCAGAACGGTCCAACGGTAAATTGCTCAGAAGCTCGCATGAGGTCGATCTGACATGGGTCAACAAGGCCGGGCAGCTCGAGTCACGTCTATAACCTCTACGTGATAATCTCGCCGTTGCTCGCCGTTCCTATGAGGCACATATGCAGAATGGCTTGTGGGTCCCCGTAGGGTATCATGAGCTCTAGGGACTGATTCGAAAACAGCCGTGGCCTGCCGTTCTCGGCTGTTGTTCCGCCCCAAGTAGCTCACCCACAGTCCTAGCATCTTGGAAGGGTCCCTCCCGTGTAGACAGTTCTTGTCTGCTTATTGACCTCAAAAGGGAAGACGGCAGGTTGAAACTCTGCGAAGAGACCAGCTCCCTGAACGTATATCAGACTTACTATCGCAAGGATATCCTTCGGCATCTTCGAACATATCCATCCACAATTGATGCTCAGCCCGCTATAATCTCACAAGGTATGAAATTACGAGGACCAGTCTTCAAAAATATCCGTCTTACTTCTGCCAGATCCAGGAGGCATGATATGTTGCCGTAAGCTTTGGACACAACATGCTGAACATTCGGGCGACACAGCATGTCGACGAGCCAGCATCACAAGAGGGCAGACGCAGCGTGATCTCACCGAGTCCTCTCTGTCAGGTTCTTGTCATCAACCCTACGAGCACGATGCTCCCTTGTCGCGGGCGGGGAAGACTTCTAGGGTTCAAGGGTCCCCTGTGCTTCATGCGAGCCCCGGTCCCAGAGACAGGCGATCCACCTTCACGAGCCGGGGGCTCTGTGTATGACTGGCTATACAATTATCCCACGCATCGGTGGCACCTGTGCAGGGTAGGCAGACCGTGTATCTTTCGGTTCGGTATGATGAAGAAACATGCCAAACCGGCAGACGACAGCACAGGAGCCGTTGGTGCTGGACACGAGGATAGCTTGCCTGAGGAAAAGCAGAATTGTTTGATAACGAAGATGCCACAACCAGATAGTCTATGCTTACATCGCTCTGGATCGCGAGTCCCGAAAAAGCTAGATCGGAGAGACAACCTTGGGGGGTTCCGGTACATTAGTGTCGACGCGGACAACCATCCCGTTCTTGACAGCAAACCGAGCACAAGAAGCCAGCAACGGGGCACAAGAAGTGCAAGCAATCCACCAGATCCAGTCTTTTCTGGCCTGGCCCGGGATTCCGGCGCCCCTGCCGTTTCATGGAGCCCAGATTCCGTGAACCACCCAACGGTGGAACCCGCAGTATGAAGCCCCTATTAGAGGAAGCCCTGCTGTCCACTCTTAGCTCGTTGCTGCGCCAGCGACGGTCTCAACCGCACTCATATTAACTTATCCTCTGATTATGGTGCCAGCTTCGACTTCAGCTTCACAGCGCTGATCGATCACATTGGAAAATATTCCTGCCAGGCAAAGTATCTAGACTGGAGGACAGACCCGAATTCCAACAAAGCATCGACTAAAGCCAGTCTCGCGATAGGCTGCATGAGGATTAGAGTGGCCTCTGCTCGTGTCTTGGTTCATTCCGTTCCGAACATTGGTCGCACGCAATCGCTCTCAGCTCTCAGTGGCCCCGAGCCTGCGGCTGTACAGTAGTCTACCTCGCGGAAGATCACACATGCATCGCGAGCCCTGTCCCCGCCCCGAGCAACACCCGGTTCGCAGAGCTTGAACGGCACTTTTCTCTCACGACGATCACGGGCTTTGCCCCCAAGAGAATTCTCTCAGGTCGTTCTCGGTCGATTCTCTCATGGTTCCCACTCATTCACTCATTCACTCGACCACTGACTCACTGCGCTACCGATCACTATCACATTCGCTATCACACTATCAAGAGACCTGTTGGCTTGTCCAGACCGCAGTGCCCTACGGGATTCGCAGGTTGCCTGCAAGTACTCGTGCCCCTGGGACATTATCCATTACCTAGCCGCCCAAAATAGTAAGACGAGGTGTTTGACAGCAGTGCCATCAGCCTTGCGTGGCGCGATTTGGGGTGGCATTGGTTATTTGCACACAATTTCGATAATTTCCGGCTGGACACCTCTCGAACTCATTTGGTACGCGCCTGAATCAGCGAGACAGGCGGCAGCCCTCAGCACTGGTTCGTACCCTTGCCCGGCGATATCCCCAACATCTAATAAGCCAGAGCAACACGACTGCTCTGCCATCCGCGGCCCAATCAGCGCTAGGCCATACTGACTATTGCCAGCTGGAAGCTGCAAGGAGGTGATGGTTGTGCTGCTGTGCCGCCTCGCTTCTGCACACCTGGACCACACGGCCTTCGAGAAGCATTCGGCCACCCTCTTGGCTTCGGGTTCCTGCCCCTAGTCTGGTAGAGCAACGGCCAAAGAGCTGCCGGCTCGGCCCCGTACCAGCGCCGTTGTCTCTCCCTCGTGAGTAGACACGCGAGGACCACATTTTCGCCTCACCTGCAACTAGGTACTCTTGGTCCTGCGTAGTGTTCTTTGTCAGGACGGCATACCCCAGTGCCTGGGCTACAAACTTTCGAGGTTGCATCAGGAACAGCGGATTGGGACTTCGGCATCCTCCAAGCACGCACTCCCCTTGTGTGCCGATCTGTTTTAATTTCACCGTTCCAATTGAGCGGATCGGACAGTAAGTGCCCCAGTTTTGATCAATCCGCCTGGTTTAGCCTGGTTTATTCGCCAATGTCCCAATAACCCCCCCCTGACAACTTTGCGCGAGTTGCATAACAAGCCAGAATCCTTGATATCTTGGCCTGTCACTGTTCCTTCATTCATTCTTTTGGGCCCTCGCATTGTCCTGCACCCTGATTGTTTTGACACGCGAACAAGTGCACCAGTCTCCTTATACAGGTGTACCCCCTCAACCCGTCCCCCAGCCCAGAACACTTCACCGCCGAATAAGCGATTTTCTTTTTCTTGTTCCGTGCGGCCTTGGTACTATTGGGAGCCTTCCTGCACGTGTGGACGTCAACAGACCACTTACGAGGCGAACAGGGCGTCGAGCTCGTACATGCGTGTTTCACAGAGCGCGAAAAGCAGCATTCCCGTCTGGTCAGAAGCCTTTCAGACTAGTGGAACGGGACAACCCTGGTTGTTGTTCAAGGACATCTGCCCCGGCGCTCACCTCGCGTCGGCGTCATATAGATTACCGGAGAGATGCGAGCAGCACTGGGAGGATCTGGGGGTTACTGGTCTTCCCAAAACCAGCGGAGGTCGACCAAAAAAAGCATTAGTGAAGCTGGCCCCGAGTCATCTTACCAAGACAACACCGCTACTGCTCACAAACATTACGCCCCATTGACTGCTGACAACGAGAACTTTGCCGATTTTCTCGAACCAGCTATCGATGGTCCCCCCTCGCCAGCCCGGATTAGAGCCCTCAGCAACAAGGTCAAGCAAGCATCGGTCTCGGAACGACATGTGAGCCAACAGACGACGTCATCTGGGTCATCATCTCTGCTATCTCTCGGATCTTTCGACCACCGACCATCCTGGGACCAAGCACTGGAGTCCTTATCGTTGTCCAGGAAGTCCTCGACCCGCTCGACGACAAGCAGCATGCGAGAGCGTCCAGAGAGTGTTCAGGCAATCGGTAAGGCCATATTCAATCGGAAGACGAGGCTCAGGAGAGAAAGCCTAGTCACCGGCGGAGGCTCCGTCTACTCGACAGACATGGCACCCGACAGCACCGTCGAACGATCTCGGGCACCTTCCGTCACCAAGGAGCACACTTTGTCCAGCATGAACATTTTTAACCGCCGGAGGACGGTGCAAGCACCAGAGGAAGCATTGCCGCAAAGACGACCGCAGATATCAAGCCCCTTCAATTTTCAGCACGTCGCTCAAATCCAGAGGGACCAGGTGCCGACCATAGAGCGATCGAGCCAAGTGCCCCAGCAGAATGAGTGGTCGGCTGGGGCATCGAAGGGTATCCAGGCAGAGGACTTACGTGTGCCCAACTTCTCGTCCAAGGCTACACGCCCTCATGATGACGATGATATTGCGCCGCACGTTGTGCCGCACCGGCGCGAGAACAGCGTCGTCCGCCCACCTAGCTGGCATAAATCCCCTCCAAGGCCTCTGGTCAAGCATTCGCGGTCTCAAGATCAAATACCTGGCATGGCTCCACCGAGACCACCAAGGTCACCGACAGACGTGGATCTGAATCTGAACTTTGACCTCCCGCCTCCCATACCTCCGCCACGGAGCTCCAGTCGGCCTTCAGTCCCACGCCGCGATTCCGAAGCCCTCGGAAACATCATGGCCGACCGAGCGCAGGCAATGAGCGGGTTCCGCTTCCCACCGCCACTTCCACTCCATGCGGATGCGGGCAGCCCACCGCCAACTTCACACGGACCATCGAGCCCCACGGCTGGGGCAGAGCGTCGGTACTCCCGCATTTTCCTGTCTTCACCTACCGAAACTCCTAATTGGCCTCTGACAGCCCCGCTCCACAACGCGAGTGTTTCCACGTTCGAGGCTGGCCTGCCTGACGTGCCTGAAGAGGAGGAGCAGCATGGCTTACCCAAGAGATCGCGAGCGAGTATTCGCAGTAACAACTCGTCACTCCGGGGATCGCAATCTGTGCCAGCCTTGCGAAAGGCGTCGGTTTCTGACTACAGCTCTCATGACCGTACACTCAGTAGGGAATCCTCAATATTTGGACATTTCGACATGGCCGCCGCCCAACGAGCTGAAAGAGAGGCCATGGAAGACGCGCAGGACGATTCGGACCCACTTCCTCGCGACATCTGGGAGGACGTGATCGACTACTGCTATGAACACGAGGCCGAGGCCGACTGCGACTACGACTGGGACCGGCCATCAATCGACATGGACAGAGAACCCACATTCCTACTCACCGAAGATGACAATGACGAGGGGGCTTTTTTTCGACCGACGTCTGACCACTTTGAAATCCCAGCCTTGAGCCCCTGTAGCCATCTCTCCGTGGGCAGCGCTCAAGATGCACAAGAAGCTATAACGCCCACCATCTCAGCCTCGGGCACGAAGTCTCCTACGCGATCCAACTTCTCACTTCCCCGGCGTGATTGTGTCCAGCCAAGGCGGTCGCTCCATGTGCGGACCACTTCGCAAACGTCGACCTCCAAGGAGGCCCAGGGATTCATTATTTCGCCGTCGATGCTGATCCCGGCTGATTATCAGCAAGAAATGCTCGCTCACCAGAATGAGCGTTTCGAGGACAATGAATGCCTTGGCCAGGCTGTGACATGGGAGGAGCCGACAATGACGGCCGAAGGCTCGAACCTCTTCGTGCCAATCAGGGCTAGCAACTCAACCACAGCGAGCGCAATGTCGTCGCGGTCCAACTTTGACCGTCACATCTCTACGACCTCCTCAACCAACACGGACTACACGCGGATGACCATGAGCACCAGCTCGGTCAACATCGAGGATTACCTGCCCAAGGACGACGCGCCACGAGCCATCCCCATGGAGGACCTGGAGACCTCGCAAGCCTCAACGGCCATGCCCAACCATGCTCGGTCCCAGAGCATTGCCGGCCTCCTGAACTCGATGGACTCGAGGCCCCTGAGCCGCGGCAACCACAGCAGCGACCCAAACCTCGACAGGCTGCACTCTGCCAAGCGCCAGGTCGGCCGTGGGCGTTCCAGGACGCTGAGCTCCAGCCCTCCTCCTCCTGGGCAGTACGCGCTGTTCCCCAGGCCGGCGAATCTGAAATAAGCTCGCAGACTGAGCTCAACCACTGTTTCTTTCAAACCAACGATCGTCTGCACAAAAGCTCGATTTGTTTCATCTCTACACTATTCCGATGCCGTGTCTCGGCTTACAAACTTCCCTTTACTGTTTATGTTCGGCGATTGGAGCTGTCGATGTCTATTTTCACCTGCCTGAACAGGCATATCATTTCCTTACTTTTCTATTTTGTCTCAGCACCTGGAACGTTGTTCTAGGCCTCGGATCTGGTCATATGAAGGACACTTTTCACTTGTTCAATTTCGGCACGACACTTGGGCATTGCTTAAAACTACGGGGTGCGGATGAAGGGCTCTGAGCTCCCCCAGTCAACACACACATATGCGCACGCACCGTTTCCCTTTTTTTTTTTTGTCAAATCATCCCAACTGGGTCGTTCAGGGCGCAACAACACGGGAGACATCTTTTCCTCCGGGCCTTCTCTCGCATTCGTGGGCGGGGCCGATTATAGACTAAATTATTTCTGGACTGCACTGGGAAAATGGTGTTTCGAATGGGGGCAGTTCTTTCCTTATGGAGCAAGGGGATCGGGCGATGGGTGACGCTTATTACTTGATGGTTTTCCCTCTTCAAGCTATATTGGGGCAAAGGTGATGGTTGGAAAATGGAAAGTGACTCTGCCTGCCGGTTCATATACATGCCGCCTGCATGGCTTGAAAACATAAAAAATCCTTTGGGGGACTTAATAGTGATGTGCTATTATCCTGTATACCTACTGTACTGTACTCTAGCCGAGCCGGGAAAAGGGGCTGCGCGAGACCAAATTTTAATGCTACTGTGGTATCAACCCTATACATATTGCCCCTTGCTTTTGATCCAGCGCAGCAAGACATTTCAAGGAGAGAGCAAGGACTAGCGCTCTCGGTCGAGTGACGTCTGGGAGGTCCCGTGAGGCTCTTCTGTTGGTGTCATGATGACTCGCATGCAATTTGGGTCAATGTCTCGGCAAGCAGAGCTGATCAGAGACTGGTGGTGTGCGTGTGTGTGTGGCACCCTTCCTGACAAGCCACGGTACTACGGTAGCATTAGCCCTCCGGTGCCAATGAAAGAGTAGCCCCAACTTGGTCGCAGCCCATGTCTAACTGATCTCTACGCGAGCGAATTTGATGTATCGAAAAAGTGGTCACAGCTCAACGACGAGCACTTTTCAGACTATCGACCATGGCGCAAGGTCGCTGAGGACGTGGAGTGGATAATTATTACATGGAGCCTGCCATGGGAAGCCACCTGGGACAGCAGCAGGGTTGCTTGCAGGACGAGATAATAAAAAGACGGGAGGATCGTGTGACTTGGAAGGCCGTAATTAGCATAGGCATCGTCCTCCACCTGAAAATCAGTAGATAAGCTCGCAGGTGACATTGAACCAGGAAACGAAGCAAGGGTGACACCGAGACATGTTCTCAAACCGCGAGCAGGGCATGGGCACGGAGGAGGAAAATTACGCAGACGACGACTGCATGCTAGGGGTGGGGGGCGGTGGAGGTGACCAGCCGTCGGTTTTTTTTTAACAAAAAAATAATGATACAACACCCAGATACCGACACGAACAAGGCTGGATGAAATTCATTCCCGATTAGACTTCCCGGCTCAAAATACAAGGCTGCGGTCTGAACCAGCGAGGCTCATCCCCTCACCTCACATGACGACTAGGGCATTCCGACTCTCCGTCAGAGCCCACAGCTGCCGCCACCACGCCACGGCGCCGACAAGCAGCAGGACGTAGTAGGCGGCGGACCACGGCGTCGCGACGGCAGCGCCGCGCCTGCCCTCGAGGGCGCCCCAGACGCGCGGCAGGCCCATGCAGTTGCACAGGACGTGGGCGGCAAACACGGCGAGCAGGCTGCCCGAGCGCAAGAAGACAAAGGTGGCGTAGGCGCCGAACAGGGTCGTGTAGCCGAGCTGGAAGGCGGAGCGCAGCAGGGCGGCGGCGGCGGGCACGCCCGGGTGCGTGACGCGGAACTCGTAGAAGTGGTGGGCGTGCGCGAGCCCGAACACGAGCGGCGACACGAAGATGGTCCGCGCCAGGGGCGTGCGGGCCAGGACCATCAGGGGCACCGCGGCGGAGCGGAAGAGGATCTCTTCTGTGAGGGGGCCCTGGTTTATACATGTCAGGTGTACGTGGTGTAGCAGCGAGAGCGCGTTGCAGGCAGGCAGGCAGGTAGGTGTGTCAGGCGGTGAGAAGAAGAAGCAGGAAGGATGTCCCTTACGGCAATGATGTTCCTCCACGCAGTCATCTCGCGCAGGACCTCCTTCACGGGCTCGAGGGCCAGCCAGTCCCTCCACCCCTCCTCGACGACAAGCGCCTCGAACAGCGGGCCGAGGAAGAGCAGCGCCGTCAGGGCCAGGGCCCTCAGCGCCTCGGCGAGGCCAACGGGCCAGTAGCCGAGGGCGTGCAGCGCGCCAGCGCTGTCATGGCCGCCCGCGCGCGTGAGCACGGCAAAGGTCGCCAGCGAGGTCACGGCGCAGGTCAGGGTGACGGACGTGATGCGCGCGCGTATCACCGACGGCGCGTCCCGGCTGAGGGCCGGCGAGGGCCGCGTCTTTGGCGACAGGTAGAAGGGGATCACGTAGAGGAGCGTGTAGAGGACCTGTGAGACGGATCAGCACGTGTGAGCATGTCTGTGTGTGCACGCACGTCGGTGGGTGGGCTTACTAGTAATAATACCGCCGTCGAGGTCGTGATGGGCGGCGGTGCCTCGGCTGAGAAGGACAATGTCAGCTACTGTGTGAATGGATTTTTTCGCAGGGGCATTACGTGTCGGGTTCTCACCTTCTTTCTTGTACAACATGTCGGTCGAATATTTTGTAGTTGAACGCATTCTGACCATGCGAGAGATGACCAGCCGCTCCCTGCGTTGAGTGCCTCTAGGTGGTGAGCACCCAGTGTGAAGGAAGCACCCGAGAAGAAAAGCTTCCTAGAACCCTGTTCAGCTTTGGCGACGACGCTGGACCGTCCGAGGTTCAATTCAGAAAGCCCAGACTCTCAAGAAGGAGAAGTACAAAAAATCTTGAGAGACTCTGACGAGCACCCACGTTCTTCTCGACGAGCCGAGGGCGGGGAATGAGAACAATACTATGGGTTTTTGGTTGTGTCGCCAGGTTGCCGCAAAGAGAAGAGCGGAATAATAAGGCTGACGTTCCATTCTTTAGGCCAGCCCCACTGTGGATCCGACCGAGCGCAGGCCACTGCAGCAGCCACCAGCCCTCTGGCAGTTCTGGAAGCACTTTATGCTTTTTACGGCCCGCTCGTTTGGATGTTCCACATGTTGGGAGCTTGGATTCTTCTGTGAGAAACCACATTGATGCTGCGTGGTTGAAAAAACAAGCGCGAGCTATGAGACAAGTCGTACGTGTAGAATTAACACTACATTCGCGCCGTATCGTCTAGTCTAGTACCTCCGTACTGTCATAAGCCCTCATACCAGCCCGTCCAAAAAAAAAAAAAGGAAAAAAGAAGAGGTGCAACGCACCAGCGTCCGTGTCCCTATATCCCAACGCAATGCATGGCTCGCTATAAACAATCAACCATGAGATCGTGACAGAACGGCAAGCCGTTCAACCCTTGACATGGTCCGGTTCAATCCCCCCCCCCCGGGCCCCCACCTACCCCATGTGTCTTGTCCAATGTCTCTCCTCCCGCCTATACCTCCTCGCTTGCGACAGCCTCGTATGCGCCTCTCCTCCTACCACCAATCATCTGCATGAGGCTTGGCGTCTCGTACATGGCGGCGTAGTTGACAACCTGCCCGCTCAGCATGGCGGTGCCGCTCTCGCGCTGCCCGAACAGGGGCGCCGAGTCACACCAGAAGTCCTTGCAGTTCGTAATACAACCCCTGCTGTAGGGGTTCTTGCCCTTGCGTCTCTTGTTCTTGCCGCCCGCCGCTGCACCACGGCCCGTCGCCGTCTCGACGAAGGCGTCCACGCCCAGCAGCTTGCTCATGGTCTTGAAGAACCCGCCCCCACCGTGCCGGTGGCCGTGGTGGCCGTGGCCGGCTGCTTCTGATTGCGCTGCGGCTCCTGACGGCGGCATCGAGTCGAGGTGCGTGGGGTCCAGAGGTGCGCCCGTCGAGGTGAAGGCTGACGTGAGGGAGCTGGCGGCAACATTATTGACGCCAAACATGTTCTCATAGGTGGTCATCGCCCTGGCGACCTGGAAGAACTGCACGAAAAGAAGCATGCCGACCCACGTGAGCTGTAGGTTGGCCCAGAAGCCGAGCAGGACCGTGTACGTGTCCATGTTGATGACCTGACAAACCGTCGGCCCAAAGATATTGCACTGGTCGGATGCACTAGCCATGGAGGCTGTGTAATAGTAGTAGAGGATGCCATCGAGCATGAAGATGGCCAGGGTCAGGTTGACGAGGTAGAGAAAGAAGTGTCTGTGGTTATTGACGCCGACGCAGTTGTAAACCCACGGGCAGTGGCTGGGGGATCTTGGGTCAGTTGCTTGACTCTCTATCTGCGATGCTTCTGGGGTTTGCTCACTGGTCATGTCGCGCCACACAGCGCTGACACCGTCGGCAGTGCTTGCTTCGCAGCGGCGTTCGGATCATACACTGCACACAGAAGTTCGCCTCGTCGTACTTCCAGAGACTTATCAGCTCGTCGATGACGGCCTTCTGCTCTGCGATCCCGTTCATCTTGGGCACAAAACCTGGATCAAAGACCATGCAGCAGTAGTAGAACCACGCGCAAAGACCAATGAAACCGGCGAGACACAGATTCATGAAAAGATGGCGGTGTTCGGCGTCTGAGTAAGTCAGCCAAATGCCACATTGAATGAATTAACGGCAAAGAAGGGGGCTGGCTCACCAGCCCTGAATGTTGTGGCGGGCAAGACGGTGAGGAACCACCTCAAGGCCACCAGGAACAATGACGCAGAAAAGATGCCCGCCATCCACGGCGTCCGCTGGAACTGGCGCATGTCCGGGGGCGCAAAAGTCAGGACCCGCTTCGCAACCTCCTGCAGGACATAGCCGGCAGCCGATGCCACAGGCACGCCGGCAAAGACGGGGAGGCCGGCCATGATGCCCAACATGCTCCAGACGATCAACAGCGGCCACAGGAAGGTGAACTTGGTGACAAAACCCCTCCTGTCCTTGACCAGATAGCTGGCGCCCGGGAAGCTCGGCGTGATGAGGTGGCCGTCCTCGTCGTAGCCGCACTCCTTGAGGGCCCTGTGCCACGCCGGGAGCGTCTTGAGCTCCTCGGCCGTGATGGCGGGCGTCTTTCCGGTGTCGGTCTTGGCGAAGCGGTCGGCGCCGTACTCGATGAGCTTCTGCACGCAGCCCGGGCTGCCCTTGACCAGCGCCCAGTGCAGCGCCGTGAAGCCCTGCTCGTCCCTTGCGTGGACGCTGGCGCCCCACCGCAGGTACAGGTCGACGCAGGCCGGGAAGCCCTTGTAGGCCGCCCACATGAGCCCCGTGTGTCCGTAGCTGTCGAGCACGTCGACGGGGATGCCGGTGTGCAGCAGCAGGGTCAGCAGCAGGACGTTGCCGTTGAAGGTGCTTATGTGCAACGTGTTGTATCCCTGCGCGTCGGTGACCAACGGGTCGGCGCCGTGCTGCAGGAGCAGGTGGACGGTGTAGTAGTGGCAGCGCTGGGCCGCCCACTGCAGCGGCGTCGCGACGGACTCGCCTCCTTTCGTGTTCATCGGGGCGCCTCTGTCGATGAGGAACTTGCACATGGCATACTGGTTGTTGATTGCGGCCCACTGGAAAAGAGGCGGACATGTCAGCTTTCAGGGGTGGCACTCGTGTCCCGTTCGTACGGCAGGCTTTGGGCATACATGTAGTGCGGTGATACCCTCGTCGTCCGCATAAGTGGCATCGTACTCTTTGGTCTCGAACAGCGCCTCCATGGCCGGTATGTCGCCAATCCGCGCGATCTGCATCATGTCCGTGTCCACCTCGCCATTCCCCTTGCCACTGCCATTGGGCAGGCTCCCCATTTCCAGGTCCGAGTTGACCTGGGGGTCGGCCTTCGTGCCCTTGGGCGCCGGCTGTGTGGGCGCGCCGGAGCTGTGGGTTTCTGTGCTGGCCATGGCGACCGTGTGATGTTCGACCTGGGCTCGAGTCTGCCCGCAGTGGTAGCCACTCTAGCCTATGTGATGTTTGATGCGCAGCTGGACAATCGGTTCAACCCAAGCCAAGCCAGGCCAAGGCGATTCAACTCGGTTCGGATCGGGGTGGCGGACCCGGCCAAGGACGCTTCGGAGGGACGTCGAGAAGGACAAAGCGCAACGGGCTGTATGTTACAGGATGTTCATGCTAGTATGGAAGAGCAAGTGCACCGGGCAGACAGCGATATTACACAACAAAATCAGTGAATTATTATTGAAACACGCAACCATAGGAAGAGCTGACGAGAAGGGGTTGGACAAGTAAGCCCGAACCAGTTTTGAAGAGAGCGATGGAGTTGGGATGGCAGTGCAGAGCGGCCACTCTCCTCAACCGCCAGGCTAAAACCTGCAGCGGTACCAGAGTACACAGCCAACACTTATTATTAATTGCGGCGCTGTAGACTTCTACTAGTAGACCTGTAGACCTACACTAGTCTCCTGCAGACTACGTAGGGTGGGTGGCAGTTTGATTTTAGTGCCAGCCGGCGTCATCCCTATTGCCCTGCAGCCAGCCCAAGCCATCTAGGTACCTCGGTACCTACCTAGGTAGTTACTATAACCCTCTCTTATGCCTACTAACGCACAGTATAGTCGGGAGCTCTTTGCAGGCCCCTTAAATACTTCTCACATTATAAAAAAAATCTTTTTAAAATACTAGCTGAATTTTCCTGGCTTTTTTTCTTCTTTGTGAACTTCGCGCGTGGCCTCTCCGGTTTCCTTAAAGGCGCCGCCATGCTACATAGTACTCGGAGACACGGCTACGACCCATAGTCTATCAAAATCATCAGCAGTATCGTCGCCCGGAAAGGCCTGATCAGATAATCAATCAGGTGATCTTCAACAAATCGTGAAAAAGACATTGGTATACTGAGATCACTCGCATAGGCAAATTTACCGTGTTTTATCTGAAAAGATACTTTTATCGTGCCCTCCGCGCTTTGTTGATGACCAGTCACATTTGAGGCAACACAAGTCGGGATCGGAACACGGAGTAACAAACGCGCTCGCACTCGATGACAGCCCTCTCAGCATCCGAAGCTGATATTTCATTTTTCCTAACCACAGATCTCGGGCTTCCCCGGCCAAGAGGACACCCAACTCCAAGAGGGCAGGCAGCAAGTTGCGTGGAATCAGAGTCCCGTTCCGTCTCGTCCCCACTTACAAGAGTCCCGCACTATGAAATCGAGGATGCGTAACTCGAACTTTCAAGAGCTTCCCCTGCATTTGCTGTCGATTATCCTGGCGAAGCTCGACAGCATGCAGTCGCTTGGCTGTGCGATACTCAGCCACTCATCGATATATGCTGCATTTTGTGACGACACAAAGCATGTCGTGCAAAGTATTCTGAGAAACCAGATCCCCCCAGAACTCATGCACTATGCCGCGGCAGCCTTCGAAACTACCTTGGTCGATAACCGCGACAGCATAAGAATGGGTAGTCTGCTTGGGGTAGCCTTTGAAGGTCGGTTCCGGGCCCAGAACGGTGTACCCTTCCAGCAATGGTGTCTGGACTGGATGTTTGATCAACTTTTGAACGGCGACGGTGTAAGAAACATATTTGCCAGAAGTTACGACATAAGCGAATATGATGGATTGGATGCAAAAACTATCGCAAGCAGATTCAGCAAAACCCACGCTATCGTCGATTACTTCTGCGTGAAATTCCTCAGCGAACTACTGCCGTTGTCGCAGGGGTTAACAAGTCGACATCCCTATGAGAACGGACGCTCCTCGAATCAGGAATTATTTCGGATTAAACGAGCCTTTTATCTATTCCAGATATATTGCAACGTTATGTTCCAACGCGAAAGCGACTTCCGGCCGGATAGACAGACCAAGGAGACTCGGTTGGGTCACCTCGATCTTTACTTCTTCGGCTCATTCTCACCGTGGGTGAAGGAGCAGCTTGCTTGCGTTCATGACTACTTGGAGGAAGTGCTCTCTAAGGCATTTGACCAAGTCGCAGCTCACGATATCCAGTGGGGAGCAAAGCAGGTTGACTGGCTCGTTCAAGGGAGACGGAATGAGCACAAACAAGCATATGTGAGTCCCCATGTCGCCGACCAACGTGAAAACCCGCATGTGCGAGGGCTGATATGCAGTTTCAGCTTTCATATGGATTACCGTTTCTTTTCCAACTTGACCAAACCCCCGCATATGATCAGCGCCTCCACATGCTTGAGCGGAAAGGCCTGCGCCGGATTCACGTGGGACTTGCAGCCCACCTCGAGCACCCGTCCCCATTTTATATGCATCGGTACAGGCATCCCGGCACCGTCATCCTCGGCGATAGAACAGTCTGGACGCCAAGGCAGCTGGCACAGCTGATGGGGATGAAGAAAGGCGACCATGACGGGATGGATGGGCTAGACTCCGGGCCGTTTCGTGTATGGCTGGAGGCACACAAAGACTTCCTCCTTTCTGATACTGCCTACTGGCCAGAGGACTCGTATCTCCGGAAATGTGGCTATGTGATGTGGGACATCCCCAGGTGCGAGACGGGGCCGCTTGAGGTCGACAAGAAAGCCCGCGAGTGGATAGAGGAGAGCAGAAGACAGGGTCTCATAGAGAAGATTGAACGCAGTCAAGGGCGAGAACAAATGAAACGGTCGTGGAAAGAGAGGGCAATTCTCTATACACAGGGGAAAAGGGGATACTAGAACCCAGATACACTGCCGCCTTCTGAAATTCCATAACTTTTAATGAGACTGCGTTTCCCGACTGGAGCAACCTCACCATCTGCCTAGGGAGCCAAGAAATGTTCGAACTCAGACTTCTTGTTCTGATTTTACGTCACAATATTGATTACGGGATCGCATCTACTTTAGCTTTATAAAAAGTATAAAGCTATATAAAAGAGTAGCTATAAAAATAATAATAGCTTATATTAACTATTTAATATAAAAGGAAATAATAAATAATATAATTATAATACACCCTTTCTATTATTATATATATAAAAACTTTAAAAAGTATAAAATAGCTTTATTTTTATTATATTTAAAAGGTATAGTATAGTGGCGGCAAGAATAAAGTAATTATTATAGAAATATTATAGTTTTAATATAGTTATATATTTAAAAAAAAAAACGCTTAGATATAGCGGGTTTTTAGCTGTAGCGTAATTTTGGCATCTACTATGCCGGAGGCGGAGGGGGCCGCCGCAGACTGACCCTACGGGTAGGCAGACTAGCTTGAGATGATTCCCCATTCCTTTTTAGCCTTTTTATCGTTATCGATATCGAGTTACTTATCGCGTCCATGTCGTCCAGCTGTCATGTCAATCCCAATCCCAACTTTCGCCGAGACAGCCTCGCGAACGTACGACTCAACATACGACCACACCGACCGGAAGCCTTGTCTTCCACGACACTCTATTTGTGGGGACCACCCGAGTGCTACATCACAGGCGATCTGTATTTAGCTCGGCTGCTCTGCCCTCCCCCTCGATCGGCCGACAGCTGCAGTCCCAACGCCTGCAGGAACATCCGGCCCTCCAGCCCCCGTCGACGAGCACGAGCACAGGCACAGGAGGCACAGGCACAGGGAACAAGCCTCAGGTCTCACCAGCTGCCCCCACCGACGACGGCAAGGCTCGCCCGCCGCCCCCCCCCCCCCAACAACAACAACGCCCAAGATGGACGCCCTCAATCACTTCGTCGGGCTCATCATGACGCCCTCGGCGCCTGTCTTCATCATCGGGGGGCTCATCGTGCTGCTCGTGCCGATCCTCATGCACCTCTGGGTCACCAAGTCGACCACCTACACCGTGCTCCCCTCCGTCCTCCTCACGGGGCCCTCGGGCGCGGGCAAGACGTCGCTGCACACCCTGCTCGAGCGCCGCGCCTCCCCCTCCGAGACGCACACGTCCCAGACCTGGTCCGCCATCGAGCTGGCCGTCAGCGAGGACGGCGCCTCGTCCTTCCGCGAGGACCTCGACGCCACGGGCGCCACGGCCACCAAGTTCCTCCTGGTCGACACCCCCGGCCACGGCAAGCTGCGCCACTACGCCCGCGGGCGGCTGACGGGGGAGGGCACGCAGTCGGCGCGCCTGAGGGCCGTCGTCTTCGTCGTCGACGCCGCCGCCGTCTCCGAGCCCGACGTCCTGGCCGACACGGCCTCGTACCTCTATGAGGTGCTGCTCGCGCTGCAGCGCCGCATGGGCAGCACAAGGACCAGCAAGGCCCCCTACGCCATCCCCGTCCTCGTCGCCGCCAACAAGACGGACCTCTTCACCGCCCTGCCCGCCAGGCTGGTCCGCACCAACCTCGAGAAGGAGCTCGGCAGGATACGCAGCGCGAGGAGCAAGGGACTGCTCGACTCGGGCGCCGGTGGGGACGGCGCCGGTGGGGACGACGCCGACGACTGGCTGGGCGAGTACGGGAGTGCCGAGTTCAAGTTCGACCAGATGCGCGAATTCGACACCGAGGTTGATGTTGTGAGCGGCAACATCATCGGCGATGGCCCCGGCGCCGACGCCTGGTGGAGCTGGATTGGAAGCAGGATATCCCACTGGCAGGGAGATCGGAAGCACGCTAGAAATTAGTCACCATAACGCTTGTTAATTAATGATAATCCCTACCGCGATGCCAAGCCCATTGTCATGTCGCGAGTCCTTCTGGACGGTGATGCACCCAATTCACACTTGTTCATGCACGCCTGCTCGGTCGGTGCCAGTTTTCGGAAAACATTTCCACAAAACTATGGAGTATGACATTATTCGCTATTCTAAGGCCTTAGTACGAATTGGCGCCCATCTGCATGGTTGAATCTAGACTGTCTCGTCTATCCCTTTTCCTTCCCAAGCCCGTAGATGTTGAGTCTAGGCCAGTCGAATATTTACTGTCTGTGTCTGAAGAAACCTGTCGCTGTTCACCAAAAAAAAATACCCGATGCCTTGAAAAACGCCCATGTTAATGCTAGTAATAACCAGGAACCATCATAATCAAGCAGGACTTCCGTTGGCCGGTGTCTTCTTGGACTGCTTGACCATGTGCGTCAGAAGGTCAACCTTAGTGACCACGGCGACGGGCTTCTTGCCCTCCCCGCTGTCCTTGTCCTCGGTCACGACCGCGGCGCTATTGTACTCGAGGAACTTGCTGAGGATGGTGAGGGGCGTGTCCAGCGTGATCTCGACAAAGTGCCGCTTCTGCTTCTTGCTCTTGCTCGCGGCCTCCTCGGCGGTGAGTATGTCCCTTGCATCCGTGACCACCTCGTCGATCTTGCTGAAGTCGAACATGACGTCCTTGACCAGGCTGGTCGCGCTGGCCCGGCCGCTCGAGATGTACGACAGCAGGTTGCCCAGCGTCACCAGGCCGACGAGCTTGCCGCCCGTGGGGCTGAGGACGGGCAGCTGGTCGAAGCCCTTGTCCCGCATCGTCTCGATGGCGTCTGCGCAGGCCTGCGTGCTCAGCACGCTCGTCACGGGCTTGAGCCTGAGGGACCTGATGGTCTCGCCTCCGTAGGGGTCGCTCGCCCTCCTCTTCTTCTGGGCGGCAGCCTCGACCTCGGCCCCGTTGACGGACGGCAGGAGGTCGTTGGCGGCCAGCCAGTCATCGTCCGCAAACTTGGACAGGTAGCTCCTGATGCTGTCCGGGAGCACCACCACCACCGTGTCGTTCTCGTCGAGGGCCAGGTCCTGCGCGGCGCGCACCATGGCCGCCATCGCGGACCCGGAGGATCCACCGACCAGCAGGCCCTCTTCTGCTATCAGCCGGCGCGCGTACATGAACGACTCGCGGTCCTCTGTCTTGTACCACTTGTCCACGATCTCGCGATCCAGCACGTCGGGGATGAAGTCGTAGCCTATGCCCTCAACCTTGTACGAGACATTCGCGAGCTCGCCCTGGTTCAGGGCCTCGGGCAGGGCGAGGATGCTGCCGAAGGGGTCGGCGGCGATGATCTTGACGTCCTTGTTATGCTTCCTGATACCCTTCGCGATGCCGCTGATGGTGCCGCCAGTGCCCGCACCGGCCACGATGGCTGTCACCTTGCCGCGGGTCTGCTCCCAGATCTCCTCGGCGGTGCCAAACTCGTGGGCGCGCGGGTTGTCGACGTTGGTGTACTGATCCAGGATGTGCGCGCGGGGGATCTCCTTCTGCAGCCTCCGGGCGACGCCGATGTGCGACTCGGGGCTGTCCCAGGCGGCCTGCGTGGGCGTGCGGATGATGGTGGCGCCCAGGGCGCGGAGGACCGAGACCTTCTCGGCCGACATCTTCTCCGGGAGCGTGATGATCGTCTTGTAGCCCTTGATGGCGCCGACGAGGGCGAGGCCGATTCCACTAACAATCCAAGATACAGTCAGCATGTGCCCCCTTGAACGTCCTCCTCTGCCTGGGTGTGCTCAAGGCCGGGAGTCGCGGTGCACTCACGTGTTTCCACTCGTGGGCTCGATCAGCGTGTCCCCGGGCTTTATCCTGCCGCTCTTCTCGGCCTCCTCGATCATGCGCAGAGCTATGCGGTCCTTGACACTGCCGCCGGCGTTGACGAGCTCAACCTTGGCGTAGACCTTTGCCTTGATCCCCAGGGACTGGGGGATCTTGTTCAGGCGCACCAGCGGTGTGTGGCCGATCAGCTTGGTCGCATCCACAACCCCGATTTCCTCGGTTCCCATGCCCAGGGCCTTCAGAAGAGGCTCTGCAACGCTGGAAAGACCACCATTCGAGGTGGTTCCGTTGGTGGTTGCCATGATGTCGATGGGCAGTCAGACGTCAGGAAACGGTGGGTGGAGGGGTGGCGGGAGTTGGACGGTGCTCGGTGATGGATGTCTGGTGTGAAGGTGGTCTGCTTGTAAAGTGCTGTGGATGAAAAGAAACGAGTGGGAAGAAAAGACAAGGACGTTAGAAAGCCGTGGGTCAAGCTGCTAGTCAGTAGACTATATGTGATCTCCAGGGCTGTTACATAACAGAAGGAGGTCTGTAAGCCGCGAAGGTGAAATCTCAGCAGCAAAGATGGGACGTTGGAGTGGGAAGGCATGGAGGCCGAGCGACGGCTAGCAGCGGGAGGACTGCTTATGTACTTAGGTACTTAGTCCCCTGGCCGGGTTGCTGGGTAGATAGATGCATCACATATGCAGGCAATCGATGGCCTTCCTCGTGATGCTTCAACCTCTTGCGGCTTTTGCTGCTGTGATTGCGTGACCATGTCGCAAGTTCATCTCACCACCTTGGCTCGCTACCTCTCAGAAGTTTTCCACATGGTTGGGTGGGACTAGCGAAGCTACTGTGGTGTCAGGCTGTGTCGTTGCGTGGTGCATCGACTGCTGTGCGGATCTGTGCTCCGTATTGGGCCAGACAACCGATCACCGCATCCCCCCTGGTTCGATTTAATAGCGGGGTCCAGCTTACATGTGAAAGAGGGCGGCGGTATTGGCTGGTTTATATGCAGCCGCGACGTTATTCCCGACTTTTGTTGCAGAGAAAGAAAAAACATATCATGGACCAACGATCCAGCATTGGCCTGTGGGAATAACCCATCAAAAACAATCTCACCCAGCACCTTTCTGCCACGGTATGTATTGCAGAATCAGAATGCTACACAAAAGTGCACCGGTGTCATGATGCACGCATCAACTCAGTGGGCTCGCAAATATGTAAGCAAGCAGTGGCCGGAAAGCAGGTTCGGGAAACCTGGACCGCACGTCGAAACACGATTTTTCTACAAGCCCAGATCGATCCAGATTTAAAAGGACATGGTTGACAAAATCTAATCCACGCCATGCCTGCTGTATCTCCTCATGAACTTAGTGGCATCCGAACTGACAAGCTTGAAGAAAACACGGCCGCCGAGTGCCGCCGAGTGACCAGTTGATACGTGACCGTGCCACCTAACACCCAGCTCAGATGCGGAAACAGGAGGGGTGTCCATGGAATTCTTTCGTGCAGTTCCCTGAAACAAGCTATCAGCGTAGATACGGGTCTCTGCCAGTGTGAGACTCCGACGCATCAAGCAGGACATCAATACGCCTCTTGATCCCGACCAAAGGCACCAGCGCCACGGTCTAAGGTGCTGTTTATCTTTTCCAGAGTCGACAACCGCTATCATCGCCTCTCATACATACGCCCAGGGGATACTTCAACGCCAGACCTGCAAGGGCCTCGCCCTGTCTTGTCTTAGGGATACTATCCGCGTAGCCAGACCAAGAGCCCGACTTGATCCCCTGAAAATTAATGCGCTGGGGCTGAAGAGTCTCGGGTACAGACCATTCGGGCTATCTGTGGTCTTTGTACAACATGATGGGTCGGTCGCAAGCGGAGGTGGGTGACACAGGCATCAACACTCCCCAAGTACTGCATGTGTGCGAACATTTGCATACGTCTAGACGACCAGGGGTTCTGAAGCCCGGCACGACAAGCACAAGACGCAAGAGACGCTAAGTCAATTTCCTGCCAATAATTCAACATTGAGTAGCTATGAGACTCCATGCGGGTGATAGATCATCTGTACAGCCAGTTTTTCAACAGGCGGCGAGCCAATGGCATGGTAACATTGTAGACGAGACAGGGCCTAGTAGAGTGCTTGAAGCGTCTTCTCGCGCATTGCAATCCGTCAGTGGCCTTCATGTAAATTAATTCCCAACAGGTTTTTCTGGATGCTGCTTTCTGAATTTATAGTCAATAGCTCCCTCGGAAAATCCAGCGAAGTACCTGCACATATTCACAAAGTACCCGAGCTGGTTAAGTACCTTGATAGCTACGTAGGTCACCAGATACATTTGGTAAACTGATCCCTGGGTTCGACAATTGTAGCGTACCTAGGTAGTCAAGCAAGTCACAATAATTGAAGATGATGTCAAATCTCGTCATGTGCAGCGTTAAACTACTAGTATTAAGCACCTGGCATTCAAGCAACGTAAACAGCTTGGCCGCTAAAACCGTCGAGGGGGCACCGGACCTGAGGTTGTGGAGAGATTTAGCTGTGCTACTCAACCTGCAATACAGTCATGTTCATGCATCAGAATGATGTAAGGAGCTGTGCAGTGCTTCAGATGGCTTGGACAACGATCAAAACCAAGATAAATGTGCCGAATCTGCTTTGAAGTGGCCATTACCTAGCATATCGCGAGGGGTCACACTGAACGGAAACGACCTCGGGAGATAGAAAACAGAAAAGATCTCAAAATTCCACGGCAGTGCTCATTGCAGGTGCGAGTCGAGGGCAAGGGTTCAAGACCAGAGACTGCTGAAGTCGGTTTGATCCCATTGTGAGGCATATCTTTCCATGAATGCCCGAATTGGATGGTCATAGGTCACATGCTTTATCTGGTCTCGAGCGTTCCTGGGGTGTGCTTCCTAAGGTGGTGGACCGTGTAGTACAGACACCAAGAGAAGTAATGTGACGCACCTATCCAGTCTTGAGTTTTGTACAGCTTCGATTCTGATGACGGGTCGAGGAGCGTAAAGAAGGAGCATTCAGCCTTACCAATCAGATCCGTGGATACGGACATGCTGGAAAGAACATGGGCCGCGCATCTCTGTAGTGTGGAAAGAAGAGCGAATATCCGAGGAAGGGTGATCCAGCTGGTTTGAACAGGACCATACGACGCGATATCTTCTGTGTCCATTCTATTTCAGCGTTGCTGTGGATTGAGAGATTGGCGACGTTCAATCCTTTGGATTCAATAGAGAACCCAAAAGATTCGCCAAAAAAAAATTGTACAGGAATACTCGCAAGATCTCGACATCTTCAATGACTCGGGATGACGAAATAGTGTTATTGGAAACAATTCTCCCTTCTACATGACCCTCTTCACGCCTCAAAATTGAGGGAGACAGGTCAAACGGTTAGATAGGGATACCCAACCCAACTTTCGCTACAACAGCTCTCTGGATGAGGTTGATGGCAGCAGGCAGTATCGACTCGATCTTTTCTGCTTAGCTGTCCCTCAAGAGGCTTATTCTAGGCCTAGAAGAGACGTTCATCACGAAATAATGTCTCCATCACCCTAGCTGTTGTAGCCTCTCAGAAAGATGTACTGGTGGCCATGTCATCTCAAGTGCTATATCGCAAGAACACTGCTCGGTATCAATCATGTGCCTCGATCAATATCCGTCAACTCGTTACAAGAGCCACAGGGACCAAATCAGGAACTCATCACCAGAATGAATGATGACCACCATGTTCCGTTCCGCACAGCATCCCACGGTATGCACCATACCAATGCATTTAGAAGTTCCATCACCAAACGCCTTGAGATACGGAAGCGGCACTTGAAGACCAGCCCGCGCCGATAATATATCCTTAACAGATCTCGGGTTCACATCCCAGAGAATACCAGAGGCACTGGTATTGGGAACGATCTTAAAGATTTGACTCTGGTCGTACAACCATCTACGACCTAGTCATGCATCATTCAGTTGGCTGAGGCCTCTGAAGGGGTTGTTGATAAACCCCAATAATGAAGTCACCAGGGACATTCACAAGGTACATTTGGTCGATAACTTCACCGTCCGTACCGTGACCAGTGTATGTGGTCACAAGAACGGTGTAAGAAATGGCATATCTGCGAAAGAACACGAACCCTACTTCCTCAAAGCCCTCCAAAGTCAAGCAGAAGCAGACTCCAACGTATTTCGAACGAGTCCTACAGCCAAAGAACCTCTTACTCAGCTGTTGAAAAGCAAGACAACGATGACCATCTCGTGGCCAAAGCATGCTCAGTCCGAGAGCAATCCTAACAGTACCCTTGAGACTGGAAACGTTCTCACCAGCCTAAGCATACGCTCTAGACTTTCCGGCCCCAAAGTTGACAAGTCATGCTCGAAAAATTAGCCAGCAATTCGCTGCGGAAAGGTGAAATAGTATTCAACTTACACACTTTTCCCCTGGTCCGGCCGCGCCCAACGACATGGTACTTTTCCTCGTCGACGGGTATGCCATCTGAAGACATGGATTGCGATTCCAATTTGCTCGACAAAGTTTGTGGCTCCCCACGTGGCTTGGACCAAATAAATGCAAACATTCTATACCGACCCCTGTGCTCTCCCTTCGTGCTGACCGCACTTCCATCATCTCGTCCAGTGTGGCCAACTGCATGTGCGGCCTGTCTATCTGCCATCCACTTAGTCACACCGAGAGTCTACACAACACACCATCCCTCCAACGCCAACCTAATTTCTCCCAAGTGTCTGAAAATACATGCACGCCCAGTCTGGGGATTAACTTGCCACAATCACATGTCGGGCCACATGTAGAAGCAAGAAAAGGTTGAAAAATGAGTTTTTCACGGGAAGCCCTTCCGGAGGCCAAGCTCAACTCCAATCCTCCTCATGCTCACCCACCTGGTTGGCATCCATGGACCTTGACACATGGGCGAATATCGAGTCAGCGCGGCTCGAGCATGTCCGCGGATAATTCGTGGCAGAGCGGCTCGTCTGGTTGTGTCGTCACCCTCGCCGAGCATGAGTCCGGCGCACAAGCACGTTGACACTCAAGGGGCCCAACACTAAGGGTAATGGGGCACGCGAGCATTAAATATTGCAGACGTAGATTCGTTATCATATAGCTTGGCTTCCGGCAGCAAGTGCTACAGGTATCATACATGATGTACACCTTGTACCATATCCTTTACACACTCCCGCAGTTCGACTTCCCCGTCGGGATTGAAAACCAAACAAGTTTCCCTGCCTGCACTTGTTGCCAGCCAGACAGGCTTCTGACGCGTGCTCGAGCGAGCCTAGAAATCATTTGTGCATACATGACAGACCTGAACACCCATCAATGCACGTCTCATAAGTCGAAACTCTATCCGGAAAATGACCGATCCGCGCCATGCTCTTGTAAATGCCAACATAGTGAAAACCCTCTTTCTGTGTTCTACTCCAAACACGGGCTGAACCGATGAAAAGTCGATTCCAATCTGCAAAGTTTGAACGCCCCCGAGCCGCGTGAGCGACAAAGTGCACTGATTGCTTCGTAAACACCGCCCTTTCTCTTCTTAGATTGCAGTCACATGATTCGCAACACGCAGACACAGCGCTGCTCTCAGCCTTCGGCTCCTGTGAAAGGGATTCTCGGTTGCCCATGTCGAGTTGATATGCACAGGATTGATGCCCGCAGACAGAGCCGGACAGGCCGGCAGACATCGTTCTGATCGCGATAGTCAACAGGCTGGAAACTGCATCAACGATAAGCAGCGCTTGATTTGATGAGTTGTCTTTATATCGTTTCCATATCTGTGCGTCCTCTTGGTCCACGTCGAAAGCGACATGACGGTGCCTCCAGAGAGATCCATAAAAATATTGGAATGATCAGCTGCAACGAGTCTTCTGATCCATCCCTTCGCCCCACTATTCGGCCTTCATGAAGATCAATCCGCAAAGTCGAGGCATGCTCCGAAATTTTGTCGAGTGGAGCGAGGTCGCCTTCGCGATTCAACGCCCAGCATCCATCGCAGTCCCGAGCAAGCGGTGACCGAAATCGAGGGGACAAGAAAATTTTGTCCGGTTGTGTCGCAGATGCGCGGCTAATGCAAATAGCCAGATGTTGTCAAGGGTCCAGAACCCCAGGTTCCACTGGACCTGCATTGGACCCAAGGCGGTGGGGACAGCTTCGGTTGTGGACCATTGGATCTTGAATCCTTGCATATGCTGCATGATGATGTTGCCTTGCCATGAGTCGCGGTTTGCGTAATCTGGTTCTCGTCCCGCGATATCGGCTGGTCAAAATGGCTCTGGCAGCGTTGCAGATAACAAGGCCGCCCTGCATTTGCCAAATAACCTGAGCCGAGTCAAGAAACGTGCTTTTAGCCGATCGGATCATGTCGTAGTAACGCGCCCAGGTAGTCCGATTTTTGCATCGCAACGTTCCAGTGGAGGCTTGATGTCGACCCCACGTAGAAGATGACAGCCGTGATGAGTGGACTCGAAAAGAAACACCTGCGATGAATGCACACCAATGCTCTTCAAAGAGACTATCAGTACGTCACCGAGACCCATCGTGCTGGAACGCCGTCGGCTCCAGTCTCGTACGGTTTCGTGCTCGTCTTCCGTGGGGGGAGTGCCCACCGTGCTCGACCAGGGCGCTGCTCATCCAGTTTGCCGCTCCTACGCATGGCCATTTCCATAACGGCAACACGAATGAAATCAGAGTTTTCTCGCATCTCACGCTGTCTTGGCCCGGGGGAGAAGGAGAAACCCGCTTCCTTGCCTCGCGTTGGTTGGTCCCCATTCGAGGAACGAGGCGCTGGGTTTTGGCCCCGGGGGCCAGATGGCACACTTCTCGACCGGTGCACCTTATAGGTCTGCATCTGGATCGAAGCAGTGAAAGTGCTGCGTGCCTTGTCCGGAGATGCCGATGCCTGTGATTCCAGTCGAGCCGTTTGAGTTGGGTTCAAATACCTCCGCACAGCGGCCGATGGTTCTTCATCCAGTGTTGGTGGCATACGCTCGTCCGTGAAGGGCACATTAGGCTCCATAGTGAGTATTGAGCGAGTGAGGAAGTCTTCGGGCGGAATCGACGGCATGTTCATGCTTGAGAAGGAGCGCGCAGCGTTTCGAAGTGCGCGTAGGCTCGAAGTCAAATTGGATTTGAACACGGACCTGAGGGGCCGGAAGGATAGGCTCATCCCTCCTTTCTTTTCTTCTGTTTCTGGAGAAGGATCGAACACGCTGAAGTCAAGCTCATCTGTCTCCTCGTCGCGTGAGAGGGGGTGCTCTTCTCGTGTTCCGGGGGGCGAAGACACGGGCGTCAGCGACCTTCTCGTGGGCTGCATCTTCCTGCCCCTCATTGGACTCTGAGGAGTCCCAATAGACGACGTAGTGTCGGTCGTGAAGGAATCGGTCAGTGATGGCATGGATTGCACAGATTCGTAAGAGACAGTTCGGGTCGAAAGGGGTGATGCGATGGTGCTCTCTCCAATGGACATGGCGTCGTCCTCCAAATCTTCCGGTGGGCTCAACAATACATCTAAAGGTCCTTTGATGAAGTTCAGACTCAATTCCTTCTCCGACTCCTGGCTTTGCTCTAGTATTGATTCGACGGTCAAGCGCTGTTCCTTGTCTCTGGCCACGCGCTGTCGTTGACTGCGCTGTGTTCTGGGCGGGGGAATAGCGGTAACTGCGAGGAGCGCAGCCACCGAAGCCGGGATCGCATCGGGGGAGTGCAGCTCTCTCCATCGGGGTGAGCTCGAACGGTGCCGTCGTTCGTCGTGATACCGGTGGTTGCGTTGTTTTGGGGAGTTGACAGCGTCTCTCTTGGATTTGGTCGGTATCTGTACTGGGCTTGTTGGGGTAGTCGGTCTTGCGGCAGTCGTTGTCGTGGATCTTGGGGGACTTGGAGTAGGAGTCGCGTGACCTGATTTGACAGGCTGCCGCGACGTTACGGCCATCTTGGTGGTAGTAGTAGTAGTACTTGCTGTTGAGCTGCGGGTCCCAAGAGGAAAGTCGAACTCGCGACCATACTTCCTCTTTGGCGACGGGGTGGAGGGCGGAGTATCCAGTGGTGAGAAGATCTGAGAGGAGCTGGAAGGGGCAATGTTGGAGCTGGAGACGGGGCTGCGGAGATTTTGATTCTGCCTTGAAAACAGGAGGGACCTGGGCGACATCATCTTGCTAGACTGGCTCCGACAAGGCTTGGCCCATGAAATGCGCAGGATTGCAGGTGTAGTGCAGCCGTGGACATATCCGGTGCGACTGTGAGTAATGGGAACGTGGCAGGGGCCCCTGCGGCGGGCTTGGGCCGGACTGTGTGCGTGGTAATGCAGGCAGTGGGCCTGGACCTGCGCCTGGGATCGAGAAGCCAACTGGAAGGTTTGGATTTACCAAATTAGACCCAGGAGATGCCGGCAAGGCAGGGCTATGATGCTTATTTTGCAGAGTCCAGCCGTTACAGGGAGACTCCGACAGGTTGAGAAGCCGCGGCCTGACAGGTTTGGTTCAGGGTCTCGTTGTTTGTACGTAAGAGTACGTAATAAGAACGCTGTCAGTATGCAGGGCCGGGCCAGTCAAAGGCAGACCGAGAGGTCGGGATTGGCTGCAACTCTGTTGGGCCTGTCGGTGGCCAGTTCGCGTTTCGTTGTCTTGTTGGCCAGGACAGAGCGAGAGCCGAGGGTTCATATATCATATATGTGTGCAGACGTCCGAGAAGATGGCCTCTGCCTCGCGCTTGGTCTCCCAGTGATAAGCTTTTCTGCTAGACCACACTGTACAAGGGCGCAAATCTTTTTTTTTGAAGGTGGGCACGGCGGGCGTGTGGAGCGTGGTAAGATGTCGCGTGCAGCATGGGGAAAGGGTCTTTTGACTCTTTGTCGGTGGGCGGGCGCCGTCGTGTGCTCCGCTTGAGTTGGGCTGGCTGGCCAGTTTTCCGGGTCTTTGTCTGGATGGTATCGCGCTGCCTTGGTCTTTCCCAACCCAGCCAAGGGCCAAAACCAAGTTCAGGCTCGAGTTCAGGTCCAGGTTTCGTCTGGCGCGGCGAATCGAATCGAATCGGAGCGGGGTGGATCAAACAGGACGGGACCCTTTTTCTTTGGACTCTATCCGTGTGACCTCATGGGGAGTGGCCGGCTGCTTGGTGATTTCGTCACTGGGTATTTGAATACAACCCGGCGAGAAACATGCGCTTGCTCTCTGATCAGAGATGTCGAGCGGCAGTTTTCAAGATGCTGCACGGAGCACAGATGAGTGTTTTGGGTGGGCTCCTATGGCTGCAAATGCAAAGAACAAGGGCGTCCGCGACATCCGACCGGAAAGGAGAGAGAGTGTGCCTGATTATAAGACGGCTGGACAAAACAGGTCAGGCAGGCGCCCCCAAAGGCTGGCCGACGCTGATGCTGATGCTGATACTGAACTGGCACTGATACCGATTACCGATAGGGAAGGCCCAACGAGGGAGGAACGCCTCCCTCTCACTGTCTCGTCCCTGGGGTGGGCATTACCCAGGTACGTACCGCACACGCATACACACTACCTAGGTACTGACCAGGTACCCAGCACGCTAGAACGGGTGAGACGAGACATGCGCCGGGGCGAGCTGATAAGGGAAGGAGGGAGACAAGGGAGACCGCTGCTCGTCTTCCAGTCACCCATGGCGTCGACTGTGCCTTCCCGAGGCTCGCCCAAATCCGAACTCTATTCCTGGGGCCGTGACTGGCCCCTGGTCGCACCCCCACCTTCCCTCCCTGGGCTGGCTGGCTGGCTGGCTGGAGCGGCCATGTGGTGGTGATGTGATGGTGTTGATAGCAGCTCAACACGAGACAGGCCGAGAAACAGGCTGAGCTGGACATGACGCAGTGGCACATTCCAGGGGGCCACACAGGTGAGAGGCCAGCGGCCCTTGCTACGTGTACTGTGTATTCCATCGGATGGCAGGACACAGACGACGGGACAGTACACAGTAGGTCGTAGATGGATTGGGCGGCGGCTGGCTGGTCAGCTCGTCTGTCTGTCTGTCTGTCCTGTCTCTGTCCGAGAGCAAGCGCGAATCATCTATCCATCTGTCCTTATCGACCAGTCTACTCCGTACAGTCATCGATGCACGCAGGTGTATGTACATAGAACACGTACGAGAAACCTGTCACTCCCACGTCAAACGCACCGAGCACACGACCAGCTGGCAGCTGCTCAGTAGCTTCTGCACTACTGTCTAGTACGGGCATCGGTGCTCACAAGCGAGCTTCGCCTCTTGTCGTATGACCCGCCTGACCCGACAGCCAGCCCGACCGTCGCCCCAAAAAGCATACCTACGTAACAGCTACGGGTGCGATGCTGGCTCATTCGTTCTCTTGTTCTGCATAAGTAGTCATCCTGATCCCATCTCGCTTTCTCCAGCCCCTTTCCGAGTTCCCCGGCGGCCAGACTCCCCAACCCTTCTCAGCATGTCTTGTCAGGCTCACAGAAACGGCAAAAACTTGGACTCGGCACTGACTCGGCAGGCATCTGAGTGAGACACGGGCACGTGGGGGTGGGAAAGGGACGATGGAGTAGGGGGTGGGTGCCCATCGCCAAGTCCAATCGTCGTCCACTTTGTTAGCCTCTTTATGGTAGATGGGACCTACTCCATACGGCTACAGCATGCTCCACAGTGGTCTTTTATTGCTGGCGTCTCGACCTTCCTCATTTCCTGTGTGTTCATCAATGCACGCCTTCATTGCTTCTGTTCGACTCGGTCCGTCGGAATTTGACCGCCTAGGTACCGGACCATTTGCTTCCCTCAATGGCATCGCCCGGCGACCCGGGCTGCTTTTGTTATTGGACATCCCGGGACAGCCGCCTTCTGGAAGCCTTCTACAAATTTGACCAGCAGGGATCTTGATTGATCTGAGTGACACTGGAATGAATGTGGGACACCCTACTAGTCCTGAGATGGAAATCCGAATTTCGCACCGCTGACTCCCATTTATTCTGTCTTGAATTCCGCGTCGGTGGGCAGATGGCCGGCATTCCCTCCACGTCACGACGAGACGCTGGACGAGGCGTGTTGGATCCTGCCGCATGAAGGTAATGGCAGGTCTGTGCTACTAATCACACCTGTATGATGGCGGACTTTCCCGAGCTTGTCAACTCTATGTATTGTCTGATACTAGCTTTGCCTGCAGAAGAAAAAGCATGTCTGTGCTATCCCGTACCCTGGCGCCTGGCTTCAATGTTCTCCGGACGGGAATAATGGGGCAAGCATTCCTCTTACGCACCGGCGCAACATTGAACTGTCTCGCGTGCCTTGACCTGCGCCCCACCACCCGTCAAGGGCCTGTTATAGTCTACCATTTCGGATTGGACATCCGCAGGACTTGTGTTGTTGCACAATGACATTGTAGACTGAAATATCCTTGCGCCGCCCGCCCGTCGGCAACTGTCGCTGTGTGGGTCATCATCCAAAAATTGAATACTCGACGGCAGCTTCGGGGTGGATGGTCCAAATTGCCGGGGCGGCCAGCATCCGCCTCGTCTGCGAACACAAAGAATAAAATAAACAGGGACACTTTGTTGAACATTGCAACGCAGATCAATTGGTGCGGCACAAGAGGCACACGAGTGCTGGCCTCCGATGAAGCGTCACATCCCCAGGTGTCAAAGCTGCAGCCGTCTCGATCGAGGCATTTCTTATCATCCCCCGCTCATTCGCTGCTGCGCGCCCGGTCTTGTCCTTTGGGCGGTCGTGTGTCACCACCTCATGGACCGCCGAGCACTCCCGGGTTCGACTCATCCTCGGCTGCCTGCTTGTACATTTGTGGGGTTCCCAAGGGTTCCGACAAACAATGCCGCTGCACGTCTGTCTGCTCATGCGCGGGAAGCGTTGGTGTTGTCGATCGAATTACCTTTATCTACTGTGCAGTACTGCAATGCTGTCGGCAGCCCGCGATGTCGGGGAGCCTCCATCTCGCTCCGGGACTGCGTTTCCACTTTGGATCGTCACAAGGTCGGCAACTGATTGGAATTGATGAACACACAGACACAATAGCTGAAGTGGCAGAGTGGTGGCGGGAAGCCCTGCCATCTCACCACGTCTCACATGCCCTGATGTCCCACTCAAGAGCGTGCCGGGCAGGGATACTGGGGTACCCCACAAAGTGGATATTGAAGACTGAACACTTCAGTGCTCAGGCATCAATGCCTCTCTCAACTCTGCATGATCAAGATGTTGCATGCCGTGTCCTTTGATTCAACACACTGCAGTAATTTGCGAGCTTTGCCACCGCACACAGAATAATTGAGATCACAGTAATAAATATTCTCAAAAGAGTACACAAAGAGACAACCCTGTTTCCCCATACAATTAAAGTTAAGTTTTGCGGAGGCTCCCGTCACGCCCAAGTGCAACTATGCTGGTGTGCAGTGGTCTTATCGATCCCGCGTCGGTCGTATCTTCCCGTGATTTCTCCCAATCCCACTGGACACCACCGAGTCTGTGTAATAAATACGACCAAATACTATGTGTCTCAGACCTTGAACCTGTCGACATTCATTCCCGTGCCCCCCAAAGCCCATTCCCCTTCCACCACGCCCGCTCGCCCGCTCGCCCGCTGGCCGCCCAGCGCCCAGCGCCCAGCCGAGAGCACCCTCAGGTCTGACAGCACCAACATCAAACCCCGCGCGCAGATGACACAAGTCCAGCACAGGGCCCGCACCCTTTTTGCTTTCGTGTCCTCGGCGGTCTCAGACCCTCGGCCCAACAAGAGGCTCAGGGACGGGCGGCTGGTGACCTTGTGTGCGCGTCCCGGCTGGCGGCAAGCCCGGCGAAACACCGTAGTGGGGAGAGACTCCCGGGGTGTTGTACTGTAGTAGTAAGATCACAGGTTGGTCAAGGCAACAGCGGGGAAGGGAAAGCTGATCAGCGTCGCTCGATCCAGCAGGGCTGGGGCTGTCAGCGTCAGTGCCGATCGTCGACGGGGGCATAGGACACTGTGGTCGTTATCAGACGACCAGCCCGCTCCTTTTTCGCGATCGACTCTTGGACGGCCCGTCTCTATCTTGTCGCCGCGCCCCGAGAGCGGTCTATGGGGCCCAGCACAGCTCAGCACATGGTCCTGTTCTTGGATGAAAGAGAGAGACGCGTCAAAGTCGCTACAGATGGGGCAGATGCTGATCTGTGGCACGGACCAAAGCCTTGGGGCGACAATGAGTCTGCCGACGAGCATCTTTCCCATGTGGCATTCAGCCCGTCAGGCCCGTACACACTCGGAGCAAGCAAATGTAGTCACGTGCCGCTGTATGGCTCAAGGAGCTTCAGCAGCGTAGAGCGAGTTGACTGCAGAGTCGAGAGAATTCGTTGGGCCATGCACATTCTCGCTTCACTCCGAAAACTCCACATCCTCCTGAACATCAAGATCAACCCCTTATCGTGATGGAGACCCTTACTACGAGCATCGCCAGTTCCCCTTCCAAGTACCCTCCAATGCGGATACAATTAGTCATAGCTCTGCTACACTGATGTTGGTGTCGGTGCTTCGTTGACCGCATCGTCGTCGAGTACCCTTGTTACGCGAATGCGTCCTCTCCCAATGCGTGGTGGGTATTCGGTGGGTGCTCTGTTCACGTGTGGTCAACTGATTCCCAACCACATGTCTGAGACAGTATTCGCTTTCTGCGCCAGACACCGGCCGCAAGACTGACTGAAAGTGAAGCAATGCCCTCGATTGATATCATTCCTTTGTCTAACACTGATGAATTTCCTGTCCTGCGCGGGGTATATCATACTGAGACATCCATCACTCCTCATCCTCCTCGCCCTTCTGCTTCCTCGCCTCAGCCTCCCTCGTCCACTCCGTAGCCTTGGCCATCACCTTTTCCTTGCTCTTCGCATCGCCGTTCTCCCCCTCCCACTTGGCCCATCTCTGGAACCACTTCTTGGCCCTCAGGGCCTTGAGCCCCTTGGTCTTGGTGCCACGCTCGAAGACCTCCCGGACGTGGGTGGGGTCAGCCTTCCCATCCCCGCTCTTCTTCGCCGCGTTGTATGCTGAGATCTCCAGGTCAAGCAGCTGGTTCCACAGGTCAAACTTCTTGGGGTACGCGGACAGTATACCCTCGAACACTGTTCGGCCGTGCTCCGGGTCTCCGCTGGCGGACCGGAACTCCAGGCTGGCAAACTTGGTCATTAGAGGGACGTGAGTGTGAGTAGGGAGTCGTTGTGTTGCGCGGTGGATGAGAGCACGACCACGGTCTGCATCCATTACTGTGTTGTGTAGGAAATTCGCGTAGTTGGTCCAGACTTGCGGCGACTTGGCACCGAACTTCTTGAGCATGGCCTGGTAGAGCTCATCGGCTTTCTGTATACTAGTCAGCACTGTCACACTACACAGTCGAGAACGGGGCCAACCTACATCCTGTTTTCCGGTTGTGATGTAAATGTTGATGAGCCGCTCGTGGACTACTTGTTCGTCATTGTACGAACACGCGCGTTTGAACACATCCGACATCGTCTCATCTGTTCCAAAGGCGTTTTCCAAGTTCATATAGGCAATCCATACGTTGAGCTTCTCTCCTTCTTCGCGGATGTTGATTGTCTTGAGAGCACGCTCCGCAATCTCGCGCGCCCTTGCTGGTTCGCTGACTTGCGCTTGGAAGGCCATATATCGCACCCACAAGTCAGAGGAATCTGTTTGCCCAAGCAATAGCCTTTCGTAATCCTCCGCCGTCTGGGGCCCGTTGACGTCCAGCTGAGCTGTCCGGTCAATTTGAATTTCTGCCTTCCTCTTCTTCTTCCTTTTCTCTGTGTTGTCATCGGCATGAGTTGTTTCAGCGCCTGACTCATCACCAGCTTCATCTAGAGCACCAGCAGACCAATCGAAACCACCGGCATCTAGGCCGCCAGCGTCCCCGGACGATGCGTCTACCATCGCAGCGTCTTCATCCTCTTCTTCCGGGTCGCCAAGATTGTCGGTACCTTGAATGATGACCTCAGCGGCGTCCATGAACTCGTCGTCATCGTCGCTGTCGTCCTCTGAGTCCGAATCCAATGGCGCACCTGCTTCATCGTCCGAGTCACACATGTCCGACTCCTCGTCATCGCCCTCAAAGTAGGATGCCTTGAGCCCGAAGCTGATCTGTTTCTTCGCAGAATCGATCTTCAGAATCCGGGCCTTCACTTTATCACCAGCACTGTAAAGTTTCCTGGCATCCTTGACGGATTTCTCCGCCATCTGACTCCGGTGGCAGAGACCACTGACGTTGGCGGACCCATCGATGACAAGGAAAGCCCCAAATTCTTCAACACCGCGGATTTTGCCCTTCACTACTTGCCCTTCCTTGAAATCAGCAAGAGTGAGAGGTGCCACATAGTCATGCTCAACCACGGAAGCCTTCAGGCTCAGATTGACCTGTCCAAGAGCCGAGTCGATGGCTATGATGCGGCCCTTCACGAGCTGGTCCATGCGGAAATGCTCCTTCCATCTCTTCAAAAAGGTGTCTGATAAGTCTGTGATCTTGACGAAGGCTGTGACGTGGCCCCCGAGATTGACGAACAAGCCTAGGTCCGCAACATGCCTGACGAATCCTCGTACGACTTCACCAGTCTTGAGACCAGAGACCACGGTAATCTCACGGTCCTTGACAGGTAAAGCAGAGTTGAGAACTCGCGATGGACGCGTCGAAAGCCGTATTTTCTTGTTGCTTGCGTCAACATCGACAACAGCCACTCGGACAATCTCATTCCTCTTGAAATCTTTGGGGCTGGCCTCATCATAGTCGTCTGCCAAGTCGACAAGATGCACAGGAGCGGAAACATCTTCGCTCAGCTGGACCAGGACTGATCTGTCAGTGACTTTGGTGACCTTGCCAGGAAGTACCAGGCCCTTCTTGATGTTGTCCCAGGTAATGGCATTGGAGTCATCCGAGGTCCTAGCTGTGAGGTCCAGGCGGTTCTTGGACGCCTCGACAGCCTTTACCCGTACCTTGATTGCACAGCCAATGGGGAAATTGGCAGAGAGATTGCCCAGTTGACCCAAGTCGTCGGAAGCGTCGCTGGCGGCCATCCTTCCACGGACAGACGGTGAAAGATTGACCCAGATGTAATTCGCCTTGATGTTGTTTACAAATCCCACACATTCAGAACCCTGTTCGATCTGGTCCAGTGACAGAGGCTCACAGCCACCCTCCTCCTTCAGGTCGCTGGGCTTTGCTGACAACTCGATCAGAGAATGTGTTGAGCGATGCGATATGGGCAAGAAGCGATGATTTCTCGCATCATGAACCCCCAGAACCTTTACCTTGATAATCTGCTTGGGCTTGAATTTCTGAAGAGGGTTCTTCGGATGACGGATCTCATCCCACGAGTCGAAGACTTGTGAAACATCCACACGCCCTTGGAGATTGTCAGCAAGCTGGACGTTGAGCTGTGTGCTCTTGATAGACATGATCTTGGCCTTTGTAACTCTGCCAACAACGATATCATCTTCGCTCTTAATTGAATCGTCCACAGGATTCTCAACCGGCTTCGTCGAGCGCTTAGATGGCTTTTGCTCTTTGGCATCGGCCACAGAGGGAATAGCCACCACAGCGCGGGAATGGTCGCGGTCCACAGAAACGATCTTGACAGATAGGGACTGCAGCTTTTTCAAACCGAAGTCCTGCTCTTTCTGTTGTTCCGGCGGTATCATGGCCGCCGGCAGTAAGGCCGTCAAGTTGCCACCAAACTGCACGAAGACAGCAGTTGGTGTAATATTTCGAACAAATCCAGCGACCAGGTCTCCAACTTTCACCTTCTCCCAGTTGGCGACAAGTTTTCCATTTTTGGCGGCTTCCACCAGGCTTGGCTTCAGCGTGACAGTGAGGGCCCGCCGGCCCTCGTTCTTTTCTAGCACTGCCAGGTCAGTCAGCGTCTGACCTACGTAAATCCTCTTCAACGCAGCCTGGTTCTTGGCAGGACTCTTGTCCGTCAATTGCCCAATTGGAAGGACCGCTTTGAGCAGGCTGTCCTGGAGCTCAACAAAGACGTCATCCTCAGTCTTTTGGCTAACTTTGCCAGAGACCACGTCGCCTATGCCGAGATTCTTCAGAGCTAATTGCTTGTCCATTCCGAACGCAGAAGGGTCTTTGCAAGAGACCATGAGTCGACTTGTAGCAGCATCCACGTCAATGACATGGACATTGACGACTTGACCTTGCCGGAAGTGCTCCTTGGGGTTTTGAATGTAAGCCTCGCTCATCTCCGATAGTGGGAGGAAACCTCGCAGACGACCGTAGAACTGAACTACAGCGCCGTTTTGCAAGACATTGATGATCGTGCCCAGCACTTGCATTCCAATAGAAACTTCTTCAAACACTTTGATCGGAGCTGCATCCGAGTTGACCAAAGTCTTCTTCAGCGTGAGGCGTAGCTGTCCTTTGGAGGGTTCGGTCGATAATACTCGAGCTTTGACTTTCAAGCCGACTTTGAACTTCTTCTCTGGATGTTGTAGTCGAACGTCGGAAAGGTGCATCTCGGGGACGAGTCCAGATATGCCTTCGGCAATCTTGACGATGAGTCCATGGACACCATTCTCACCAACCACAAGCTTCTCAACAACACCATCGACAACGGCCCCAATAGGCACGTCTTCGACGCGCAAGAATGGCTGTTCCAGGATGCTCTTTTGAAGAGAAAGCAGGAACAGCCCGTCAAAAGCGTTGTAGCCTACTACTCTCCCCCGATGTGCTGAATCCAGTTTGTAGGGACCACTGGACTCGTACAATGCGTCGACTTTTCCATCCTTAACCCGAGATATGTGCACAAAACCAGGAACGCCCTCGACACCTACGTCGACAAAAAGGCCGATATTTGCCTCGACCCTCTTGACCACGCATGTTTCAACTATTGAAGATATCGGGAGTGCATCCAGCGGCTTCTTCGGGCTGTCTTCGAATCGAGCGCTCGGCGTCTTGAAGGACAGGACATGATCCAGAATCGAGATGCCTAGCTTAGGTTGCCTTGCCTCCGGAAACGTACAAATCACCCTGGCCCTGAGTTTCGAGCCGACTTTGTACTTGGCCTCCAGATCTGTGCCATGCGGACCTACTCCGGAGTGAACGTGATCGGCAGTCACATCGAGATCGCCCAAAACCTTACCGACAATGCCTCGTTCCGACACTTCAGATACGAGAACATCAACGGCTGTGCCAGGGACAAAAGTGTTGACGGTCGTGGCATCGAATGGAAAGCTCTTGGGGCTGGCCATCTTGTCACTGCGAGTGGTCAACTGAACAACCTTGCGATTCCCGCTCAGGCCCGTAGCCATGCAGAGGAAAACACTTCCCGGCTGTACACGATCCTCCGGGATGGCAGCATCGACCTCCTTTTTTGGCAGAAACCCGGTAATCTTGGCGTCTGCAAGACCAAGGTCCATTACGTATCCGTGGTCCTCCACACTAGCCACAGCGGCCATCACTGTGTTGTTCGCAACCAGCTCTTGTTCAGAGATTGTGGAGTTGGCGTCTTCGGGTCGCAAAGACAATTCTATCCGCCTCTTTGCTTTGCTAGGCAGCGCGGCTGAGTCTTCGATTGTGGATAGAACATAGGCTCGGACGTATTGGCCTACTTCGAAAAGGGATTTGAGGTCGAAATCGTCTTCGGTCGATTCTTCTTGATCAACGTCGCTGTCGTCTGCTGCTGCCGCTGCCGAGACTCGTTTCGTGAGACCGGGTGAGATTGAGGTGATGGAGACGTGCCCAACGAGATTGTTTGGTAGTGCTACGGCAACCTCGAAATCGTTGATGTCGCAGACTTGACCGAGGACAAGCGAGCCTTTCACAAGGCGCTGCGGAGCACGTCAGTCAAAAGTGAAGCTTCCTCAAAGCATCGAAAGAATTGTACCTTGTAGTTGAGGCCCTCGATCTTGACAGCGTCGGGATCGTGGGCCTGTCTAGCAGTCTTCTTGTCATCTTTGCCCGAGGACTTGCGTTTCTTTTTCTTTGAGTCCTTGTCCCCCTTCTTAGCCGCTTTGCCTGATTCTTCCTCGAAAAGTGCATCTTGCTTCGCTTGGATGGTTATCTGCTTGTGCTCGAGGGGAGTGAGCACGCTGCCACCTCCTCTGGGGAACAGAGGCTCTTCCTCCTTGACACGCGCAATTGATGGCGCGGAGGGAGCGGTCTTGTCCGTAGATTTGGATGTGTTCTTCTCGGGAGTCTTGTCGGCCGGCTTCTCTGATTTCACTTTCTTGGAGGGTGTATCCTTCTTGGAGACATTGCCGGGTGGCGCCCCTTTCCGTTTGAGGGTGCTCATATTTCCATTAATTTGGTGGAGCAGTCAGCTCGACGATAAGTGCGAGCTGGAGCGAGCTGGATAGATCTGGCGACAGATACAGGGTCCTATGCTCTGGGATCGAAAAAATAGATTTTTGAAGAAATTCGAGGGCGGTCGTTATCGATAAGCGATTAGATAGGGTCGACAGGGACTACAGAATAGTACGCATGTGCTCAATGTTTACGGAGTACACTACAAACTACTGCTTGCAGGGATCCCGAAGGCTGGCCAAGTACTCAAGAGTACCTACCTAGCTGGATATTGTCTCACATATTATCCCATAGGCAAATGGGTGATTATACCAAAGGCGATTGATTGTCCTAAAAATTGTTCTATAGGTTGGCCTAATGGGTTATCCTGTTTAAACTGCAGCCGAACGCTTAGTTTCCCTGCGGGCTACACACCGTGTGCGACTTAGTAGTACTGAAGTTCAACTCACCCAAACAATGTAGTTGAAGAGTTCTCCTTGAGGTGGTGTCCTTCTGATTGACAAGAGAAATCATCAGTTCAATAATATGCAGGCAAAAAAGCCACCAGACTGCGTCGTTGATCAGGATATAATTCACTCCAAGGTTGCTCAGTAGCAAGCTGCTGCAGCCTAGGCACGCGGGTAGGTGCCTTGTCAGATACCTAGGTAGCTCGTACAGGTATCTACCGGGGTGCCCGTAGTGGGGTTTCCGGGGATGTCCTGCCGAGGGGCGGGTGAGTGAACAAACACATGGGTTTCTGTGACGGCGGCCATTACGTAGCGTGAGGTCGAGTCGCTCGCAGCTGATCAATATCCCAAACAAACACCCGGGCAATTTCACAACAGTGAGATGCACCACCGGCATCTCTCAACATGACATGAGCTACGCCCGGTGAACCTGACCGTCATGAATTCTAGGAAACGAGCTCGGCGCGATGGCGGTACTCCGGGGCCGTCAAGCTCCACCACATCGCTGCAGCCTACCCGCGCCAGCACGTCGTCACAGGTCAGCGACCTGACCACCGCCCCAGTGACATCGACATCGCAGCCCGCCTCTGAAACCGCACAAGGCCAGCTGCCACCGGCCCTCAGATCCCTTGAAACGAGCAGCAAGAGCGAAAAGAGCAGCAGCAGTGTTATATCTGGGCAAGAAGGCAACAAGACTGTAGGTGAACCGTGTTGCCACCCCACTCTCCCTCCAACGGAGCAGGGCCCCTGACACCCAGGACAGGTTCACAAAACCAGGAGTTGGTACGGATCATGGCCTCGGAAATCCACGCCTTCTACCTCGATACAGAGAGAAAGCATACTAGGAAGCCCTCTCAAAGCCGGCTCCACGCCCGACTTCAGCCGATTCGAACCCAAGAAGACCGGCGACACTGCGAGCTTGAGTGGGGCGAGTCAAGCCTCGGTCAATACAATGCCAAAGGTCCGGGAGACCGACACCGACGAACCGGCCACCAAGAACGATGCAACCCCCGATGTGCAAGACGCTCAAAAGAACGGCACCAGTAATAATGGTGAGACCGTGAAGGATGCCACCCCGGACGCGAAGAAGGATAATTCGAAAGACAGCTCAGCCCCCGCCATGGACGTCGACATGCACGATGCACCGCCGGCTGCAGATACACCGCAGAGGCCATCGACGTCATCGGGCTGGTTGGGCGGATGGTTCACGGCAAACCCAGTACCGGAGAAAAAGGCAACAGTCAACGAACGCACGATGTCAGAAGCAGCAACATCTCCAAAAGAGGAAAATGAACAATCCAATGCGGAGCCAGCGCCCGCGCCCGAAAATACAGTTGCATCGGGGGCAGCTGAGGAGCCAGCTCCCGCCGCCCCGCAACGTTCCATGACTATGTGGCTCCCGTTTTGGCCAAATAACAGCGTTCCTGAAGCCGGCAAGGAGGAGCCAGCAAAGGCGCCAGAGTCAACTTCGGCGCCGGCAAAGGAGCCAGAAGACACAGTCATGGGGGAGGCTCCGCCAGCCAAACCCGAGCCTGCGACCAAACCTACGGCTGGTTCAACCTGGGCGTTCTGGTCAAAAGACACACCAAAGTCCCCAGGAGAACCAAAACGGGCCACCGAGCATGGGGAACTGGCTGTGATGGGAGATGGCTCCGAGACGCATCCTAAACGGGCGAACTCTTTGGATATGGGCCGAGACGCACCTCCGAACTTGGAACCGCCGAAGGAAGCCCCCGGGAAAATCAAGCAGATCAAGGACAAGGTGTCGAAGAAGAAAAGAAATAGGCCCCAATCTATGGATATCGACGACGTACCGTCTCGCCCACAAACCCCTAAGTCAGACGCGGCTTCTGTCAAAGCAGACTCACCCAGCAAGGCAAAGGCGAAAACACCGACAACGGCGACCAGACCAACGCCTCTAAACCTATTGTTGCCCTCATTCAAGGGCACGTACAAAATGAAGGAAAACCCTTCCATATTACGGCAGATAGCCTCATTACTGTTGCGGACCCAACAAAAGTCTACAAAACATGTCTTCCTCACCCAAGAACCACCCAAGCTCAAGAAAGCGCTGGCTATAGGCGTCCATGGGCTGTTTCCAGCAACATATCTCAGAGCTATGATCGGTCAGCCAACTGGAACATCCCTCAAATTCGCCGATCACGGCGCCGAGGGGATCCGCAGGTGGGCAGAAAGCCACGGCTGCGAAGATTGCGAAATCGAGAAGGTCGCCCTCGAGGGCGAAGGCAAGATTGCCGACCGGGTCGAGAACCTGTGGAAGCTGCTCCTCAACTGGATAGACCACATCAGAGAGGCAGACTTGATCATAGTGTCCTGCCATTCCCAAGGTGTGCCGGTCTCGGTCATGCTGCTTGCCAAGTTGATCGAGCTCGGCATCATCACCAATGCCAAGATCGGTGTGTGTGCAATGGCAGGAGTCAACCTGGGGCCGTTCCCCGACTACAAGTCCGGCATGGGGATGCTGATGGGCAGTGCCGCGGAGCTGTGGGAGTTTGCGAACTCGGAGAGCGAGGTGTCGAAGAGGTACGAGGCCTCGCTCAAAGCGGTGCTGGCCTACGGCGTCCGGATCACGTACGTCGGCAGCATCGACGACCAGCTCGTCCCGATAGAGTCGGCCATATACTCGCCGGCAAGCCACCCTTACATCTACCGCGCCGTGTTCATAGACGGGAGGATCCACGCGCCTGATTTCATCGCGCACCTGGTCGGGTTCGCGTGCAAGCTTCGCAACCTGGGCGTGTCAGACCACGGCCTGATCCGTGAGCTGTCCGTTCCGCTGGCAGGTAGCCTCTACGGCGGCGAGGGCCATTCGCGCCTTTATGACGATGGCCAGGTTTACGAGTAAGTGATAATTTCGCCCCGTACCTTCAAACCCCCCCCCCCCCCAACAACAAGCTTCCGCTCCTTTCAATTTTTATTGTGTTTGCAGGAGCTAACAGGCCACTGCCCAGCCTCGCCATATCCCACGCCCTTGAAACCACAAACGTGGGCGACGTACCATGCGAGATCCAGAAGTTTGAGGGCCTGACCACCTCGAACCCCTATCTACTCCCCTGGATCATGCGCGGCCTGCTAGAAGAAGACTTCGTCAAGACGGAGCTGAGCACTGAGACGGAGGAGCTCCTGAAACAGTTTGATGACTGGAAGCCGACGACCAAGGCGTTGAAGGACGTCAAGTATAGACTCGAGGCTGTTAGATCAAAGTTGTAGACCGCGGCTGCTCGGTCATCGAGCCTGATTTATTGTTATGCGTGAACAGACAGACGGGCAAACAGATAGAGTGGCTGGGATGAAATCGGTTTGGTTCGGCTGGCTATACTTCTTCTTTTCTTTTGTTACCCTTTTTTGGTCCATGGTCGGTTTCGGGAGCTGTAGTCAGGGACAGGCTGGGTAGGAATATCTGGAGTAAAGCGTGCATTCAAGAGGATCGCGAACTTCAGGCTGTTGGGCCTGTACACATACATACATAACACATATTACACGCCGCTGAGCGAGCAACGGTGGCAATACCATCAATAAGAACATACTGTAATATTTCCTCAGACCTGACACTCCTGGACTGACAATGGCCTACCTGCAGGAGCAGTCCCGAAATTCACATCTATCCATCCGACAGCAGCCCAGCAAGGACTTTGGCACAGGCTGATGGACTAATAAAACTGCGACTGAGAACATGTCCAAATGATCCTGGGTAACGTTTGAAGCATCACCCTCCCTATCCCGTGTGTGAGCATGTGTGGGACACTGTTCATTACAGACTCAAACGGTGCCCAGTCCCGCATACGCCTACACGCACAGCCGCGTCCCTCACGCTCAGATGGGTCAAGCGTATGATATACTTGAAAATGCCAATCAGATATTATTAAATGACCATACAGACAGCCCCTAAAGAACGCCTAGTCCGCTTGTCCGCCCTCGCCCTTGTCAGCCGGTGGGGTCCTGCACGCAATGCAGCAGACGTGATGCAACGAGGAGTGAGGCGAAGTAGGCCAAACCCTTGGGAGACGTAAAAGACAAAAACCATGCTCGCCTGCTGATATCTACACGTTCCCGCACTCCACTTATGCAATCTGCCGTCATGGTCCCTGCAGCTCGGTGCCTACTATGTGCTTATGTGCTTGCTTCCCAGTAGTTTTGGGTAGGTCTGGTGTGTTTCTCCCTCAGGTTCCTCCCCTGTATTAAAATACGGTAGTAAGGTTTCAATCCTCCATCTCGGTATCAACCACCCCGTTCAAACTCTGTCTGGCCCCTGCGGTAGGGGCGACACCAATGCGCGCCCCGCTCCCGTCGAACACCCACGGACCAGCGTCGTTCCTGGGTGTGATAGGCCCTTCGTGCCCGTTGGTGACATGGTTACCGATGCTGTTTGGACTCGGTGTTCTGCGGCCATTAATCGGAACTGGATCAGAGGTTGCGTGCGATTCCTCGCCGCCCGGTCGAGAAGATGAAGTTGTCGAGGGTGTGCTAGCTCCACCGTCGCTCATAGCTGCCTCGACTGAGGCGGCAATCTCAGCGTTCACCATCGCGGCTTCTGGTGCTTCTATTGCTGATGTGTTCGCCGTCGGTAGATTCGTTCTTGACCGCGAACGTTCAATCGAGGTCCGGGCTCTTTCGGCGGCGGTCGCCCTCGCACGCTCCAGCGATGTCCTGATCCTGTCCACGGACTGTCTGGGCACGTCAACAGGGGCAGGATCCAGACGAGGTCCCTTCGAGCGGCTGCCTTCTGGATCTTCAGCATCCTTGCCCTCCGCCTCATCCTCCAGCTGCTCCCAGTCTTCAGGATCCTCCACTTCGGCCTCCAGGTCCGCAGCTGCGCGACAGTTTGGGCAAATGAAAATGGGATAGTGTGGCGATTGTAAGAGGCTACGAATGCATTTGAAGTGCCATGTGTGGGAGCACGGCGCCACGAAAAGACACTGGCAAGGCTGTAGCAGTGGATGTCAGCAAGTTCTTCTCGAGACTCAAGTGGTGATGACAGAGACTCGGGACATACAGCGATCGAGTTCAAACAGATGGAACAGTCCTGGGAATAGTTTTGGCCCCCTGCGCCTTCAGCTTTGGTCATATTCCACAGGCGCTTGTGTGAGTTCATGCTGCAGATTTGAGGCTGGTTAGCAAATGCTGGGACGTGAAGGTTTGCAGCACGAGCGGTGCTTCCCAGTTCTCAGAACGTACTTGAACTTGTTCAGCTTGTTCTGCCAGCCGCGATTCAACTCCAGCCGCATCTTGACACAGCGGAATATCATTTCCTCGCCGCCCTTGAAGTCGATTCCCAGCTGCACCACATCCCCGTCGTTGACCGGGAAGGGCTTGGATTCCTGGCCGGGCGGACTCAATCTTATGTGGTTCAGGAACGTGCCACTGCTACTCTTGACATCCTTTATGAACCATTTCCCCTCCTCAGACCAGAACTCGCAGTGTCGCCGGCTGACGACTTTAGACTTGAAGCCAACCGGTGCTGCGGACGGCACATTCGCTGGAACGGCTGGCTGGCTGTCTCGCTCGGAATAACGACCGACACGGATAATCTCAGCCCCACTCGGCAGCGTGCGGGCTATCGGGGAGAAGTGCAGGGACGGTCGCTGGCTCCTAGGGTCGACGAAGACTGAAAATCGAATGGATGGCAGGACGCCGCCGGGGTTGCCACCTTCGGCGGCGTCGTTGTGGGAACCAGCCATTGCAGTGCCTGTCGTCGCTGACCTCGACCGCGTCATGCTGCGACGGCTCGGTGGCTCTGGCTCTGCTGGTGTAGTAATGATAGTCCCCGGATGAGGTGCCCCTACGAAGGCTGAATGCACGGCAGCGGGATCGTCGGTTTCGTCTAGATCGTCGGGAGTTGACCTCGATGATGGACCCAAGGGATGGGACAAAGCAGGCACTAGCGTGAAACGGCGCGAGGCGGTCGTAGGGTCGTCGGTGGTCGAGGTGATGGAGGTCGGATGTGAGGTCCTAGGAGTGTGAGAGGTTGATCGCGTGAGGCCAGGCCGGGGCCGGGAGGAAGCGTCTGTTGTGGTGTTGGTGGTGGGCGTGGAGGCGCTGCTGTGGTCCCTTGAGAGGAGGTGCTGATGGGTGTAGTTGCGGAGATAACTCAGGCCCCTCCTTGTCCTGGAGGTCGAGCCCGTTGGATGATGGAATGTTGAAGCGGAGGCAGAGATGGATGGAGGTGAGGCTGCCAAGGGAACAGAACCGGTCAGTGCCGCAGGTGCAGGAGACGTAAACATTTCAGTTGAGTTTGGAAACGAGAGGTGCACGGGCAGAAAGCTGCGACAATGACGATGGAGTGTTATGCCCCAGTCCAATAGAGGGTAGACTTTTGGTTGGGCCGGGACGGTGCAGTCAGTCGGTCAGTCAGTAAGTAAGTCAGGCCAGGCAGTCCGTCGGCGCGATACAATCCAACCAGGCGCAGTCCTGCGGCTCCCTAGTTCTCTGCTAGGCAGGCAAGCTCTTGCACTTGAGCAGGTGGTGAGCGGCGGGACGGGAAGGGCAGATCAGTTGGGCAAAGAGTCTGGCCAGTGGCAGTCTGGCAGTAGTAGGGCAACGGGCAGGTGATTCAAGCTTTCAGGAGACCTGGACACGGCCTTCCAATCGCCAGCGGCCAAGCAAGGGTTGGCACTTTGACCTTTTGTCTGTGGACTGTCGGATGGCGCTTTCCACTCGCAGGTTTGCTATCCTGCAGGGCAGGGCGGGGCGGGCGGGGCCTTTGGGCCGGGGGGAAGGGGCCGATTGGGGACAGGCCGCAAGTCGATGGAGATGTTTGGATTAATATGCTGGGCGTTGGAAGGATTTCTGCAATGGCCGAGGCGAGACCCAATTCGCATCCACCTTCGGTTGTTTGCTTGGCTGGTTGACGGGCCTGGTCGGATTTCTTCAGACCGCAGAAAGGGCCTTGACCACCACCAAAAACACTTGCTTTCAGTTCACGTACCCGATTTGTCGGATATTGTGTTGAATTATGAATTTGGTGGTGCAGACCACCAGACACTTGAAGAGTAAAGTCGATCCTGAAGAGTTGTTGTTTTTTAGGTAAGCCGATAAGGAGGCGAGGGTCTGAACGGGCTGGCTGTGTGTAGCGTAGCAGTAGCTGTGTACTTAAGTAGCTTGTGTAGCTATGGGACGGGCGGTCAAGGCCTTTTTGAGATTTCCTCCGGGCCCTCTCCGGCTCTCTTTCGTTTGGGTCTCGACTCGGGCTCGACTCAGACCCAGACTCGGGCTTCGACTGGGTGCAGATGAGCTTTGACTGTGCAGTCAGTCGGTCTCAGGCTGCGCTCGTACTGTAACTCTCAGTCTGCAGGGTGACATCGATGTTGCAGACTGGAAGGGTTTGCGGCGAGGCGAGGCGATGAGATGTACTGTATGCAATGTGGTGTGACTTGCGGATTTTGGCCACCTGGGCGGTCGTGAGGCGTGAGGCGTTAGGCGTTCTTGAGATGATGGATGGATGGTCAGAGAAGGGAAAAGGAGACGACAGGGCCGACTCGAGAGAGCCTGCAGAGAAAGAGGCGGACTAACTTCCTGAACCAAAGTCTGACCTGCCTGCCTGTCGGTTCAAAACAGGACCTGGCAGTGAAAAGACGAGGTAGGGAAGGGGCGGATGATCGGTACAATTAAATTTCGCTGAGGTGCGACGAATATGGGCCCGGAAGACTGGAGGTCCAATTTCGCAGGCCAATATCAGCCGGGCTGGGCTGGCTTGGAGGGTGGGAGCGATGTGGTGATCGAAAAGGCTGTGTGGGAGACAAGGCTGAACAGACTGGACACACCAACCACACACACACACACATATGCACATATAAATGGGAACAAAACAGAAACAAGAATTCGATCTGGAAAAGGAGGCAGGGCAGGAGGTGGTATAGTATTAGTCTGGTGTGGTGTGGTGTGTTGTACGGTACCGCAGACGAGATCAAATACAGATTTGGATACGTCGAGCCAATGATCGTGGGTCACACATAGATAGAGATAGAGATACAGCACCGGCACGCACAGAATCAGAAACTGAACGCCCTGCTCTCCTTGTTGCAAACACTAATAACAAAAGCCCTCGCCTGCCGGTCAGCAGTGCAGTACGCACGGCACGCAGTTGACTGCGCAGTAGACTACGCCCAGTACCAGAACTGATGTCTGATGTCAGAAGTCAGAAGTCAGGTAACACAGTACCTGGTCCTGGTCCCGGTCCTGGTCTGCTACGCCACATCGAGCCTCCAGCCGGCGTCGCAAAAAGCAGTATAGGCAGTCCAGTCGTATCCACAAGGTCCCATCTCATCCGCGCAAGCCTCCGAGTGTCCTCCTATCTGGGAAGAATGCCAGACTACCTTGACCAGAATAGATTGGACAAGACGGTTTGGCAGCGCCTGCCCATCGTCCGAAGGCAACGGTTTGGACCTAGTCTAACAAGCCCAGGCCTGGCCCCAGGGATGTCGTTGCCGTTGATGAAGCCGCCAGAGCTGTTAGTTTAGTCCAATCCCGCCCCCTCGGATATCGCGCCTCAATGGCGTCGTGGTTGCCACGCAGGTGCGGGTTTTACGGGTTGGGCACAGCTACTGGCTGACATTGGGACTGGCAGGCTGCGCCCAGAATCATCAAGTTGAGACGGGCAAGACACAGACAGGCAGACAGGTTGAGGCTTGCACTCCCGCAGCGCCCCAAGCCAGAAATCACGCGGGGGATCGGCGGCCGAGGCAGAAGCCAAGATCACAGGGCGAAACCAGGTCTCCGATCGTGAATTGAATTCTACATACGGTAGTAGACTGCATGTACATTTTCAGGAACGCCCGCCCCCCCTTTCTCTCCGGACAATGCCTTCGCCAGCCTGTGCCAGCGGAGAACGAAACACGCTGGACGATCCTTCAAACCGCCCTCGGCCGGTGGCTTCCAGCCTGGCTCGCATTGGAACCCATCTTCGCCTAGGACTACGGCTAGGTGGTGTGCAGGCTAGAGGCCTAGGTACTCATGCGCAGGCACTGGGCCGTCGGCGCTACGGGAAGGTGTGTGCAGCGGCGTTCCGTTGCTTTTGCTCAGGAATTAGAAATTAGGATCAGAGGGAAGACCTATGTCTACTCCAGTACATAGTCAGTAAGCGCGCATTACCCGCGCTTGCAACCCCGACGCCAATGACCAAATCCTGCATGCCCTGCATGTCCTGCATGAAAGACCGAAGTGGGGACTGTGGTGGTGAGTGTGTTTGTCTGTTGTACTGCATGTGTTCATGTAGAATAATTAGGAAAATACTGCATGGACGAGCCGAGCTGCTACAGTATGGAGGGGCTGAAACTTAAAATATCAGCACGTACACAGCACAGAGTGTTCCCAGCTACCTGGACGTGGCCCTTTACGGGAGCAATTCCGACGAACTAAAACATCCTGTGGTATCAGCAGTCAATCGGCCGACCTAGGCTCCCCGGCGAACCACCAATATCCGACTCGGTAATGAGCGGGCAGGCCTTGGGTAGCGGGATCTGCTCCGCCGACTATACCGGCGAAAGCTATCGACTCTGGCGGCCGAGGGTCGCGTCGCCAGCAGGCCAGTATAGATCTGTTGCCACCTCCACCTAGGCTGCCGGGGCCCAGGGAACGCATGATGGGAGAGGGGATTCCCATACCGCCACTGGGTAGTATTTAGTGTGATCTCTCGTGAGACGCCAGGCCGTCTGACTTCCCCAACCTGACTTCCGTGCCCACCCATGGATGGCGTGACAATACAGAGCCCAGAGTCTCGAGTGTGGGATCTGGAACAAGGTCATTGATTCGGTCCAGGGCCACATGATCTGACAGATGACGACTGCCATGAACCGGCATTGCTGAGTCTTGCATGGGGTGCCATGCCCTCTCTGCCCAATGCGCAGCCCTGCGCCGCCCCCGTCCTCGGCGTCCAGACCCCCCTCCCGGCTGGCTGGCCCCTTCATCTGCTGCAACTCGAGCCGTCAAATCTCGGTGCGTGGGGCTCTCAGGCTCCCGTTTGCCCTCGCTATCACGCTCTTGGACCCCACGCTCGGTCGGGGGATTCTCGTGCACCCTGGTGGTCGGGATCCCGTGGGCGGTGAGGTCGGACTTCATCCGGGCGCACCATCCTCTCCAGAAACCCTTGAATTAATTTGTCCTCTAAACTACTGTGCAGTTTTCACAGACTATTGGCAACCATAGTTGGTTCAAGTTATTCGTATCAAGGATCCACTGGACACTTGCCGCGGCTCCTTTCTATTATTCTGCGGCGCAGTTCAGACTGCGCAACCCAAGGCCAACTCAATGCGTGAATTACCTGTGAACAAGCCTCCATCCTCTCAGGCTTATGTCAGAGACAGCCAATTAGTCGAGCATCTCGGAGCGCGCGCTTTTCTACTATGACTTTGAGACAAAATTATGACTCGCCAGGGCGACATATGACAGCCAAAGTTTTTCTGTCTGTGGCGAATATTGGGGGCAACCTGTCATTGAGAAAACAGATGCCTTTTCCTCAAACAATTCCAAAGTATCAGGCCTGGAAATTCTAAGGATGCGCCCATTGCCGTTACGAGCAGGCCTGCAGGCAGTCCCATACCGGTACACATTCAACCACCAATATCGCTCACATCGTCTCGTGAGATTTTCCAAGATTCTCTAATCTGAGATGTCAATCAAAATATTCGCAGAGGAAGACATCTTCACTCCCATACAGTGAGGGCTTCAGTCATACAGGTATGCTGGAAGAATGTACACCAACACAAAGAGGGCGTGACTTTGTTTCCTGCGGCGTGCCCATGTCTTCAGGTCTGCTGCCGCTTTTGTGGATTTCCGGGTCAGACACTCTCTCGCATCGGTTCTATTTCTGTAGAAGCTCAGGAATATGCTTTCCGTCTCTTTTCGATCAGTCTCGAGGGAAATCCATGTTCAGTCCTCTGGTATCATCTGTAGTTGCATGTCCTAATTCGGATTTGAGACATGTTTCTCGCTGAGCCTTGAACTCGTTCGTAGCTACACAGCCAGATGTGTACAAATGTTATTTTTTAGCGACACCTATCACAACATGTTGACGTTGACTCCTGGCTCGGGCGGCGATTCTCGTCAAGCCTTACGTGTAACGCTGGGATGCCCGCAGGATCTTCAGGTCGAAGTGTCCCTCAGAGCCACACATACTTCCCCAAAAACTCACTAATTCCTTTCAATTCGTTGAAGTGATCCATCCGCATGATCTGTGTTATTGTCTTAAACGGTTGATCTGTTATGCAACGGGTTCCAATGTAGGAAGCTGGCTATCGAAGCCGGCACGATGGCTTGATGCTGTTTAGCAGCAGGTCAGGCATGGAGCGAAGGAATAGAAGTTGAGCAGTGACAAAGTCGAACCTTAAGAAAAATGACCGGTGCGGGCCTTGAGGATAGCTGGGAAATGCTACCTTGCTTGTAAGATCCTGCTCTCAAAAGAAGGCTCCGCGGTCAATGCTACTGTGAGGATGCTTGAGGTGGACCGGCCAAGGTGAGAGAGAGGCGGATCGCAGCATTATCTGCGGCGTGTGTCATTATTTATGTAGAGACTAAACTATCTCGTCATGAGACGGGCGATCTTGTCGGGCGACAAGGCGAAGAGTGTACAAGGAGACAGTGTAAAGAGCATATCAAAAGCCGGCCGAGAGTTTTCGGGTAGTCTACGTATTTTTTGCCAGGGAGTGGTGTGTTGCCGTGCGGCTTATCGATAAAGGCTTGCATGCGCCTGGTGCAAACCGGTCTCAAAACAATTCTCTGGCTTTGACATCACTGTAGCACTCAGCCTTGCCCAAGTGACTCTAAAACAAAGATGCTGCGCTCATGTTGTTCGCGCCTGCCAGCGAGGCTACATGGCCTCGCAAAACCTCACAGCATCAGTGCCAGGCCATCATTCGGAACGAGGTCCTTGGCTACCGTCGCCCCTCCTCCTGCTGCCCGAGTATGCCGACCAGCCATCTCTTGCGCCGTCCCCATCTTCCCGTGTGCTAACTTGCATTGTTCCAGGAACCCACCGAGCTTAGCGACGTCACCACACTTCCGAATGGAATCCGGGTCGCCACAGAAGCTCTTCCAGATGCCTTTTCTGGCATGGGAGTCTACATCGACGCCGGGTCGCGGTACGAGAACGACCACCTGCGCGGTGCGAGCCACATCATGGACCGACTTGCCTTCAAGTCGACCTCGAGACACTCGGCCGACGAGATACTGGAGCAAGTCGAGCACCTGGGTGGAAACGTGCAATGCGCCTCCTCTCGAGAATCCATGATGTATCAGGCCGCCACATTCAACAACGCCATCCCCACCGCGGTCGGCTTGCTCGCCGAGACAATACGGGACCCCAAGCTCACAGAGGAGGAGGTGCAGCAACAACTGCTCACGGCTGAGTACGAGATCACGGAGATTTGGTCCAAGCCAGACCTCATCCTGCCTGAGTTGGTTCACACAGCAGCCTTCAAGGACAACACCCTCGGCAACCCCTTGCTCTGCCCACAGGAACGTCTCGGTGCCATCGACAAGAGTGTCATCCAGGCCTATAGGGACGCCTTCTTCAGGCCCGAGCGAATGGTCGTTGCTTTCGCAGGCATACCTCACTCTGAAGCTGTCAAGCTGGCCGAGCAGCACTTCGGCGACATGAAAGGCACAGGGCTGCCGGCCATCTCAGACGCCACATCCGAAGCTTCAGTAGAATCTGCGGCCAGTTCGCAGAGCAGCGAATCTGCCGCGTCGTCTGTCTCCTCCTTGTCCTCTGCATCACCGCAGCAGTCGTCCAAGCTTTTCTCCAAAATACCATTCTTGAAGAATCTCTCCACTTCAGCACCACACAACGCCTCCATCGCCTCCTCTCCTTATCTCCCTCTGTCTGGCGAGGACCCCCATCGCCCCGCCCATTATACAGGTGGTTTCCTCTCCCTCCCCACGCAACCGCCTTCCCCAAATCCCATGATGCCCGCTTTCACACATATTCACCTTGCTTTCGAGGGTCTGCCCATCTCTTCGGATGACATCTATGCTCTCGCCACTCTGCAAACCCTTCTCGGAGGAGGAGGCTCCTTCTCGGCCGGCGGACCCGGCAAGGGCATGTACTCACGCCTGTACACCAACGTACTAAACCATTACGGATGGGTCGAGTCATGCGTCGCTTTCAACCACAGCTACACCGACAGCGGTCTCTTCGGCATCGCGGCGTCCTGCTATCCAGGCCGAACCGACAAGATGCTCGAGATAATGTGTCGGGAACTCTGGGCCTTGACGCTGGACTCGGGCTTTTCTCGCCTCAAGGAAGGAGAGGTCTCCCGTGCCAAGAATCAGCTACGGTCCAGCCTGCTAATGAACCTCGAGAGCCGCATGGTGGAGCTTGAGGACCTTGGGAGGCAGGTGCAGGTCCACGGCCGCAAGGTTCCCGTGCAGGAGATGACGCGGAGGATCAGCGAGCTTACGATCCGAGACCTGAGGCGCGTGGCCAAGATGGTCGTTGGCGGAATGGTCAATAACATCGGGAACGGAAGCGGCGCACCGACTGTGGTATTGCAGGAGGCGGAGGCGCCGGGTGCCAGGACGACGACACTGTCTTGGGACGAGATCCAGGATACGATTCACCGGTCGAGGCTTGGGAGGCAGGCTTAAAGGGTGGATGATGACGAATTCCAGCACTGGTGGCGCGGAAAGCGGACGCGACCGTTCCCAGGAGAGACTTGGGGAAGAAATGTTATCTAGGGGCATCGCTGCCCAACGAGACGCGCCTCGCCGTCTTCTAGGGGTCGTGGGACACTGTTGCTAGGGCTAATATTGGCAAGGCTTTGCTGAAGGGGTGTCCCTCTAAACGCGGGGCAGCATATGTGAAATATACTAGAGACAATACCTCACTGTACACAAGGTCACATTCGTGACCGATTCGTCTATCTGCCATAAGAAGATTGCATGATGAGAAACAGGATCTGCAGCTGCTATTAAGTCGATTGACTTTGTAAAGTACAACACCTAGCTGAAGCCCACCTCCTGCCAAACCCTCTTGAAGAAACATAGACCTTGGCGCACATGGCCTCCTTTATCGGTACTGAGCAAGCAGATCAGCGACCGTCCTGAGACTAAACACTACACAACGCCAGGATTTGCGAACGAAATCCAATGGTGGACGGCAGAAAAGGGACTCACTTTCTTGAAGCCAATCGCCTCGGCGGTCTCGCGGAACGCCTGCCTGGACATATTGAGCCCGTACTTGCGGATCAGGCCCGTCTTCTTCCTGTCACCCGTCACACGGCTTCGAGGGCGGGGCGAGACTCTGTCAGCCAAGACAGTTTCGCGCAGGCCATGTCTCTGTCGTTTGATGAGGAGGAATTGTGGCCGGGGACTTACCAGCCTCGAGACCCTTTGCCGTATGTGCGCGGGTGAGAATACCAGATATTTTCGTGAGCCATGTTGTTCTTATTTCGGTGGAATTTAGAGATAGCAACAACAGAAGAAAGGATAAGGCAGAGAAGATAGCGTACAACATTCGAGAAGGGCCCCAGAGGGGCTTTTAGAGACGCTCAAGAAGAGACCGCAAGGCCTCCCAAGCAATATTGGGCCATCAAGGTTCTTTGCTGTGATTGCGGACATCAAGGTCCTCAGCCTCACAAAAGCCCATGCGCCCCGCTGAGGACAAAAGGAAAGGGAAGGGGATGTCATACGACGTCATGTTTAAATCAAGCTTGAGTACCGACCGATTCATTAGAAAGGCCACGCTATGGTGAAGTGAAGTAGTATGGCCGGGACTCAAGAGGCTGAATCTCGTTATTGCTATCTCTTAAAAACCTGATGTCCAAGCCTCTCGATCTCCCTTCCCTCCTGGGTATTCTTGCCCGCAGCATCCAGCAACTTCAACCACGCTTCTTGATCCTTGATTTTGACGGCCTCCTCCGCAGCCTTGACACGCATGCCGCACTTTTCGTACATGGTAACTGAGGCACCTGGCTCGAGGTTGGTGCATTTTGAAATGAAGAGTGATGCGAGGCGAGGATTGCCCGCTTGAAGTATAAGGTTGTAAAATGGCTGTTGATCGAGGTCAGTATATCGATGGCCTGGAATTCAGAGAATGTTCGGCTTGACTTACCTCCCACCCGATTGGGCTCTTCCGTTGCTTCGATATATCCTCCAGCTCGTTCCAATCGCGCTTGGCGACGAAGGCCCGCAAGCGAATCCACCAGGCCACCTTCTCCGGTACCTTGAACTCATTCTGTATCTTCTTGGCCCGACCGCTGTAGCCTAGTCTAATCAGCTTGAACATGGTCTCGTTGACACTTAGCCCCGTGAAGCTATCAGTCAAGTCACGATCAAAGGCTTCCTGCATCCGCAAGAGTGTCACTGCCTCCTTTGACGCGGCCAATTCAAAGGCGTTCTCTTTGCTGTTGTCGCTCAACAATTTGGCCGCCAGCGCCAGCTTGTCCGAAGCTGTCCGGCTGTCCGGCTGCACCAAAGACTCGCGTATGAATACGGACGCGCCGTCCAGGCGACGGTCGTCTTGATAATACAAATCTTTTAGAAGAGCACTGTCATCTTCGCGAAGCGCAGATGACTCGACCAGCGCTGTGGCCACAGGTCTGTGATTGATTGTGCGGAAGAAGGCAGCCAAAGGAAGCTTCCGGCGCAGCGTGTGTAGAACGAAATAGACGAGGTCTGTGTCACCGCTCTCGATCGCCTTATCAAGGGCCATCTCGTCCTCTTCCATGCTGAGCAGCAGTGGGACCTGCCGGCCGGCTCGAGGCTCGTGGTTGAGGAGCTCGGTGGCCAGGCGTCCACGTCCCTCATCGTAAGCGGCGCGCGCAATGGCCTCAAAGGATATGCCAGGCTTGCCAGACAGCTTGTCGACTATGAGGCGGCAAATGGTTTCATCATCTTCTGACCCTGTGCGGACTTTTGATGACGCCCAGTGCACATAAATCTTGTCTGAGGACAGCCGTAGATAGCCTGCTATGCGTAGGGCAAGCAAATACTCGTGGCGATTAAGCAGGCGTTTGATCAGTCCTTCGGGCGTCAAACGTTGGAATTGATCGTATGATATAGGAAGCCCGACTTCATAGAAGCGTACCGCGTTGAGGACGCGCAGAGTCTCACACATATCGACGAAGTCATCGCTGTTGTAGATGTCCAATACGGACTTGCCAAACGAGGCGGCCTTGAGCAGTTGCTTCTGCCAATGAATACTAAACTCTTGTCCGGCGGCATTAACGCAAGTATCCACTGCTTCGACAAGGTTGGAGCGGATGAGTTGAATGTTGTCATCGGCTTTGGGGGATTGAATGTCCAGCTGAGCCACGGCATCCACCAGGATCGAAGCAGGAGACTCCGTTCCGAACCTGAAGACCTCGTCTGTGACATCCGGTACTTTTTGAAGCAAGTCACAGACGTCATTCGTGAGGACCCGGACGCCATCGTGGTCCTGTATCATATGCACTCTGCCTTCATAAAAGAACTTGGCCACGGCACCTCCTGGTCCAACAACATGGACCTCGTCCTCCCAGGCAATAACGACGGCATCGTTGCCGCACCATTGCACATACTTTGGTGAAATTCGTGATCTGGAATCGTACTCGGTCAAGCGATTCTGAAAGTCACTCGTAATGACATGGACCTTGCCGGTATATGTGTATAGAGCAGCAAACTTTCCGTTTGGAGAGACGGCAATGTGTGTAAAGGGTCCCAGATCTAGGAAGCGGTCTTCTACCTCTGTAGCGTCGGCCATGTAGACGGTCTCTTCGATGCTGAGCAACGCCTCCACAGAGCGGGACAGGGTGTAACTGGGAGGTATGATTGTCCACGAGTGTACTGGTCCCTCTGGAGGCTGGGCCAGAGCTTTGGGTCGCGGCTCATCGTATGAAGACACCGAGATCAAGGCGTTGTTCGACAGCAAAGCCACGAGCCCTGATTCGTAGAATTTACAGGACTGCACGCCGAGGTCCTCTGCCCCATTACCCAGGGAGAACTGGGTGAAGTCGCCTTGGAGGTCGTAGTAGCAACGTACGATGCCATCCTTTGTCACGACCAGAAGCTTCTCGTCCTCTGACCAGCCTAGCCCCTTGATGGACCCATGTTCCCAGGGTATGCTTTTGATAAGCTTCCCAGCGCAGGTGTAGATGTCTATACTGGGCTTGGATGATTTGCCAGTACGATAAGCCAAGATTTTGGTCTCATCACGGTAAAGGGCTACATGAGGTCAGCTTCTCATGCTGTCTTGGAACTGCGGCAAGCTGCTGTTTCGATGCTGTGCAGGGCTCAGGCGAGTGAGAGCAAACAACCGTCACGACTCAGAAAAGCGAGCCTGAAGGCCGAGGGAACACACCTACTGCGCCGCCATAAGGGGCTCCGGCGACAAAGAAATTGTCTAGATCCAAGTCGAGATCAAAGACGGCCGTATAGAGCTGTGTCTTGCGATAGAATCGATCGCCGACCTTCTCCCAGCCGGCGGTGGGATGTGTCGAGTCCATCTTCTGTCTTCACCACCTCACCTCATCTTGGGGCCCTACTACAGACCTGCTTACGCGTCCCTTGATCCGAGAAGACAACTTTGAGAGTGGCTTCGTCTTCAACGAGAGTTGCGAAACGCGTGGCAGAACTCGGGCACAAGCAGGTCTAACAGGAAATATGACGAGACGTGCCTCTGGAGCGGGAGCTCAGTCAGAGGACGCACTGTTCACAGCCAGCTACAGCTACTGATCGCGCAGCCCAGGTATCTACCCAGGTCACCACAGAAGTCGCAAGGCGCAGGGGGGCCCCCCTCCACCTGACACCTGGCTAGCCTGGGCACCACCGCTATCGATAAGCGCCTGCCTGGGGTTCCGCTCACATGCTCCAGAGAGGTGACCCGTAGTAACTGAGACCAGACCCTGGGTCCCGCCCGCCTCGACAACCGGCATGGATGCAGCGTCATTGTCTGGGGACGATGATGATTGGGAGATCGTTTCCACCTCATCCCGGGCCCGATCTCCATCACCCGAGGTGAAGAACCTATCGGAGTCAGAAGCAGAAGCAGCAACAGCAGCAGACGCTGCAGCAGCACAAATAGTCGGAACCAGAGTCGAGGTTCCCACATCAGCTGCATCAACCCTTCCTCTTATACTAGCATTCACCAACATGCCCGGCTGGAAAGACGAGTACCTCTCTTCGATATTGAGAGCTGAGAAGAGCAGCCCAGTCGACCAGGAGCTTGTCGAGGCCTGTAAGCTCCTCCCAGCTCCCAAGGGCCCCCGCACATCCCTTGCATCGCTCAACAAAAGCACCGCATAGACTGACGAGCTCCCCATCTGTCCCCTCAAGGTTCACAACTCAACGACCGCATAGCAGCCCTCGAGGCCGAGAAGGCCCACTGGCAATTATCGTCACCGTCACACCCCAACCCACAACCAACGAGCACCAAGGAACCAACAACAGCAGCCGCCGCCGCCTCCGACCCCTCCCAGTCCCGCCTGCGCGCCGACCTAGCCGAAGCCCTCCGGCAAAAGTCATCCCTCGAGACACGCCTCCGCAAGACCACCAGCGAGCGCGACGCCCTGCAGGCCACGAGCCGGACGCAGGCGCGCGCGGTGCGCGACCTGACCGCCGAGCGGGACGCGCTGCGGCTGCGGGTGGGCGACCAGGCCGAGGAGCTGCGCGGCAAGAAGCAGATGCTCGAGCAGGTGCAGGACGAGGTGCTGGCCCTCGAGCTGCAGCTCAACGTGGCGGAGCAGCAGAAGGCCAAGATCGCCGCCGAGAACAAGCAGCTGATTGAGCGCTGGATGAGGAGGGCGCGGCAGGAGGCCGACGACATGAACGCTGCGAATGAGAAGCGGAGCGACGGGGTGTGAGGGAGGCATCGTGTCGAATGACTGACATGTCTCTGCTGAATATTATATGATACCACGGGAGCTGTCGAATACGATGGTCTGACGGACCTTGGCCACACCGAGGCAAGGCGAGGCAAGCCAGAGTAGAGAAGGGTATCTTGGTTGGTATGCCGGCTACAGCGCCTCTTCTCTATATGCCGTACTCGCTACAATGCTATGGAAAAAAGGTGCGTAAAGGGGAACAAACAGAGATCGCTCTGACCCCATTCTTCTCATCCAACAATGCCTCTTCAATGTATGCTTCCTATGCGCTGCTCCCTATGCGTTTGCGACGGGGGTATGAAACTGCAAAAACACAAGCTCTCTCCTTCTATGTGCAATGTTGGTTCCTCCAAATAGTCATCGGCTAATGGTGAACCGTCGAAATAGGCGCCCCCTACTCCGACCAAGCCCCTACTTCTTGGTCGCAATGAAGTAATCGCCCTGGGATTCAGTCCAACTCACGCCATTTTCAGGCCAGCGGTACTTCCTGACGTCGAGAATCTGCGTGGCGATATCGTTTGTATGGTATGCTGAAGAGCTGACGAAGTTCTTAAGCGACACAAGCCTGCAGTCTTGCTTCAAATCCAAGAACATTATCTTGAGAGTGTCGTTCAGCTGCGGCGTGAACGCAAAGTTGTTGGCCAATACCACGTCAGCGCGCTTGAGAACATCCCTTATGGCCTCGTCCTTAGTGAAGTCGTTATGCACGAACCGGATCCTGCCCGGTTGGATCCCCCAAAGCTTGCACCGGGCCCGGAACTCGGAGTGCTGGGCCTTAGCCAGCGTCGCCGGGCCCTCCATCATTTCGCAGCCCCAGCTTTCGCATCCAACCTCGAGTGCTGCCTGGAGTGTCACATTTCCGACGCCCGACCCAAGGTCGACAAAGACTTGGTCCGACGTCATTTGCAATTCTTGGCACAGGGCTTGATGCACAAAGCTCCTGTTCATTTCGCCGTAGACGTTATCGGTGCCGTTGTCGTACTTCTTCAAAATATCGACCTTTGGTGTAACAACGCGGTCGTATACCTGGGTTAGGATGAGACCGACGAGGCTCTGGGATAGCTCATGTTGCTTGTCGATGGCTGCGACGATCGCGCCGGTCTTGAGGAGGTGGAGCACAGCACTGTTGTACTTTTCTATGGCCGCCTTGTATCCTGCCAAATTCAAGATCTGAGAGTTCGAGTTTCGCTGCAACTGTCGAATGATATCCTTGAATCCGTATTCCTCGGCTTGCGCAGCTGTGAGAAATGTATCGTGGACGTTCAGCACGACTTTTTCGATATCCTCGATGACGTCTAGTTTGTCCTTTGACTTCGAAAGCACAAATCTGGTCTCGCGGTATCAGTATTGAGGTTCAGGCAGGAAGCGATGGCAGCAACTGCGCCAGGGTGTGTCGTAACGTACCGCTCTCTTGTCAGGGAGCCCGGGTACTGCAACTTGACCACGAGCTCCTCAGGGTCGGCATCGGGGAAGTGAGGCTTGTCTCCATGCTCGAGCGAGACGATGTCTGCGGCATGTATAATCTTAGGCGCCTTGCCGGTGTCTTTGTACCCATTGGCAGCAAGCTCCGCCAGCGCAGAGTGCTGCAGCTTGCGGTTGGGGTCCATGCGTGTAGACATCTTGCGTCGCTTCAAACGGCTTTCCCAGTCGTCGTCGTCGTCATCGGCACTGGCGTCATCAGAGTCAAAGGCGACACGATCGCTGTCGGTAGCGGGGGAGCGTATGCGTTTGCGATCGGTTGCGGGCGGGGCGAGGAAGCCCTTCTCGTCGGACAAGGTGAAGGGGCTCCTGCTCGTTCGAGAATGGCCGTTGACAGGCTTCTTTGTGCCTCTCGCGACTATTGATGGTGCCGAAGGGCGGGGTGAACTGCTTGTACCCGTTGCGCGTCTTCCATTCACTGGCGTGCTGGGCTTCTTTGGTACTTCGACAGTGACAGTGCGGATCTTCGGTTTTGGCAGTGTCTTCGGGGTAAACTTGGGCTGCTTGGAAAACATGTTGAGCGAGGTGAGCACTGCCTGGCTGGCAGGTAGAAAAAAGGTCGCAAGGAAGCCACGGGTCGCAAACTTTGAAAGGCGCGGGCTGTCACGGATCGCGTGCTACTTTCTCAAGCGCAACATGCGGGCGTAGCGATGGACAGGCTACCTTTGGTTGTGTGCTTTTGTAGGTAAGCGCTGCCAGAAAACCAAGCTGAGGAAAAGATCAGATAAAGCTTCGGGGAAACGTATGTATGCTGGAGATCGCGAACAGAGAAGGCTGCGCAAAGCAATGCAGGATTCGCAGGCTCGTCCAAAAAAACAATGGTGGTGTGAGAGGTAGAATGACCTGAGGGAGCGAGTGAGCGAGCGGAATGCGTGAGTGAGTGAGTGAGTGGGCGTCGCAAATTCAATTTGATTGACCCCGACGTAAGTACCTAGGTACCTAGGTAAGGTACCTACTGAGATAAGGTACGAGGACCCTGCCTGCTTGCCATTGTCCTGCCCTGCCTGCGTACCTGCCACACGCAGCCTCCTGGGACCCTGGAAACGTATGGAGGGTAGACTATCAGGGTAGGTACTTACTTTGACTGCCTTGGAAAGCCGAGCCTGAGCCTGCGTTGAGGACGCAGGGGCCCTGCAGCCCGCATGGCCCGCGTGCGACCAGGATGGCGGAATTGTCTGTGCCCCAGTGCGGGCGGGACCACTGGTCGAGCCAGCTCTGACTGCGTCTTGCCTAACACTGCTTCTAGAAGAAGCTTGGAATGCTCCCGAAACTCAACCCAATCCAACGCAACATCGCCTGTTTTCCCCCCTCTTAGCCTCGTCTTGCCTCCTCACAAGGGCAGAAAGCTAAATATGAGGCAGAAGAACAAAAGTAATGAGTGCTATAATAAGGATTCCAGGGTTTGTTGGTCGCCTCTTCATTCCGCCTCAAACAGCCTCCCAAGTCTATCCTCAACCCACCAGTCTCCAAACTCTTTGAGCATGCCTCCACGCCCCAGCACTTCTGAGGCATTCGTCTCCGGATCCCAGCCATCCTTGCGCACAACGGTTTCCCTGTCTGCCCCTCCCTCCAATACGAGGCACTCTACGATCCTTGTCCATCTCTCCGTGCCCAAGGGGTCGGTATCGAATGGCTTGATCCAGCCTCTTCGCCGAGCGTCCCTGACTGACCGGAGCGTCATGATCCACGGAGTAGCGTCCTTGACATGCAGAAGCTTTGTCCAGAACTGCTTATTTGGACTGCCAATGAGGGGACCGAGGACGCCATGTGATGAGTACTTTTTTGAGTACACCAGCAGAGACCGGACAAATCCCGGTGAAGACAGAGGGTAGATGGTTTTCTGCCGGGAGCAGAGGAACTCGAGGGCTCGGTAGAGGAGAGGTGTCTCTTCCTTTGCAGGCGCTGCCTCCCCATCTCCAGGAAGTCTTGGCGCATCTCCATCCTTGTCAGGTTCGGTGTCTGCCATTGCGTCTATTTCATCTAGGACAAATTGTTCCAGGCCAAACTTGGTACATAGCGCGAGGAAGGGGAAGGGGATGGAAAGTTTGTCTCCCCGTCTCTCCTCGAAGGTGCCGAAACGATTGCGTGCCCAGTGGTCCTCGAGGCTTGAGGACTTGGTGAGCCAGTACCAAGAAATCGTCTTGTCCAATTCTTTGACGAACTTCGTCTGGAGGCTCTGGCAATCGCTAACAACGTGTCGTGCGTGGGTGAGGCTGAGCGCAATGTCGGGATACCACTCATCCAAGCGGCGGTGGTGTTCAATCTCCTCGAGCGGGTGTTTCATCTGCAGGACGTACGAGCGGAGCAGATACAGGTGAGGGTCGAAAGCAGCTGAGTTGTCCACGGCTGATGTGAGCCGAAGCCAGACCTGGTTTCCAGGGGGGTGTAGGAGCCAGTCGCGGACCGTTCGATGCAGGTAAGTCACTTTATGTCCTGCTAATTTTCGAGCAAGAGTCTCCAGTTTATCGTCTTCTGCAAAGCGAGTCCCTTGCGCAGTCCTATTTCCGTGCGAGCGCCTTGGAAAGACGTCAAGAAGTCCTGCGGAGCTTCGTTGGACCCAGTCCTGGGTTTCTGCACAACGACGGATGATCGTGTCGTCAGTTGCTTCTTCTACCGACCTCGTCAGGGCAAGCTGGTTGTCCTCTGTCTTCGAGGCAAAAGCCAGTTCCCAGATGGACAGGGAAGTAGCTGAGTCGTCCTTGATGAGCTCGGCCACCACCTCTCGAGCGTGCACGAGTTGGAACAGTTGTGACGTCTCAGCCAACCGCTTCTCGGACTGGTCCGTGAAAACAAGCTTTTGAAACAGGTCTCCAAGCTCGGAAGGAAAACTGCTCAAGTGGTCTCGGATATCTTCCACCGTACTTTGAGCACCGCCAAATCTTTTGATAATCTCTCGGATAACCAGTCGAGCCCACAAGAATACACCGTCGGCGGATGCGACAATGTCTCGCACAAGTTCCTCGGCGAGTTCAGTGTTCTGTCGAAGAGTTCGGCGGACGTGCTGATTCCTACGTCTGCGACATGTCAACGGTCTGCTTTGAAAATCGAAGATTGTGTAATAGGGAGCTCTCCTAGGAATTTCGTGGGAATCTGAACAGCATAGAGTATTTACCTACAGGCTGTCGTGGGCATACTGTGCCATGTCATCAATAATGAGCTCTTGCAGCCTCAAGTTGGGGACCGAGCGCGCGAACGCCCGTTCAAACACCTGCCACGGCCGCGACGAGAGGCACATCTTGACCTGGGACGCATGACTCCCCTCCCCTAGATCGCGGAAGAAGCGGATCATGCTGTCGTGGTCCCCATCAAGCTCGTCCAGCCCGTCCACGAACAGGCAGACCTTGGCCTGGGAGAGGCCGGTGTCCAGCAGGCGCAGAAACCCGCTTGTGAGCTCAGGGCCGGTCCACTCCAACCCCATTGCGATCCTCTCTTTTGAGGTCATGCCGGAAAGCTTTTGCCAGAGACGAGGGAACGCTGCTGGGATACTCTCTGGGTAGAGCGACAACAATTGGTGCAGTAGCGACCTCAAAAGACCGACGCGGGACCGCTGATCCTCCGACCCACTAACCCAGAAGTAAAACCCGGCGATGGCAACTTGTCGATCGGCTGCCCATACTTGAAGTGATCTTCTGGTCTCGCGGTGCTCCGAGAGGTAACGCATGAGGGTCGACTTGCCCGATCCTGGTTTCCCGGTGACTGGGCTGTGTCAGTATCAAACGCTCAACAAGTTGGATATAGTTTGCACTTACTCCAGTAAATGCTTCCCAAATTGTCAGTCGACAGCCACTCCATGAACATGGGGTCGTTCTTCGAGTCTGGGTTTCCGACGTTGTTGAAGATCCAGTCGAATGAGTTGCCATGGGCTTTGGTTACATCTTGTTCTCGGCTTTCCATGGACTGGAAACTCAAGCTCTCGAGGATGAACTCCTGGAGCAGTTCCTTCGATGGACCTATTGCAGCACGCCTGGAACCCGATTTGGCCTGAGGTTGTTCGGCAGGTCCTGACAGCGTCTCGTCGTGACCAACTCGAGTATCCGAGATAGTGGCGGACAGCTGGAATGCAACATCGCTGTTTGAGGAACTTTATTTAGCCTGGCGTATTCATGCCCCAACGCAAGAGACACCTGTTAGATGCTGTAGCTTACAGTGACACCTCAGCCTCTCCTTGAAGACTTTGCCAACGCATGTGTATGTCGAACAATTGTGTGCGCAGAGACTCGACATCTTGCTCAGTGAAGACACTACGCAAGTCTCGGTTCATATCATCGCTCTCAGAAGAGGGCGTTGTTCCTACAGCCCTCAGCCGTCTTAGTCGAATGAGAATGTCGTGCGAGATCTTCCAGCAGGCCTTTTCCACACCTGCTGCGCCGACAGTGTTATCAACAGCCGCTTCAGGGTCAAGTCTTGTCACGAAATTCTGGAACTTTTCAATCCAGTAACCCAGATCTGCAGATCCCCCGCTGTCACCCAACACAGCCTGGAGAAGAGATATTCCAGCGCGTAGGAACTCCGCGACGGCCATGGTTGGTTGCCAAATGCGTGAGATGCTCGACTGAGAACCAACGCAGTCGAGGCCGATGTGGATTTTTCTTGGAATCTACTGTGATGCTATGTCATAGTACTCAGCAGCCCTGAGTACAGATTGCTACGGATCACTCGGGGAAAGTAGCCTGATCAGAGAGGAGGCTGGGGAGCTGGCGGTTCGCATGTAAGATTTCGAACCGTAAATGGTCAAGAGCGTTGCGGATCTGAGACGTCTTGATTGATAAGGTACCCCTCCCTCAGTGTGAACAGAGTTAGCGTGGGGTCCGAGGTGGCCTGCCAGATTTCTTCTGAGAGCGTTTGAGCTCATCTGAGGCCTTGTAGTAACACCCGATATCAATGTCTCTTTCGATGTTACAACGCAGCCAAGTTGAATGGTGTTGCCCGATTGTTCCAGAAAATCAACGCCTTCTGTTCTATCTGCGCCCGGCCGTCGTAGGAAGTGTTGACAAACGAGATATGGTGCATATGATGAAGGCGGTCAAGGCGACGATAGCTTTTTCATGGCCTTTGGGAAAAGATGAGCCTTGTTCCGAGGCCTGACTCTCTTCCGCTCCTTGACTGTCACAACAGGAACGGACTCCCCGCTGCAGCGCTGGCGTAGGCTGCCCGGGACTCGTCGGCAGGCTCGCGACGGGCAGGAGAAGCCCAATGACTGTTGCCCATGGTGAGGACGAGTCGCCATTACATCTTGAGACTCTTTGCTGGTGCATGCTTTGCCCCAGCGGGTCCTTCGGCCACGCCACGTTGGACTGCCACCACGTGCTTGGGACAGTGTGCGGGCCCCTTGAGGTATTCGAACCTCCACCATCCGCCCCCGTTCTACCAAGCTTTTCAAAACCCGCACCCGAAAGTCAATCAAAGCGGTCCGATGTGGGTTCGGCCCGTGCTGTCGCGGGAGATAAGCTTTGGTGAATGTTCTTCCCCTTGAGAGGGACAGAACGGAGACACCCACATGCGACAATGATGGGACATCCCGTTTCGTGAGGAACGCAAAGTGTGAATGCGAAACCCGCAACCTCTCAGTCCTGCCAGATTCGTATAGACAGTGACAATTGGCTTCTACCACCAAGGGACCTGCCACCATGGACAGCCAGGTAAAATACCAGGACGCATTCAGACGAGCGGCAATTGTGAAATCAAGTGGTATTATGTGAGGCTCTGTCCTTCCTTGTTTCATGGTCTCCTCACGGTCTCTTCCGTTATCGACCATTTCGTCTCGATCGTTATAGCCTGCGCATTTCGTGGAAGGCGTCTCGTCGACTCCGAGTCCCAGCCGTCATCCTCGGACTGTTCGTCACGCGTCCGTCTCGACGACTCGCCCCGGCCGACCGTCGTCGTAAAGTGCACGTATTCCTTCCCGTATATAGTCTCAAGCGGAACTCCGTTGGTCAGGTCTTCTACCAGGTGCTCATGCCGGTGCGATTGGCTGTCGCCTCTGAGCCTCGACACGTACTCATCCTCCCCATCCCCATCGAACCGACGGTGCTTCCAATACGTGTAGAGTGGAAGAATCATGGGTAGGCTGTTGCAAAGTATGCTGAGGTTGGTTTCGAGTACCGTCAGAAAGGTGACTGTGACCATGCTCGTCAGAACATCAGTCAGATTTTGGACGCCAATCATCACCGCAATCCTCGTGACGGAAACCACGGTCACTCTGGACTGGCGTTAGTGGATTTCTACCAGAGTTCCATCGGGGTTTGATATCGACAACTCACACTAGGTTCAACAGAAATACTGCGCTGAGGCCCGATCGAGTCGACACGCTGACCTTCTTGAGAGTCCAGATTGTGTAAAGCGGTACCAACATGATGATGGTGTTGGTGATTAAGTTAAAAAGCCCTATTGAGATGAAGCTCGACTGGATTTCTGGGCAGAAGTTGGGATTGGTAGCATGCCTGTCGATGTGGTAAGTTGAACATGCCCTCGGTAGTACGCATGGGTCGGGATGTGCTATGAGGCAGGGGGTTGCTTCGGGGGTCTGGAGGTGACCATAGGCGTGTTGCCTCTCCAACTTAGGGCCACTGCGCTTGCAGAATGCCATGTCTCACTCCATGACGACGTCTAGCAAAACAGGGAAGACCGAGTCCAAAAAGGTCCTACCAAGATCCATCTATCAGGTGGCAAACCAGGAAAGTCTGCAAGAGGTTTCCGATTCCCCAGAGGACAACGACCACGAACGTCAACCTGGTCGCGAGACGCATGGAATTGCTGGTAAACACGCGGCTGTAGAAGAACAGGACGCTGAGCTTCGTCGTCAGGACACAAGCGCCGAAGAGCATGTCGAAGGGGAGAAGGAGCTGACATAGTGGCCATTCACGTCAGCAATTCGTTACAAGAGCAGTTGGAGGTGTTCCGTTGAGAGCTTGCAGACTTACTCTATCTATAAAGAGCCAGTTCCCAACCATCTTTGAGAAGCTGTAACCGAGGCCCGATGTTGCCACTGGACAGCGGCTTAGCAAACGATCTGGTAAACTCCAAGAGTGCTCACCAGGAGCCCAAAACTTACGGTATGCTTGCAACACCAACATTGCAATCCCCTGAGGAACAGCGAGCATAGTCAAATAGTCGTCCATTCCTAATCGCGATCGAGCTAGAATTCGAGATAGGACTCGCAGTCCGACCACAAGTACTGTGACGACAACCAAAATTATGTTGATGATCAGATGCGCCTCAACCACGGCGGTCATGGGCATCGCTGTGTAGGAAACCATCTCCGTATGTCCTCATCTGACTGCGCAAGCCTGAAAGCTTGCGGCAGGCTCCAACAAAGAAAGGGAGGTGAAGTTTGTCGGGCACAAGGCGTCCCTTGATTCCCCTTAAGAGGCGTGTTTCCTGCCAACATTGCAGATTGAGGGTTTGCTTGCGGACCGACTTCTCGAGCGAGCAGTGGTTTCCCGTCTCGGTGATTAAACTTGCCCCGGTTTCGCTTTGTGTGGGGCCTGTCCGAGTTGAACAACCGAGTCCGATCCCTGATGCTCTCAAAAAAATATTAGTCGCCAACCACGTGGGCGTAAAACTGCGACGGGTTCAATTGTGGGCAAGCAGCCAGGGTAACTGGAGCCACGATCGGTCTTCAGTCGTTGCGAATTCCATATCGACGCCCCGTCTTCTGCTGGAGTGGATCCTGCCGTCAGGGGCTTGCATACCCGGTGGCCCAAGAGACTGCTGCTGGCAATCGCTAGTGCATCTACCCTGCCAGCTGAAAAAGTCGGCGTCCGTACAGCCAGACAGCCCCAGACCTGTATTCATGCGAAACGATGGCAGCGCTTCCTTTGCATATTCTGACGACGAATGCGGACTCGAAGGCGACCCGATTTGCGTGACGGCGACGACGGTAACCAAGTGCCGTTTGTACCGCCATCTGCTCTTCACTCCAACCCGTCAGCCTCTGAAGAAAACTGGTTCTGAGGGCCAGGCACTCGTAGCACCATCATGCGCCAGACAGCGACCAGCGCCACCATCATAGCAACATCATGGCTGGAAGTCAGGACAGTCTCATTCCTTGTGGGGCGGCGCAACCCGGCATTGTGGACTGAGAGGATCACGAACATGCTCCGTGCGCGGGAGGCCTTGTCGCGCTGTTCTTCAGAGCACAGGTAGAATGACTCGATCTCTCGGCTGCCCATGCGAGTCGAAGTTTGGAGTCGTTGGTTAAAAGTTCTCGACCGGCTTGCGGAGTGGTCAAAAGCCGGGAGTTGATCCTCCTTGCATGTAGAAGTCTGGGAAAAAACCTCCGACGATCAGACAGATGGCCCACCTTTCGAAATGATGCACGCGGCATGTTCCGACACCTAAATTACTGTACATGCTCACCCTGATGGCCAAGCTTCTGATGTTGACAGGCCTTCAAAGCCCCATGCTTCTTTCTGACAGCTGTCAAGGAAATAATCATTTGGTCAGTCAATGGAAGCAGAGAAACAGCCTGAAAGTCGTCGTCTAGGTCACTCATTACCACAGCAGCGATTCTGGTGGCCACTTACAGACGTCCCTCTCATCAACGGTGCGCTCTCCTCTGATCATCTCGGAGCTCGATAATGAAAGCCTAAGTACGGGCGGTACACGTATACGCCATGAACCGATTGGGAAACGATCGCTCCAGCCTACTTTAAGGGGGAAAGCATTCGATTGTAGTGATATCTTGACATCAGTGTGGTAAAGGCTTGTGCGCTGTCCTGAGTACCAATCGCCATGACCAGCGTCCCACTGTCTTCCTCGCTACGTGTGCTTCGTCGAGCTTAAACGCCCTGTTCAAATCTGATCCATCCGAAGAGCATAGGGAATACCAACATGGGATCCAGTTGTCTGTGAGATCCACGAGATCCACAATTCGCTGTAAAGCCGACCGAGAAATCCGAGGTCCAGTCCTGATCCTCCCTCGAGTGGGACGAGCACCTGGGCCTACGTTTCCTGTTGGAGGACCACGGATGGTGCAGTCTTCTCATCACACTGGCTTGTCATTGTCCTTGTCCTTCTTCGATTTGGCTATTGTGGAGATGATGCTCTCGTGTCTCTCCACGACGGCTGCAACGGCGGTCTTGAGGTTCTTTGCTTGCTCTTGGATCTCGGGGTCGTCGACTATATGGGTAGCGTTCGGGTCGCTAGGAATGATTCGGGCAAGGGCGAAGTATAGCTTCTTGTCAATGAGCTTGTCGATCTCATCCATCACCTCCTTTTCCCGGGCCTCAACAAGGCCCGGCGCAAGGCCTTGGTCATGCGGTTTGTAGGACATTGTCGGTGAGCTGATCGGCCTTGTAGACGGTGTCGCAGTGAGGCTCAGCTTGGTATCTTTCACTTATCGAGTAGATTTCCAGCCAATCACAACAGATTCAAGCCCAAGCTCAAGCTCAGTTGGTGTTTCTCAGGCAAGTATCCGCGTAGATGGTGCAGGTATAAGAGTTGGTCGTTGGAAGGTGGAAGCTGAGGTGCCATGCTCGTTGAGTGACGTAGCCTCTGACTTGGAGCAGCTCGGGGAAGCTCCAGCCTGAGGGGGAGGGTAAGGGGAAGCTTGGGGCAAGACCCACCTGGATGACCGCTGCTTCATCGACTCCAGATGTCCTAGACGCACAGTGGACTAATTTGTCTCTGATCTCGACCTGCCATGCTGGGCTGCATAGGGAATGTGACGGGAGATCGTAGAGGATCTCCTCTCCATCGCCGTCCGCGCTGGACGTTCAGGAAAGTAAAAGACAGAAAAGGCCATAGTACATATAGCCAAACTACTGCAACGCATCGTGTCGAACCAGGTCCCTCCCTCCTCCTATTGATCGCTCCCGTCACCCCATAATAACCCTACATAGGAGGATAATACCGAGATCGATATCGGGTGGCGATCCTGCTTCTCCCCCGCCGGCCGGTACCTGACAGTTGTCTCGAGTCATTCAGAGTTACACCGCCCTATTAATAAACTTCACGTGGAGATCAATATCAATGGCGATGGCTCGCCTACGGAAATCTAGGCCAAGGCCTCAGGCCCTGCGAGACCATTCGGCATTGCAACTTTGCCCAACAGACACCCAACCGTGGTGACAACCGCCGAGGCAGCATGCATCTGGCCGATTCAAATACAGGCGATCGGGCCCTGCATCTTGCAGGAGAGCAGATCTTGCCATCTATCTCATGCTGGCCGGCTGTCCGTTTTCCCGCCCGCAAAGCGCACATGTGCCCACGGCCGCACCAAAATTCACAGCCCCTCCACGGCTGCCCGACGGAGATGAATCGCTTCTTGCGATGGATAACAACACGACGCTGCTGCCTGGTATGACCGGGCCAGAGGCTGAGAATCGGGCGCCCCAACGGGAGGGCCGTCACGCTGTCCATGGCGGCCATAGCCACCGTCTTCGTCGCCGCGAGGGTCTACGGCTGCTCGCACATCATGCGGAGGAGGCTCTACGTCGAGGTGTGGCTGTGCGTGCTGTCGCTGGTCACCATGTGGTTCAACGTGTCCTTCATGGTAACCGGCTTCTTCAATGGCCTCGGTCACCACGTGGTTGCGCTGTCGTATGAGCCACAGGTAACGGCCAAGTTTCGGTTCGTCGTGGGAACGCCGTTCAGTATGTAAGTCGCTTCGCAAAAATAACTGGTCTTCTTGAGTTGCTAGGTGAGGGGAAATTAACGTCTGTGTCAGAATAAACCTTGCTGTCTCCAAGATGTCAGTCGTGAGCTTGCTATGCCGGATCTTCCAGCCGGGAGAGCTCCACAAGGCTGCGATGTGGGCTTCGGTGATTCTGTGTCTGCTCAGCTTCCTTGCCGTGTCCTTCTTGGCTTTCTTTGGCTGCAAACCCGTCCAAGCATCGTGGAACCCGGCAATCGAAGGGGCAAAATGTATCGAGTCGATCCAGTACGTGCAATATTGCTATTTTGCTGCGGGTAAGTGACACCCTCCCTATGGGGATGGGGGGAGAAGAGAAGAAATCCCTCTAACCTGCGCTGTTGGACGGCGTTGAGACTTATACATTCTCAAGCACTCTCTGCGGCTTTGAATCTATACTTTGCTATCTACCCGGCAACTGTCTTTCGCCGCCTGACTTGTAGCAAGAGGAAGAAGCTCACATTGAGTATAATGCTTGGGCTGGGTGTCTCAGCGGCGGCTGCAGGCGCTTACAAAGACTTCGTTGCTGGGGGCCAACGCAAGTCCCGATTTCACCTACGATGCCACTTACTTGATCATCCGGACCACTACTGAAGGATCTCTCATGCTCATCTCAGCCTGTGTCTCGACGCTCCACCCCGTCTACGACAGAATACAGGGAAAGACGACGCCGCGAGATGACTTCGCGAGCTTGGAGCAGGGGCCTCGTCAGACACCACATCGATTGGGTGGGTTTTGGACAGAGAAATTGGGCTCCATCATGAGATCGATCAGCTCGAGTTGGACTACGACCGAGACATCGGCCGCCACGTCTGCTATCCAGACGAGGACGCTTGAGGATGCGGCGACTGTCACGCGACCACCGCCGATTATCTGGTATGCAAACATTGTAAAATCCACACGTGGATTGAGATCCACGTCGAGAGAACCAACAGTATACCATCCTGAGAGCAATGATAGCGTATAAGGGTCTGCGATTTTCTTGGGCTATAATTAATTGGTTCCCTCACACCGTCATGGACCTGTTCTAAGCAGACTAGACTTGGGTACCATGCTGACTTCGCCATGGGCTCATTGTCTCCTCGAGGGATCCCTCCCCCTCTCGAGATCATCGCTAGATCTCCCACGGCGGCCATCAAGACTCCGCCGAACGATAGACACGCCGTGTCCGCTGCCGACGCTGGGTTTCCGCGCGCCGTGCCGGAAGGGCGAAAGCCCGAGCTGCGCGTGGTCGTACCGGTCTTGGTCGCGGCTCATCCGTACGGCATAACGATCCGGGCCGTCGAGGACGCCCCTCTTCCACTCCAAGTCGTCCACTTGCGATCGGTATGCAGTCGTCGACGCTGCGCCAGCTGTCCCCGGCTTGTTGCCCTTCACCGTCCACGTCGAAATATCATCAAGCTGGTCTCCTCTGTCTTGCCGGGGCGATCTCTTGCGGCGGAGACGGCCGCCGTAAATCTTTGCGGCCCGGAGCAGTGCCTTCCAAGCATCTGAAATGTCGTGGACCAGGAAGGCCATAGACACGAAGACGAAGGAGATGGCGAGACCAATGCCAAACATATATTTTGTGACATATCCGATGGTAAGGTGATTTCCCCAATCCTGAAAGTTGATGGCGAAAAAGGCTGCTATGAATGACATTGGGAGAAAGATAATTGTAACAATTGTGAACACCATAATGGTTTGGCCTATCGGTTGTCAATAAAATGCCCACTGACTTGTCCTTCGGTAGATTTTAGAAGAAGAGGTCGCGTACCTTGCTTTGCGGCTATTATCGCCTGCTCCCGAGCGAATCGCGCTTCTAGGGCGTTTGAATGCTTCTGCTTCAAGTCCAGCAGATTGGTCAGGCTGCCATGTATGGTCTGAGCTTGCTTGTCCATACGGATAAGGTCGTTCTGATGGACCTCAAGCAGACGCTCCTGGTCTTGGAACCGCCGCCTGATCTCCTTGACCACGCCATCGGTGGATTTACGGCTTCCCTCCAGCCGCAGCTCGTCTGCGATGGTCTTGTGGAATTCTTCTAATACGAGCATTTGTGAGTCCAACACTACCGATATAATGTTCAACTCATCCTGGATGTCCTTGATCTCCGACAAGAGCCTCGTCTCCTGGTGTATATTGAGCAGATCATCAGAAAATTCATGTTCGATGCTGGTGCCGGTGCCGCGGCGGTAGCGCTTAAGCCATTGTGTCGACTTTTCTGAGGCCTTGTGGAAATTGCTGAAAAGCCGGCTCTCCTGGTCTGTGACATGCCCGATACTGCTCTCAAACATATCTAGGAATTGGAACTGTTGCTCATCGAGGCGATGCCGGCTGTTCACAGTTGGTCAGCCGCGTCTCGCAGGCTATGGCAAGACGTCAGCGTGGAGAGAACGTACTCGAATAAACCAGATGCTCTGCCAGTGATCACCATTGCCAAGTCATAAACAGACTGGATCGGTGGTCTTGTCTTTGCGTTGGTCTCCTCTACTATACCGTCGATGACATTCAGCGGATCCTGCTTGGGCTGATCCCACCGTTGAGGGAAACACGTAATCACGGTATCGCCACCGAGAATCCAAAGCCAGAGCTGATCCACCATAAACACCTTCGGCTCCAGGTGATGCTCTTGGCAATATCTCCAAACGACCTGGTCATTATCACGCTGCGTGGTGTCGATTCCGTGGTAGAAGAATTGATCAAGCGTTCGTCTGGGGTGGAGATTATTGACGTAGGCGTGAATAAGTAGTTCGTCGCGCGACGCAGTGCGCTGGGGCTTGCCCCCCATGCGGGCTCTTTGGATAGTCTCAGCCATGCTCAGACGCCGGTCGTGGGTTTCGTAGTGAAGGAATGGCATGAATAGCACCGTCTTCCCATTGTTCACCAGCTGCCTGAAAGCCTCCGTTGATGCAAATGACGGCGCAAACGACGTTTGCCTGCTGTTCAGCTTGGCCTCTTTAGTGCCCGGGGGGTTTCCTGGGTTGCCTTTTTTGCGCTTTGGCTTCGCCTGCGGGTGACGTTCTGTGATCTGCTCGGATTTGCTCTTCTTTTTGGTGTCCGATTTCGACGTGCCGTTTTCCGAAGTGTCTGTAATGATGGAGTCGGCAACTGTCGACCCTGTCTGCGTGTTGGTCTCGGCCGCCTGTTCGGACAGTATTCCCAGAGTAGAATCCTCCTTTTCTGCACGGCGGCTGGGCACACGGTGACAAAAAGTTCTCATATAATTTGCATGAGCTAGCGGGCCGCGGTGCTCCTGATCAAAACACTTCTCCAGAGCCTTGAAGCCTTCGACGTCACGGAAACCGCCCTCGACGAAAGACTTGGCCAGGAGAGTCTCTACCCACGCAATGTTATTAGCAGGCAGGTGGATCCACCGAAAATGCGGTTCCCACTTCACATTTTTGGCCAGTATCGGAACAGTCGGCACATTCTTCTCACTGTCTTCCCAGCCGTAGAGCAAGTCGTAGATGGAAGGCTTGAACACCAGTTGCTTCTTCTTTTCTGACACGTCGCCCTTCCGAAACTTCATTTCTTGAAAGTCACCAAAGTCAACAACCGTCGCCGAGAACAACTGAGAGGCTTCTCGAGCGCTTTCTGATAACCTGCTGGCAGCTCTGGAAGGTGAAAGAAGATGGACCAGGTCTTTGTGGTGCCGCTCGGCTGCGCATAGAAGAGCAGTCCGCTCGAATTGATCCTTGATTGAGATGTTCGTCTCTGGCCTCTCCAAGAGAAGCTTGACGACCTTCTCATGCCCGCTAAATAGTAAATCGTTAGTGACTGCCCGGCTGTGACAAGCACCTGGTACAGGAGAAACGGAAATTAAAATGACCAACTTGAAAGCCGCCCAATGTAATGGAGTCATGCGATTGGATAATTCAGCATTGACATTAGCACCAGCGGCCAGTAGTTTGGCAACGACGACATCGTGGCCCCTGTCGCTTGCATTGTGCAAGGGCGTCCACCGCCCGTCGGAGACCACGTCCGGGTAAGCACCGTAGCCCAGCAAGAGCTCGACGAAGTCGACCTGGTTGTGCTCGGCGGCCAGGTGGAGCGCCGTCTTGCCCCTGTTCTGAGACGCATTGATATCGGCCTGCTTGCCAAAGTCGCCGCTCAGGAGGGCGCGCGCCAGGTCGATGTAGTTGTTGGTGGCCGTCCAGTGAAGGGGCGTCCGGCCGATTGAATCCCGCGGGTTCAGGTCGACGTCCTTCTGCAGCAGGAGCTTGATGGTCTCGAGGTTCCACTTGCCGCGCTTCTCAGAGGCGCAGAACAGCAACGGGGTCCGACCGTCCTTGTTGCCCGGCTTCCCGTCCTGGTTCCTGCCGCCGTTGACGTCGGCACCTTTATCAAGGAGCGCCTTGACGACGCCGTTGTGGCCTCGCGTGCAGGTGGGGAAGAGGGCCGTCTGCCCGTTCTTCCCGCGCCAGTTCGGGTCTGCCCCATGCTCCAACAGCTCGGTGACGACGGGCAGATGCCCTGCCTCGGCAGCCTTGAACAGCGGAGACGGCTCGTTCTCCTTCTTCGGGTGGACACCCGCGCCATGCTTGAGGAGCAGGCGCAGGACCTTCAGGTTGCCTTTGGTCGCGATCTTGACCAATGCCTGGCGGAGCGCATGATGGTCTGCTTGGGATGTCCAGGCCTCCTCGGAAAGAAGCTCCAGCACGCGGTTCTCATTTCCCGAGACGCTGGCTGAGAGCAGCCGGATATGCTTCTGCACATGCTCCGGCGCGTTGGAGCTGGACAAGCTCGCCGTCGCCATTGGCAGAGGGGAGGCTGCGCTCAAATCTTAAGAAAGCGCGCACATTGTCGAAGCCATCCCACTTGCGTCGCCAGGAAAAGTGAGAGGGACTATAGAGTTGTACACCGTCGTTCTCCGTGCCGCAACTCGTAGTGCAGCTCAGCCAGTAACGCAGAGGATGCGTACAGACAACAGGTAGATAGTCTAGTAGCTCTCTTCTAATGATCCGTGCCAGAAACCATGATCCTTGTACGACAAATTGAACAAGCAGATTTTAGGGGTGACGGTGCTGTCAGGTGCTGTGGACAGTGTCTTGGCTGCATGGATCAGACTGGGTAGAAACCCCAACCCCGTCCACCAGCCGAGCACACCATGATGTTGGCCCAAGCCCAAGCCCAAGCTTTTAGAGCTGAATGCCGGCCACTTCGAACGAAGGGCTTGTGAGAGCAGAAGACGGCAAACAAGCACAGTATGGAAATGAACTAGTACGTGACGAAAGGATAAACATCCAAAGGACATCTCATTGTTCATGAACCGCCTCGGTGCCGGCGGGTCTAGGCACCGCGCACGAGATCTTCCAGTCTAGAGAAATATTTGTAAGAATGCAGCCACCCGACCGAATACTCCTGTTGGCGAAGAGAACCCAATCTATACATTTGCCCGGATTCCAGTTTTTTTTTAGCCCCCACCTTACTCCGCGATCTTGGACATCCTCTTCGACATGCTGTGATATTGTTAGCACCCGGTTTGGTGGCATGTGGGAGGGATGGGCCAAGAAGAGGACGGGTGGAGAGTTACTCACAAATCATAGAAGGCGAACTGGCTCGGCTGGCTGCCGAATTCGTAGACGAAACGGCTGGCCAGGTACGAGCCAAAGATAGCACACAGGTACGAGTCGGGGACCCGTTCGATGACGGTGTCAAGGCCGATCTTGTCCAGCAGGAGCTGCGGCAGGGCATCGCGCAGGACCGCCTTACGGATGCGGACGTTCTTCCAGAGGTCACTGTGCTGCAGCTCCTCGTCGAGGTCGGTGATGGCCACCGACAGCTTGTCGGACAGGACGGACCGCGGGAGGCCCGTCTCCTTGTGCTCCCGCCAGATGGCCTCGAACTCGAGCCTGGCGTTCTCGCAGATCTTTTCCTGCACCGACTTGACGTACGCGCGGTAGAACTCGGGCGCGTTGCCCCTGGCGTCGTGGCACATGTGCTTGACGAAGCCCTCGTCGTCAAAGCTCAGAGATGCAAGAACTTCCAGCGAGGACGAGGTCACGCCGCCCTTGTTAGCACTTGCGTCCTTGAAAACGACGCAGCCGGCCTCTTCGAGACGCAGCTTGGCGTCCTGGGTGATGAAGAGATTGGCACCCTCGACGATGTAGGGGACTGTCGACTTGCCGTCCTTGATGATCTTGGCCACGCTGACGAGGTCGATTGACTCCGGACGACCGCCGCAAGGGACGAACATGTCCGTCAAGCCGGTGTCGCGCAGGTGATATGTGTTGCGGAAGGATGTGCCGTTGCCGACAAACTCGCCATTGGGTAATTTGATGTTCGATTCATCGCAGAGGACTCGGTAACCATCCTTGGACAGCTTGGACAGGTCGTACTGAGACACCATCACACGCTCCTTGGCCAAGCGATGGAGTTCCTGCTTGTCGAGCCCGTTGGGGTCAACAAGCACACCAGAGCCATCGACGATCGAGGTGTACTTCTCATTGCTGAGCAGGATCTCGTTGCTTCCCAAGTCGCCATCAGGGCCACCGGTTTGCATCTTCTTAACAGTGGCCGGGTCGAGCTCCAGTTTGCGGTAAATGCCCTTGACATACTCGCGCACGCTGAGTGTCGTCATGCCGTATGAATCGTGCGGAATACCACCAAGCCTGGGCGACTTGCCCGTGAAGAATGATTTCCACCAGGGGGCACCGCGAGCTCGGGCGTGCTCAGTGGCCCAGTCGACGAGGTCGGCCGTGTTCTCATCAGGACCGAGGAACAGGATTTCCTGCTTGCCGTAGAGGTCGACAATAGGGTTTTTGATGCCGGGGGTCTCAGCAGGGAGGAGCAAATCCAGGATGCTGTCGATGTATTTCTCGAATGCTTCCTGGGCCTTGTCTTGCTGTTTGGGGTCTAGCAAGACCACACCCTTTGAGCCACCTTCGGGGATATCCTTGTTCTTCCGCTGCTGAGTGCTGGCTAAGCCGTAATTCTCGTCGAACATGTTACGAGCGTTAATGGCGTAGGCCTCCTTGCTGCGAGACTTCACGATCCGGATGCCACCGCGAGCGACATCCTTGAAGCGCAGATGGAATCCACGGGACTCGGCTGAGATGACAAGGAACATCCCAAAGAGCCGTTTGGGATATTCAACCTCCGGCAGGAAAGCCGGATCTAGACGGAAGCTAAGAGCCACCTTTGTGGGGGTGAAATAGTTGGTCTTGAGGATGGCGTTGTTGAAAGCCCGGGCGGCATTCCAGACCATTTCTTCATGGTCAGTCGAGACTTCCCTCGTTATGAGACCCTTCAACTTCTCGTCGGACAGGATCTCCACAGCAGGGGTAGGGTCGATGGTGTGTCGCTCAAACTCTGGGCCAACGCTGAGGTGAACACTGGCGAATGAAGCGTATAGAGACCGAACAAGCTGAGGGAACGAGGTGATAATCTCCAGGATGTAGTCGGGCGTGAAGGTTTCGGTTCTCAATCGGCGCTTCAGTTTGGACAGGATCTCCTGGTGCGCGGTCTTTCTCACATCGAGTGCTTCGGAGAGGGACACGTATTCCGATCCAAGACGGTTCAAGAAGTGCTGTGTAAACACCCAGACACAGTGGCCGTAGATGGATTCTTGGAGACTCAATTGCCCCGAAGTGAAGAGTGAGTGCAGCTTGTTCTGGGGGATGCAGTATAAGAGAGATGTCTCCTTCATGATCTGGTGGATGGACTGGTCGAAAGACGGGTAACCACTCCCGAGATTTGTCGCGGGCTTGAGATATATACTCATGACTGTTATTCCATTTGAGAATTGTTCGACGTACTTCCGGGAGCTCGTCACGCCGTAGTAGTGATACAGGTCAGAGAGGGCACTAAACAGGCCTCTGGCCGTGCGCGACCGGAAAGCCACGACCAGGCGCTTCTCCTGGGACCCGGCATGGTCAAATACCTCAATCACCGGACCTGTTCGGCTGACAGCGACCTCGATGATCTCTCGGTACATCTGCTTGGTGTTGTCTGTTGCCTTGGCCAGGAACATGCGATCGCTGATGACTTCAAGGCGAGTTTCGCTAGGATCGGCTTTGGGGTCGACGAATTGGCACTGATAGACGAAGTAGCAGCGCAAAGAAGCCTTGGCGTCGGCTTTGTCACCTAATACTCCCGAGGAACGGAAGGTTTCCACGCGGAATCGGTCGGTCAAGTTACCATCCAAGTATTTGTTTTCCAGTCTGGTTTCGAAACGAGGACCTCCAACGGCACTCTTGCCAGGCTCGCTGGTGTCGATGTAGATGGCGTGGTCGCTGGCCTCCATGTCCAGCCGGATTTCTTCCCGCTTATCCTTTCGGGAGTAGGCGGCCACCTTGGCAGCATAAAGAGCAGTGATATGGTCTGCGATAACAGGTGTTGTCTCGAGCTCGAAATATACATCGTCAATGCCAAGTTCGTTGTAGAACCACGCAATCTGGCCATCCACACGGGTCTCAGGAATCCAATCATTTTTCAGGATCAATTCCCGGACTAGTAAAGTTCCGAATTAGCATGTCGAAACGGCTTATGAGGAGGAATTGAGTGTCGTAGCTGCTCACCCTGCTTCATCTGATCCGACTTTCCTTTGAACTCAGGGGCAATATACCCTACTGTGGCCGAACGCATAACCCTATAACCATTGCCGCCATTGGTGGTTCTGGAAAGAGTGGGAACATGGACTGAGGTAGGCTGAGGTGAAGCATGTCGCGAAGGGTCTTCCCTGACCTTCTCGATCCCAGCCAGCCGATGGCTGGGATTGAGAGGACTGGATGATGAAGCGGAGGAAGGCATGCTGGCGTCGTCGATGAAGGTTTCGTCAGAATCTTCAAAAGGGTCTATGTAAGTAGGGAAGCTATCACATCCTTCGAAGTCAGTCTTGATGGTCAACCCCGGTGTCGTGGGTGACTGTAGTGAAGCAGCTGCCATGGTGTGTGATGTGTATGTGTGGAATGGAAAATAGTTGTGAAGGTATAAGTTGGACTGAAATGAGGGCTCATAGTTTGGGCTCAGCCCCTGGTGTCAACAACGTCAGAGGACCTGGGTGAGTTGCGATGGGGGCAGAGGTGGTATGTATATGAAGAGGGCCAGACTGGAGGGCAGACAGCTCCCCCTTTGTGATGGCTCCTTTTCGCCAGTAGCCAGACCCAAGCCATGATGGCCGAGCGAGCTACGGACCCAGGGTGCAAGATAGGACCCGTGCCAGGTGTATCCATACCAGGTACATCGGTACGTCCAGCACCATCTTGGTAACTGGATTAAAACTAGTGGTAAAGCTGCAACGGCCGCGATGATAGGTCCACCTCCGGCAGTGTTGGGAACAGAGCCAGAGGCCAGGGCAGACAAGAAGTGGAGGGTGTCAAAGGTCTAAGATGGATCTCAGACGGCCAACCCGGTCAACCATGGCCGGCGGTCCCCCACCGCTTAGTAGAGGAACCGCGAGCGGTCAGATGTGTTTTGTTTCAACGGGAGACACGACGAAAACGAAGGAGCGGCCGTTAAACCAACAGGCAGCTGTTAGTGACAGCGCCTGCTTATCGTGAGCGCCGCCAGCGAGACGAGCAGGTAAGTAGGTAGGTAGGTACCTTGACCTGGGTCTTGCTCTGCCTTGGCCCTTTGGTGAACAACAACGACACACGTGGACGGATGATTCGGCCCACATGGCAGCGTTATTTGGGCCCCTGCACTTCGCTTGGTGCGAACTTGAGAGACAGGAGGGCAGGTAGCTCCTCACCGCTCAGGAATTTCATTCACGTGAAGGTGAAAAGGAATGTTGGCGATATCTTGTGGAACAGGGGGAAAAGGGCAATCCGACGTACCGTCTCGACTAGAGCTTGAATCCGGTCAATGGTCGGCGATCAATCCGAGTAACTAGAGGGCGAACGGCCCACTGCGCGCCAAGGGGAAAAAGAGGAAAGGGATGCAGTCGAATTGGACCTAGAAGGCGTGGATTGAGCCCGTGTTATCGCCCGCTGCTTTGTCGGCGAGGCCTTTCTAGTCTCGAGGGCGGTCGAGATGGAGGGGCAGCTTTCGACGGTCAGACAACACAGGGTCTGGGGTCTGGTCCCGTCTCCGAAACGATAACTGCGGTCTCCTTTTTGAACCTTACTTTTCGATCAGAGTCCGGTAGATGGTTGGTTGCAGTTCGCAAGAGATAAGAGCCGAGGAGGGACAAAGGACAAAAGGGCGGGAAGGGCCTGGGCAAGATCTGATGCATACCACTTTCTTGCTCCTTCAGCTCCTGCGGCTGGGGATATTTATTTTTCGTCTTGGTTCAGTCCGTCCAGACAGCGACTGAGCGAGTCGGGAGTTGTTATCGACGAGGTGCGACTCGTATTGGCCTGCTGCCCTGTTATTATTAGGGCCGCCGGGGGCAACAAGCTGGGATCTGGGATCTGGGATCTGGGATGACGACAAGAGGCGCTGCTGGGTGAACAAAGGGCAAGGGGAGTGCCAGGACTGGGCTTGTGCGTGAGCCTATGCGTGTGCGTGTGCGTGTGCGTGTGCGTGTGTTTTGGTGCTTTGTGTGTTTTGGTGCTGGTGCTGGTGATTTCGGATTCATGTCATCCGTCATGGAACCAATTCACTTGACTGGCCCCATCGGACGGCTGTTGCGCTCGAACGAACGGACGGACGGGGACGGGGAGGGGGGCACGTTGGGCCATGTTATCGCTCGCATCTTGAATCCCAAAATCCAAAAGGCCGAGGGATTCGAGAACAAGTTCGGGGCATGCGGGCTTGGAACCGGCCTCCCGCTGGCTGCCTGCACTCTGCAATGGGTGCACACGCTTGAGCTCGGCTCCCGGCAGCTGGGCAGCTGGGCAGCTGGGCAGACGCAGACAGGGCGGCGCAGTTCCCCCGGCTCTTTAGCTCCTGAGCGCCTTAGCACGCTCAGCTCCTCCGTGACAGGCCAGGCCAGGCCAAGACACGACAGAACACAATACGACCTGACACCGCATCGGCATGGCCAGCTGGTCTGTGCCACGCAACTGAATGATGACAGACAGATAAGGCAAGGCACGCCGACCTAGAGGATCCGAGCAGAGAGAAAGATAGAGAGAGACAGTTTGATGAGGGAGGGAGGGAAGGCCTGGACAACAACGGACGACCTTGCTTGTGCAACCTCTGAAATGCAAGCTTATTAGGAGGTTCAGAAGATCCTCTTACCTATTCGAGTTGGTAGGCCTGGGGGAACGGCGCGGAAGGGAGGGAAAACAGGAGGCGGTGATTGATGATGGATGGGAATATATGTGAAGAGTTAGTCACTCGAGGATCAACGCCATCTCTCCGCCGTCGACGAGGAACGCGGCCTTGCAAGAGGCACTGACGCCCTCTTATATAGCTCAGTAGCACATCTCGCGCTCGAAATTGGCGTGCTCCATCCATGAATCCATGAGTCAAAGCCTCCCGGGGGGGGGGTGCTCTCACTCGTCCATCGTGACTTCCAGGTTCCCATCAGAGGAACAGTGCTAAAACAAGCAAGTGATTGCGCAAGAATGGCATCAACCCTGATTGGGAAGAAGCTGGGGGAAGCTGGGCGAAGAGGCGCTTGCTTGTTTCTTTTTGCCCGATCTCGACGGCGACGGCACCCGGCTAGGCCTCATTGGGTAGCATTGCAGACATGGCAGCTGTGTTCTCAAAGGCCTCAATTGGCGTGCGGCATGACAAGGTACCTGGCGGGAACAGACGACCGGTACCTGAAAATAGTGGGGCACAGTTGACACTTCTCATGTTGGGGCAGCACTCGCTGCCCGTACGAAACGCTTATTCGAGGCTCTACGGGACTCTGGACATTTCACGAACTGGAAATAGCAGCTCCCCCACCAGCCCGCCGCTATCTCTGCCAGGAATGGACGCGTCTTCTTGCAAGATTCTCCGAGCATTGTCGAGCAGCAAGCACGCATGCCAACACCCCAGTCCCAGAGATCAAATCCGACTCAAGCTCATACATACGCTACAGCAGAGAACCACGTATTAAGCTAGCACTTGGCTCTGGAGGCGTCGATCAAGTGCCACAGCCTGCCTGCCCTGCCAGGCCTGCGCAAACACATGCTCCGCGTCGGCGAGCGCCGGCAGAGACGGACTACTGGTTGGACGGCTCTCCCGAGAGGCGGAAGCTTGTCGCCTGCACGGTTCCCTCGCTCGCTCTCCTAAGGCGCGATCCACAGATATAGTGCTGCGCTGTGCTGCGCTGCGCTGCGGTCCGTAGTACACACACAGTAACAAGAACAGTGCTCCTCGACAATTGACCGCCATTGATGGCTGTCCAGGGGCCCCACAGTGTTGGCATCCCCCCATAGTCTATCTCTGGAAAAAAGGAGGACTTGGACGGCATGTACAGACGCGTACCGGCCAGTCTCATGTCCACAGTACGGAAGGCATCAATGGGATTGCCCTATGCAGTAACAGAACGCGGCAACGTGACCTCGACGATGTGTCAAACTTGACGGCTTGTACGTAAATGCCGGGGCACGCCTGCGTCTCAGGCCTCGCCTACCATGGGGCTCGCAGGGCTCGCAGGCACTCGATGCTTGTCCGGGAGGCTCTGGTCCGCTTTTCACACCGGTCGCCCGGCAGCGGCTGACCCCACCCGCTGTCTTGTTGTCCGGCCGGTGCTGACACCCTGGCGGGCTTTAGTGATGCTCTCGTGAGTTTCTCTTACCCCCATATTACTTGATCGCGCCCCAACAATGGCCTATGCTTGCCAAATCCAGCCCAGAAATCCGGGGTAGCACGCGATCATCCCAATCAATTGTATCAAGATGACCCCAGATTCACTCTCTTCCCTTGCTCATGGGCCCCCAGAGGCTAGAGGCTTGAGGCTTGACTCGCTTTGGCGACAGGACAGAGAATTCAGATCCTGGGGTTGCAAAATTCCTTACGACGACGTGCCGCATGCAGGTGACCCCGCGCAATGACGGACTGGCGGAAAGGAGGGATGGTTCTGGAACTCTTGTCCTTCTTTTTTCCCGCCCCGCTGCTGGGAGTGCCCCAGATTCAGCCACAATCTGATGTCACAGGGCCCGAGGGAATTGGTTTGTTTGCACAATAATAAACAAGACTGAGATAAAAACAGTCTCAAAAGCGACTCTGTCACGAGGGTCCCAATGATCTCTAGGTTCATGCCTTCGAGATTACCATCCAGCTGACGGACAGGCGACCTGGCTAGAGACCACCCCGTTTCAGGGCCCGAGGATCGCAAACAAGACGCCGCAGGCCCAGATCCAGACCCAGCCAGCCAGCCTCAGCCGAGCGGGCGGCTTCCCGAGGTCTATTTTTGGCCAGGGCTCTCCGCCGCCCGTGAGAGGTACCTCGACCACACTAGGTGTACTGGTGTGCTGGCCGGTCTTTTCCCCCTGAGTTATCCAACGCTACCCATGAGCCACACGAGCATCCCGAGGTCACTGCCACATTCGTAACAAGGTCTTTGATAAGACCCGGATGACGGATTCGCCTCTTTACCTGGGAAGCCGTATCATGACACGACACTCGTGATACGTGTTACGGGAGTCCCCAATGCTGCTTGGCCCTACAGACCATACTCAAGCTCACAAATTATGCGTGACTTCATATCCGTACAAAATGGACGTCCAACCATTTCTGCCATGCTTATCTCAAGAAGCAAAGCTGGTTTCGAGGATCCGAGAGCAATTCTTCTTATTCGTGGCAAATGCGCGTTTCTGCTTTTCTGGCCGGTCCGGTGCCTCGGGACCGACCTTGGCGAACCACCTGCCTAAGGGACTGAACCCCTTCGAGCGTATGTTGATAGGACCTTAATGTAGATCCGATGCGATCTGAGTGGCTGGATCCCCGAAGCTGTTGCTTGAAATAAAATCATCACATGAGGCAGTGAAAAGTCCGTACTTTCATCGCTGACGTGCGTTCCTCCGACGTCACGCTTGCGGCTTAACCCGTGGACCATGCTGACCACTTTGCTTCCCCCTTGTGCTACCGCATAGACATTCGCCCACAACACGCAGTGCACAGCATTGATGCAGTAACACAGTGAGTAATCATGGACTGGCATCTTGTTGGCTGTCAAGGAAAGCAAGACAACAGTGGGGGGGTGTCTCAGGAACCATGGAGCCATGCTTCGATAGCGGAGACTCTTGGACAGATGTCGCAGGGATGACGGCTACGACACTCTGCACATCCCATCGTCTCCTTGCTTTTGCCGAGATGCGGCGAAAATTGAGGCTTCCGCAGCTCCACTTGCTGCATGGTGTCACGGCTGTTTTGGGATTCCCAAGTGGTAAAAGGATGCATATATTTCCTGGTTGCATGGCAATAGAAACTCACATGGCCGCGAGCATTTACGGAATAGAATCCATATTACAACAACAACACCCAGCGTCTTGAAAATATTGGAGAGGCCACTTCAGGACATCGAAATTGGTGTCCACACTGGGCCTTACTCAGTTCCAATTAATTTGCGAAATTACACTTTAGTGGGTGAAATATTCGCAGATCGAGACTGCTGCAGCGTGAAGGAAGGGTTCTGAGAAGGACGAGCTGGATCATTCTGGAACCGTGGTCGGCAATAAAAACTGACTAAATGCAAACCATGCCTCAATATCAAATCGGGCACAATTATCATTCGGTTTATATAAACCGAAACCATCATCCCCCAAGCGGCCTCTTTGCTTCTAGAGTCCTTGATATAGTGTAGGCACTTCTGCTAGTCTCAAACGCCTTCAAAGTACTTTCATCTCCCTCTCACGCCTGTGTGGCCCTTTTGGTTTGCCAACTCCGGGCAAGGTGTCCTGGTCAAGATTTGAAAAAGGCTCTTTTGCACTATCGCCCTCCACGATCCATAATGACTCGATATGTAAGATCATGGCAATCTTGTAGAATATCCAAAAAGCTAAGATAGCGGGCCAGTGCGGATGTATTCGTCGCACATCCATCTCAACTGCCTCACATCCGCTGACAGAATCATTTTGCATCTACCCCTAGTTCACTGTCAAATTTCCAGGTAGAGTATCCAGCCCTGTATTATCGTCAGCACCTGCAGTTTCAATCTGATTTAATGGTAACGAAGTCGAGACACTTACAGCCATCGATCGACTCCTTTACAATCGGCTCTTGAACACACGTATTGCCTGCTGCAAAGTTTTGCGTCTGCAGTTCCGAGCACCCAGTAAAGTCGCATCTAGCATCCATGGCCCGCTGCAGTGAGTCACCCTTCCAGCCAAATAGGTAGTCGGCGTGGTGTCCGTATCCCGTCGCGTCGCCCTGGGCCCACACAAACGGCTGGCTGCCGTCCTCTGGCCACTCGGACTGGGGGAACACGCCCGTATTCCACACCGTCTCGAAGAACACTTGGGGAAGGCGGACGGGATGCGAGGCGGGGCATCCGTTGTAGCCAAATGCGACGTGAGACTTGTGGTCGGCACTGTCGAGGTTGACGCCGTCCCAGCATCTAAACACATTATTGTTAACCCGTCGCCTCTTCTGATTATGCCTCTGTGCGTGCGTGCGTGCGTGCATGTGCATGTGGTACTCACGTCGGAAAGAAGATAGCAACCCTTACACCTCCAGCGCAGTACTGATTCGGAAACGTAGATGTGTCATTGTCGGACACGCCAAACGGATTCGGTTCGAAGTTTGCCCCGGTGTAGCATCGATACGAGCTCATCGCGCCGGTGAAGCTCTCTGCTCGGCTGGTAGGGTCGCCCACGACCATGCGGAACCCCGGAGCGAAGGCCGTGATGTTGACACTGGTATCATCGGGTGTCACATAGTAGACAGTCATACCGCCGTCCTGAGGTGGGTGTAAGACGAGGAGTGCGATGAGCCCGCGAAAAGAAGCTGCCAGGATGAAGTGTACTTACAGCACCATTGAAGCCCTGGTTGGCTATCTGAGGAACACGCTTGAATGTCCCATTCCTAGCCCGGAAGTACATTGCGGGTGTCCAGTAGTTGGACATATCCTGCGAAAAAGTACAGGTCGTGCAGGATGCTTCGGCAGGGATATCGAGCGCTGGGTCCATGGTCACGTTGAAAGCATTCTACTTTGCTCAGCTCAATGCTTGTTTCTTAGTGAACGTGTAGACTAGCGATTACTTACGCCTCCTACGATCTGAATGAGTCAGCTCAGAGGGTCTTCTTGGTTCAGGTTGATCGATATAAATTATACGCACCTGGTGTACATGTTGAGACGGGTTCTGTCCAGGCTGGACGACGCTGCACGGATTTGTAAGATTAGAGAAGACAAAGGGCAATTTCTGCTGCGATACTTACGGATCGAGACGTTCGGTTACCAGTTGCGAGCAGGAGAATCGAAGCTGTTGTCAAGACGTCAGTCTTGTCTAGCTTTGGGGGTATTGTTAAAAGACATACCATCTTATCTGCTTGCGCAAAGGATGCGCACAGAGCGAGGACGATACCATGGCTGTAGTACAACATGTTGAACGAGTGACCAAAACGAATGACAGTATTTACAGAGCAAACAACGATGAAGAGGAAGAAAATGAGTGCATCATTGCATCAAAGTAATAGGACAGCCATCTTCTATCAACTTCACAACGAACTTGTTATTTGACCTACCGGCTAAAAGCGATGAATAAGATTGTCTTGTCGTGAGTGCTCGTATATTGCTTAAGATGACCAAGGATGTGGTCCGTCCCACCCCGCGTTTCGAAACGTATCGTTTTGATGAGAACTCAAGGATTACCGGCGCCAAGGTAGTCGGCTCCAGCCGGAAGAAACATTTCCAGAAGTCAAAGATCAAGACAAATTATTGCCGAACTCAGAACAGCTCACACGCCAGACCGCTCCGCTGCATCAATGCTAGCTAATATATATGCTTCGCCCTAGGATGCCTATGAGGATTTAAGCATATATAACCCGCGATATAAGTCCTCCTGATTGACCCCTGAAGCATCATTTATTGGCTGGGCGTTCAGCTCATAAATGAAGAGATGAACCTGGCGAATACTTGATCTATATAATTTGTCCGCCTGTTATTTCTCAAAACCCATCGAGCTGAATGTCAGAGGCTATTGACTCGTGGAGAGTGAATTATGCCGAAGTCAAAGTCGCCGGCACCTGCAGAAACTCGACCTCGGAGACTAACAACGCCAAAAAACGATAACGATCCCGACACTGCAGCCAGCCGATACTCACCAAATTTGAAGCCAGCCGGGAGAGTTGTTTCAGCTGGAAGACCAAGTACATAATGCGTCGCTCCTGAAAGGGTAAGATGGACACAAATGCCGGGCGCCAGGAGACAATAATGTCCACCTCATTCAGCGTGACGATGCCCCGGTCCCACGATAGCTCATGACCAATGTCCCTGGAACAAGTCCTAAGGTCTAGTCGTCCCAACCTGATTTTTAGGAAGGCGGGAAACTTGTCAACACTGAATGTGCTCCAAATTAGCCGAGCTCATTGCTCGACCTGACGTTTTTTGTTGGACCTCCTCATATTCTCGCCATTCTGGCTCCCCATCAAATCAGCCTGAGTGATGAACAGAGAGTTTTCAAGGGTAAAAAAAAATTCTCGTTCTTGTCGCAGGACAGGCATGTAGTGTAGGGAGAGCAATTTCTCTGCTCGTTCTCCTCATCGGTCGTAAGACACAGCGGCTCGACGTCAGACGTAACCCTGGTCAACCAACGCTCGAGTTATTAGAAGGTATAGGTTAGCCTTTATAATAACTAAGCAGTTTAGCGCCTATAACTCTCGCTCCTTTTAAGTATAGTTAAGGGGGTTATTTCTTTCCTTAAGATTAATAAATAGATAATAATTTATATTACTAACTTTATTAGGTTATAAGCTTAATATTGCTCGTTATATTACTTACTCGCTTACTTTATTAATATCTATCGATATTAAATACTTTTATATTTAAGGATTATTAAAATATAATTATTATAAGATTAAATTACCGTTATTATTTATCCCTTTTAATAAAAGCTATAGATTCTAATAACTTATAAAAATTTATTATTTTCGCTTTAATTTTTTATATTATTAGATACTAACTTATTAACTTATTTAACTTTAATAAATCTTTATTAAAATACCTAATATATTTAATTTAAGCTTAATCTATTATTATTATTAAAGCTTAACTTAAAAGGTAAAAATTATTTAAATTAATATATTATATAAAGTAAAGCTTTTTAATTTATTACCGTTAATATATTAAAATAATAATAAAAATTTAATAATTAAGTATTTATAATACTTTTAAGCGCTATATACTTTAACTTAATAATATATATTATATTATATAATAACTTTTTAGCTATTTAAAAGACCTTTAAAAATTAATTTAATTAAAATACCGGTAATTCGATTATTTACTTATTTTATTAATTAATTAACTTATATTATAAAAATAGCTTTAATTTATAGAATTATTTAAATAACTTTTTAAAACTTTAAATATAGCTTTACTTTTAAATTTCTATATTTAATTAATTTATTATTAAATTAATAAAAATACTTTTTAAAAATAATAAAGTTAAGGGATCTTTTTTTTTAATAATATTACCTAATTTTATAAATAATATTATTAATAACCTTAATAGCTATAATATATTAAAGTTTATTAAAATTAAACTTAAAATAATAAATATTATTATTTATTTAAAAGTTAAATAATTAAAAGTATATTATATTTTAACTTTTTATAAAAAGTTAATATTAATTAATATTAAAAAGTTTATTAAATTATTTATATTAATTAATATTAATTTATTAAAAAAATCTTATAAAAAAGAATATACTTAATGCTATATTTAAAACTTTACCTTTATCGGCTATTTATATATTAATTATAATAGGCTTATTAAATATAAAAAAAAGGAAAAAAAGGAAAAAAAACGGGCTATTATAAATTAAATTAAAAATAATATAATAAAAATCTTTAATTTTAATAATAAAGATATTACCTTTTATATAAATATTTCGGTATATATTATAAAGCTTTCTTTATCTAATAATATAAATAACTTCTTTTAGATTTTTAATTCCGGTGCTTTAAAATATATATTAAATTATATAAAAAACTTTAGCTTACTTTAATTATATATTAAAATAATTATTATTGCCGGTAATATTTATTTTATTATAAAAGGCATTAATATTATAAATATTTTTTTTATAATTATCCGATAATTTAATTATTAAAAATACCTTTATTAATATACTATATAGTTAAGAATTTAAAAATACTTATTTATTTAATTAAATAATAATCCGGAATTAATTTTATTTAAGCGTTTAAGGTAATAATATCTTTTTCCGGCTAAAAAATAATAAGTTATTATTAATATAAGTAAAGTTTTAAAAAGGTAATTTTAAAATATAAATTATTAATAATAAGAATATTTAAATATTATTCTCCTTATATAAAGAATTTTATAAAGCCTTTAAATATAGTAATATTAATAAAACTATTACCTAATAACTATATACTAATAGTAATATTATACCGATTAAATTAAATTCCTTTAATTATAAACCTTATAAACTAATAAAATTAATTTAATATTATTTAAAATCTTTATTAAATTAATAGTTAACTCTATTATTTAAATTAATTTATTTAAATCTTTTTAAATACTTCTTTATAAAGTTATTAAAAGGCTTTTAATACTTTATATTATTAATTAATAACTATATAAGATATTATTAAAAATACTTTATTAAAAAGAAAAATTAAATTTTTATTATTATTAATAACTTTTTTATAATAATAAAAATATAATTTAATATAAAAGTTAAAATATTTACTTTAAATTATAGGGGTAAATATATTAATAAAACTATAGTTAATATATTTTATTAATAAGAAATTATTTATTAAAAATTATTATTATATTATTATAAATTAAATAGTATATTAAAGCGATATATATAGATAATTATTACTAATATTAAAGCTATAATTTAAAATAAAAACTTTCTTATTTTATAGCCCGAATTAATTATATATTTTATATATCTTTAAAATTAAAAGCTATATAAGGTATTACCCTATTAAATTATACCTTTTAAAATATTATATAAAAAGAAGCTAAATATTAAATACTTTTAATTATACTTTTACCTTTATTATATGTATATCCTTATAAAAGTATAAAAACTTAAGATAAAATTATTAAATTAAATTAAAAAGGCTAACTTTATAAGTTTTAAAGTAAATAATAATTCGATATTCTATCTCTTTATACCGTTTTAGAAAGTTATTATAACTATAATAATAAATTATATATATTAAAAGAAATAATAACTATTAATAATATAATTAATCGGAAATTCGATAATTAAAGTTATTAAACCGTTAATAAAAATATCTTTATAATTTATAATCGATATACCTTTAAAATTATTATCGCTTATTTCTTTACTTAAATAAGTATAAAATAATAATCTTATACCTTTACTTAAATAAATATAAAATAATATTTATCTTATATCTTTATTTAAACCGGTTATTAGCTTTAAAGGTTATTATTTATAGCTTTTCTATAAAGTAAAAATAAATACTTAATTTATTAATAATAACTTAATATTAATAAATATTAATTTACTCTTTATATTTATAAGTGTTAATTCCGATTTTAATTATAAGAATTTATTTTTATTACTTATATTAATTAATATTAATTATAAAAAATCGGCTATTTTTACTATTATATTTTTTATAATATAAAAGGATAATATTTTATAAAATTATATTTAAGCTTAAAAAAGTTTTAAAAAGAAAGCTTAAATTATTATTATAAAAAAGAAATTAAATTTACTTATTACTATAAATATATAGAAAAAGGTTTCTATTACTTATAATTAATATATTATTAACCTATATTAAATATATATTAAGAAATATAATATAAAAAAATAACTTTTCCGTTATAAAGCTTATCTTATTACTTAAAGGTTTACTTAAATATATAAAATAAACTATAATAATACTTATAATTTTATCGCTTATTATAAAATAATAAAAATTATTATTTAAATCGCTATAATAATTAATTTAAATTTATATTAATTTAATATTAAAATAGCTTACTTATATAGTTAATTAAAGTATTAATTATTTCGACTATTTTATTTATTTAAGTTCCCCTATTAAGCTAGAATAATAATAAGTATCCGAAAAGAATAAGGTATAATATATCTTTTAAATTAATATAATAAGTTTTACTATATAGGACTTTTTATAGTAACTTATTAATCTTTTATAAGCCTATCTATAATTAGAAGCCGCTATTCTGCGCTAATAGCTATAGTATTAGGCCGCACCTAATTTATTCGCGCCGGTGCTTTTAATAAGCTATCAGCCCGTTAAGGTTAAAGCTATCGCAGGCTATAAGCAACCTAATCTAACGCTATTAAGCACTATACAAAAGTGCTATTGCCGTGTAACTTAGGCCTTTATAAATATAAGTTGCTTAAAATAGGCGATATTAAAAAGCCGCCATTACCCTAAAGGTTCTAGCTCTGCTTAAACACACACCTATTTAGCAAAACCGAGCGATATAACCTTTTCCGTAAAACCACTCGAAAGCAATCATTTAGCCGAAACCGAGATAACAGTTAAGCTTAAACCACTACTTACATACGCTAAGTAAGGCCACTATATTCCATTATCTGGATATATAGATCTAATAGCTTATAAATAGCTACAGAAATAAACTTTAAATATAATAAGCAAATCTTTACCTAGGTAAGAAGTTTTCTTACTAAGGTAAAGAAGCGCGAAAATAAGAAACCTTCCCTTTTTAAGTAAATAGATATATTTATTATTACCTTAAAGATATATAATTCGAAAATCTATTTTAAAAAAATAAAGGAATTTATTACTTATAAAGCAATAATAAATAATAAGCCGAAGAAAGAATTAAAGGTTATAAATCTAATATACTTTTTTAAAAAGGTTTACCTTTTATCTAAATAAACTAGAAAGATAAAGCCTAATTATAAAAACGTAATATAGTTAAATAAAATTTAGTTTAAAAAATATATAATTATAGGTCTTTTAACCTTATACCTAGAAGGGGTTAATTAAAATATAATATTTATATATAACTATTACTTAAATATTAAATATTATTTAAAAACGTTATACTTAAAATATTTAAAGCCTTATATAGCCTAAAATAATTAAGCTATAAATAATTTAAAAAATTATATAGTAAACTTATTAAATACTACTTATAAGTAATATTTAATCTATATATTTTTATTAATAAAGGTATTATTATTATTATCTATATTAATAATATTTTAATTATTAAAATATTTAATATTATTACCGTTTTTAAGTTTATTTTATTAAAAAGGTTTAAATACGTCGATATAAGTTTTTACTAATACTTTTTAAATCTTAAGATTTATTAAATAAATGTTAGAATTTTTATATTATAATAAAGATATATAAAGTATATATTTTATCGGTTTAATATATTTAATATAAATAGCTATTAAACCCTTATAAACCTAAATTTATTTCCGAAATAGAAAATAAATAATAATATTTTTATTAATACTATAATATATTAATTATTAATAGATTCCGTTAACTTTCTAATTATAAAAATAAAAATTAATTTTATTTATCCTATTATAATTATATTAATATTTAATATAAAACTAACTAAATAATATCTTATAATAGCTAAAGATATTTTATATTATATTAAATAAACTTTAAAATATTAATTATATTACCTTTATCGGTTATCGATAATAAAGCTTAATATATATAATAATACTTTATATAACTTAAACCCCGATAACTTTAAAGCTTTTAAGGGCTACATTTAGCTATTAAATAAATTACCTATTATATAGTTTTTAAAATAATAATTTATAATTACTAAATTAACTTATAAAGCTAAATATATAATATATTTATTAATATTATTTTATTTACGTTAAATAATTTAAGCTTTAATTAAACTTACTATTAACTATAAAAATTAACTATTTATTTTATATATTAATAATTAACTTATATTAAACTTTATTTAAAATATAAAGGTTACCGTTTATTTAAAATATATTACTATTTATTATTACTTTATATATAAAGGGGTTAGATTTATTTATAACGTTTAATATATATTATCCGCTAATAACTTAATAGATATTTATATAAAAGCTTTATTAAAGCTTATATTATAAAGCTTATATCGTTTACTAGGTTTAGTTAATTTTTAAAAGATTTAGCATTAATAAATATTAATTATACTTTTAATAAAAAAAAGCGTAATAGTAGGTATTACTTAGTAATTAAAATATTATACTATTCTTATATATATTAGCATCTTTTTAGTTATTAAAAGACGATAATAGATAGGGGGTATATTAAAAGGTACGAGTTAGCCTTTATAATAATTAAGTAGTTTAGCGCTTATAACTCTCGCTTCTTTTAAATATAGTTAAAAGGTTTATTTCTTCCCTTAAGATTAGTAAATAAATAATAATTTATATCACTAACTTTATTATAAGTGAGGTGTGTTATTTTAAAGTATTCTCACGCTTTAGCCTTCGTTAATTTAAGCTTTTAATAGGAAAATAAAGATTCGCACACTTAAAATCGGAGGGTATACACTTAATATACTATAGCCCTACTTTTTTAATAGCCTTAGCTAATTAAACTATATTATTTTACTTTACCCTTTGCTAGCTTAATGCTTTTAGTAATTTACCTTTATTAACGCTATCGCTATTTAACTTTATTTAATAACCTTATAGTAACCCTTTATTTTCTAAATTAATTTTTTATTAAAATTAATTAATTCGGCTTTAAAAATATACCTTAACAGCTTAAATCTTAAATTATTACCGTTTAATAATATCGGTAATCCCAGATTATATAGGTTTTAAAGCGTAATAATAAGCCGATTACTTTAATTAAAATATAAATATTACCGCTATAAATTATTATTAATTAATATTTTTTAACCCTTTAAACTTTCTTAAACTTTTTTAAAAGGGATATAATACTTATAAGAATCTTAAAGCTAATTTAAATAAAGTTATAAAATCTATTAAATTTTTAATAATAATTAAATCCTTAAAGGCTAATTAAGCAGTTTTAATATATAGTTAAGGTATTTAATAACCTTTTACTATAATAATAAATAATACTTTATCGATTAAATCTAGCTATAAATAGTAAATAACTATCTATATAACTAATAAAACTTTTAATAAATAAAAGCTTATAATTATTAAGGGTAAATATACTTATTATAATTCTTAAAAAATACTTAAAGCCTAATATAGCTAGTTAAGGCTATTAAAAGTATATTAAGCCTTTTTTATTTATATTATATAAAACTTATCTTTTATAAAGCTTAAAAAACTTAAAATAATATTTTATTAAAAGTATTTAAATATATAGATTAAGGTTAATATAATAAAGAATTAGCTAGCGGCCTTTCGGAAAAAGAAGTAGGGTATCTATATATTTATTTAAAAAATGCTAAACTTTTTCGAAAAGGAGGAATATTAGTATTATTAGATTATTAATAAGAAGGGTAATATAATAGATATCTTTTAATATTTAAAGTAGTAGGTTATTTAGCTTTAAAAGTAATAATTCTTATAGAATTTATTACTCGATTATATATATTTAATTAATAATAAAAAGATACCTTTTTTTAAAGTATAGCGATAAGCTATATAAAGAAGATTTTTCCGCTATTTTAAAATATTATCGATAATAAAAAGAAAAACGGCTTTTAATAGCTTCTTAAATAAGTTTATAAGCTGCTATAATAATATAAGGCTGCTATATTTACCCTTATTATTACCGATTATAATAACGCTTTAATTAACGCTATTAGTTATTAATTCTCTTAAGCCTGCTATTAGCTATATATCTTTTATATAAATATAAATATTATTCTTAATATTAAGAAAAAGTGGAAGAAGCTAGTATAAGGATTATTAATAATATAAACGATAATAAAAAGTATTTTTAAAAGTGCTAAAGCCGAAAATTTTAAAAATTATAATAAGAATCTTATTTTCTTAAATATACTAATAAGAAATATAACGGTAATATTTTTAAAGGTATTTAATAATATCCTCTATACTTATATAGCCCTTTTTAATTTTCTTAAGTTTATAAAGTATTTTATAAACTATAAAACCTATAATATAGCTTAGTAATAGCTTTAAAAAACCTTTTTAAATTAAATAGCTATCCTTTATTACCTTAAAACTTAATATATTAATAAGGAAAAAAAAATTATTATTAAATAAGCTATATATAAAACCTATAAAACCCTTAACTTTAACTTATATATAATATTCTTTATAAAGTATATATATTAAAAGGTTAAAATATATTTAAGCTATAAGATAAGTAATATTTTATATCTTATTAAAGCTATTTATAAGGTTTTTAAGGATATAGCTTATAACTTTTATTTTAAGAAAGCTTATTAAAAGATAATATTACTTAAAAAGTTTAATAAGTAAAAGTAGCTAAAAAAGCTTTCTTTTTAAGTTTTAAGGGCGGTACTTAATCTTTTTATAAAGATTAGGCAATAGGTATTATATATATTAAAGGGTAAAATGCTATAAAGTAATTATATAGCTTTAAGCTATAAATATATTATTTTTACTTAATATAAATTAATTTATATAAGCTATATAGCTAATAAAGAGAAGGATAGTTATCCTTTTAAGAAAAGTAATATTTATAAAGCATTTTACTTTAATTATAACCTTGCTATTAATAATTTACTTTTTATAATACTTTTATTAAAAAAGGTTACCGTTATAAAGGGTAAACCTTAAGAAATAGCTATATTTATAGTAAATAAAGATAATATCTTTATAAGCTATATAAAGGCTATAATAAGTAAAAAGATAACCTTAACTATTATAAATCTAAGTAATAAGGTAAGGGATAAAATAAAGATAATTATAGCTTTTATATAAAGGGTTAACTTAGCTTTTAAGTAGAATAATAAAACCTTTAAAAGTTTAAATAATAAGAATATTTATAATAATAATACTTAGTAATTAGCTATTTATTATAACTAGTAGCTTATATAAGGGCTTATAAAGTAATTAAACTTATTAGCTTAAAAGCGAAAACTTTTTATAATAATATTAGTAATAGCTTTATCCTTAAATAAAAGATTAGCTGCTAAGAAGTAATATATAGTAATAAGAAAGATTATTAACTAATTATTATAGGTAGATTTAACTATTAAGGATATTACTAATAGCGACGGTAATAGTAATAGTAACGGTGATAAGGAGGTTTAAAGCTTTATTATAATATATATAGACTAGATAAGCAAAAATATTATAAAATAGTGTATAGGAAAATTATAGGGCGATAGGGATTTTCTTTATAATAGCTAACGTAGTTAAATTAATATTATATATATAAATTGGGTAGTAAGTATAAATTTATGTGCACTGGGGGTATATAGGGTGTATACCCTCCGATTTTAGGTATACGAATCTCCGTTTTCTTTAATGGTAGCCTATTTGTCTTTATGTTCGTATTCCTCAGCTTCGGGTGGTATGCCCTCCGTGGCCGACATGATGTTGTAAGAAGCTTGCATCTTAGCCATCTTGACACCGGCGAGCAGAGTTGCCAAGCCCAGCACCAGGAAGTACTAGTACAATGTGTCACGCTAATGCGGCTGGGACCACTACTAGGTCACAGCCGGCCCACCCGGCCGCGCTCCGCCAGCTTGCAGCCCCACAAGATCGTTCCCACACTTTTGAAAACATCAATAATTGAGCAAAATTACAGCCGAAGCACCGGTGAGATGGCCGAGTTGGTACGTTGTGTGATTCCAATTATAATTACCAACCTTATACTGATGCGATCCAGGTTATGGCGCCAGGTTAAGGTTATCTTAACATCTACTCCTGGTGGAGCAATCCTCCTGGGTTCAAGTCCCAGTCTCATCATTTTTGCATTTTTGCATTTTTTTGACCTTTAAGGCCCCGACCCCCCCCCTTTTCGTTGCCCCATTCCTCCTTTTCTGGGTTCTGCATTCTGTTATCGCCCACTATTCTTGAGAATTTTTTTGTTCCTGTTTTATTTTTTCTGAAGAATGGGAGATGGGAAACAGAAAACAGTAATGATGGAGTCGAGGAACAGGAAAAAGGAAACGGGATAACAGAAGACCGTAAAGTTGGAAAGGTATTATCAAGGGTACTGAGGCAATGTATCTCTAAGTCACTCGTCCATGTTGACTTTTTACACCCTGGACAACATCATGGGCTCCTGCAGGACACGGCACCAGAGGACAGGGCACCAGAGGCACGGCACCAGAGGCAGGGTGATCTTTCGCGCATCCCCAGGCCTTTAAGGTGGTCGCGGGTGCCCTGCCCTTCTACGAACACGATCCAACATTCCCTGTCTTTCTGCTCCATTGTCTCGACTGTACTCAGTTGAATGACAAGGTTTCGCTCAGTCTTCTTTCTTTCCGCATAACCAGCATTCTCAAGCAATGGCTTTCTTCGACATCGAATCAGATGAGCTTGAGGCAATGCTGGAGGAGTCTGAGGCAGATGTTGCTGAGCTCCAAGGGTGCGAGACGGTAGTGAGGAGATCCGAGAGCTTGAGTAGCACCTGGTATAAGTAAATCATGTCCTACTCCAACTCGAGCTTTGGTGCAATCCTTCTCATGCCGTTGAAATAGTTTCTGGTCTTCGATGAAGACTGTTGTCGACCCTGACCAGATCTGGTATGACCTGTGCGAAAGTGGAAAGAAGCAGAGGGATGCTGTCCACCTCTGCCAGAAGTTCCTTGGGCATCTACGCGACCCGACGCAAGCGGTTCCGGGTGGATCTGGGCCCGAGCGAAAAGAAAGCAGAGCGTACCATTAACTCTGCTAGAACAATGGCAAATATCTGGAGGACCCTTGTTGTCCACTTCAACCGCACCGTTCTTGCCCGCAGGCGGAGTGAAGATCCTGCCAATGCGACCCGGTGGAACCTGAGCTTCAAGGAGGGTCTATACTCGCAGAAGGGCGTGGGGCCGGTTTATGAGCTCATTCGGGTATGTCTCCCTGCCCCAAGATACTCTCCGCGTCCACATTGTGAACACGTCTGATGATGAGCTATCAGTGGATCGGAGCAGAGTCCGATAAGTTGGGTCTCTCACGGAATCAAATGTTCGTGAAGAAGGAAGCAACAGCTGAGGACATTGCCCTGATACTTCAGACTCTATGGCAACGTGCTGAGGACATACCATGCAAGCCCATCACTCGGCTATCTTTTCATGCCATGCTTCTGTTGGCTGCTATTGGCGGCTTTCGTCCGGGGGTTGTCGAGAACGTCAAGTATCGCCAAGTCGCCGTCCAAGTGTTACGCCATCCTACAACACAAGAAAAGAGACTCGTTGCCAGCTTTACCATGCAACAGAACAAGCAACGGCCTCACGCTATCAAGACAAACCAGAAGGATGTGTATGTTTTCATAAGACTTGGAATAATGCTGGAGCTTCTTTCATCCTGTCAACTGCTGACCCATCTGTTTCCCACAGGATTGAATTCTCTGACACATTCGTCCCATATCGCCTTTTCTGCCCTGCAAGCCTTGTCGTCGCTCAAGGCCTGGCCGAAGATGCCTTTGATTTGATCCTTCGTTCGGCTCGGCAGAGGAATTGATAAAGCGGCCGCGTATGGAGAAGGACATTAAAACTGTCACGTTAAATTGGAAAGAGGAACTTTTGGATAAGGAGATCTTCCCTATTTCCTACCGCGAATTTTGGGATATATGGCGATGGGTTCTGCTTGTCGCTGGGTTTCCCGAATCGATCCGTCCATATGCGGTACGGGTCGGCGTAGGAAGCAGGTTGAACGATACGATGGCCCCTTTTGTCCCTTTTAAAGTAATATGGATCAGCTCTTCTGACGCTTAGCATTAAGGTGTCCTCACTTATGCGCTCCGGAACTACATTCTTTCGCATTCGAACACGATGTTTGAGCACAGTTACCAGCCGAGACATATGAAAGAGGATCTTGTGTCAATCTTAGCGCTTGAAGCGCAGGCGGAGGGTGCAGACGAGCTCTTCCGAATCCTCCGTAACTCGTCCTTGCGATGTGATCAGCTAGCTCCTTTTGATGTGCCTCCCGAAGACATCGAGAATTGGAAGAATACAAGAGAAGATATGCGTACTTTACTTAGCAGCAACGACTATAAGAAATCCACTTAGGTCCGGGTTCTTACCAACAAGCTCTTAAGAGCCCGCGTCGCTGAGCAACGCGACCAGTATTTTAAAGAAACCAACCGGCGGCGGGCTCTCGGCCAAGAGATAGATGACCTACGTGCGCCGCGCCCAAAACTGAGGACTAATCGCAGCGCAGAGTTCCCAGCCGAGGTCATTAGTGAGTACTTGAAGCAGGACCGTACGGATGACTGCAATAAACTGGGGTTCACATACATCGACATGTTAGTCGATTACCTCGAGCAGAGGTCACGGAGTGTGCCGACGTGCTTTATCTGCGCCGGAACGAATCCTTTGAAAGCCACCGGCAAACAGGGGGACGGCATTTTCAAGTCTTGGAAGGACGTGTGGAAGCATACCAACAGAGCACATCGCAGCGAGAAGTTGTGGCCCTTCTCCTGTCCCGAGTGCGACCGCCTGGGCCATGAAGAGACCCTGGACCAGATCGGAGACCTTGGAGAGTGGTGCAGCCACGTACATGAGCACCATGCGCCTAGAGGGCTGGCGCCATACCGGTGTGTCCTAGGTTGCCAGACGTTCGAGAACACAACCGCCCTTAGGGAGCATCTTTCCAAGTGCTATCGGGCGCTATGGACTGTTACCGAGCCATTTCCCTGCCCCGAATATTGCTGTCTGGGCTTGGAGGACTGCATTATCAGCAACCCTGCGGAGTGGAGGCGCCACATTGACTCGCACTATGACCCAAAACTCCTACCACCTATGACAGAGGCGACCAGCGCGATCCTCACTAATCACAGGTGCCTTCTGTGCTCGGATTAATGCTATCCGACGAAGACTGGGTTATTACTGCATAATACCAACATCCACGTTAAGGGTGACGAGTTTACCAGGCCCTTTCTATACCCTGAGTGCCGCCGGCTCGACAAAGATAAAACAATTATCTCTAGTTTTGATAAGTGGTGTTGGCATATAGCGGCGCACTACGGGATAGAGCATAGTCCTAATCCTCCGGCGCCGATAGACCAGCGCCTATATTGTCTCCTATATAACACTCCGACGTATAATCTGCGCAAGCACTTCAAAAGCAAGCACTTGAAAATTAGACAATTCGATAAGCCTTTTCAATATCCGGAATATGCTAGATAGGGCGCCGAGACCCCACACTTAGTGCTTAACTGCAACGATTGGCACGTTTACTATGTCGCCTCTTATAGATAGGAAGCCCTATAGGGTATCCAAAAGGTTGCCGGTAAAACGCTATATACGCGGTGTATTATCTGCAACAGATACTTTAAGGGACTATTAAGGCATTTTACGAAAGCGTATATCGCCAAGGGGCTGTTTAGCCAGGCATTTTCATGCCTAGAATGTGCGAGGATAAAGACGGGCTAAAGCAAGCCTCCGCTAATCCAGGGTTTAAAAGAGTGGAGAGTTTATTACGCAGTTATCCATCGAGATATCTCCGGCTCAGCATTGGCTCACTCAATGAACCTTTCGAGGAAGCAGATGGAAATAGACCGGCTTGCGCAGAACAGGGTCTAGGTAGTTGCTTATTATATAGCAGGGGCCCACTATTATAGTGCTCTATTTTATATAAAGTAGAGCAGCTTCTACACTATTATTTATAATATAGAATACTAGATAATATACTTTATTCGATTACTACACTTATAATTATAATAATTATAAGCCTAGCTTATTAAATTTTCTTTACTATATAAATATATTAAGCTTCTTTTATTATTTTAAATACTTTATTTTTAATTAATTTATTATATTTTTAATTAATTTAAATAGCGCTATTCCTATAAGTTTTATATTTTTATATAACTAAAAAAGCTATTTAATATAATTTTTATAGCTTAAATTTTATTATAAAATATAGGAAATTTAATAATAAGTTAATTTAAAAGCTAAAGATTATTTAAATTCTTTAAATAAGCTTTTTAAATATTATTTAATTAGTAAACTAATTATTAAATATATAATTAAGCTTTAAACTAAATATATTTAAAAGCTTAATAAATAGTTTAAACTTTCTATTAATTAGCATTTAAATAAACCTTAATAGCCGCTTTCTTTTAATTTAAAAAAGATATAAAAGAAATTTAACGCTTAAATAAAGTAATAAAATATAAATTTATTATTTATTATAATAATTTCGAATTACTATATAACGGTATAAAATTAAATAAATTATATAGTTAATATTAATATATTTATTTTTATTTAAATTAAAATACTTAAAAGAAAAAACGCTTTAATTTAATAAATTGTTTAAATATTATAAGATTACCTTATACCCTTAAAATTAAGTATTTAAACTATAATAGTTAAAAAATATTATATAGCTTTTATTAAAGTTAAAAATAATAGTATAAATCTATTTAAATAATATATTTAATAGTATAGCGCGTTCTTATATATATAAATATATAACTTTAATAAGATATTTAAGGTACTTATAGCTAAAAACTTTTTAAATATTGTTAAAGCTTATATAGCTTTTAATTAAGCTTTTTAAGCGCTAATAAACCTTATATAAAATAATAAGCTTAATAAACTTATTTTTACCTTTAAAAAGCTTAATATCTAGTTTATTACTATTAAGTATTAATGAAAAATATTTTAAGAGTAAAAGGGATGAATTTAAAAAGATTAAATTTATAGAAAATAGGTATAAAGCGGCTTTTTTTAAGTATAGTAGATATCCCGTATAGTAAAATATAGTAAATATAGCTATAAAAGCCCGGCGCTTAAGGCTTTAAGCGCTTTATTATATATTAATTACCGTCTATATAAAAGAAAAAAGCATTATCTATAATATAGCAGAATACTTTTTCCCTTTTATTTTAAAGCTATAAGTTTAATTCTAGATATTATTACTCTTATTTTTTATTTTTACCTTTTTTTTATTTTTAATTTTAGCTATAAGTAGCCCTATAAAGGGAGCCGTAGGTAGCCCTATAAAATTTATAATTTAGCAGCTAGCTAATAGCTAGCAGTAGTTAGCAGATAGCTAGTAATAGTAGGCTAGCAAGTAATAAGCTAGTAAGCGGTAAGCTAAAGGGTAGCTAGTAGATAATTAATAATAGTAGGCTAATAAATAGCTAGCTAGCGGCAAAAATTAATAATAGCTAATAGCAAATAATAAGTAGCTAATAATAAGAATTATAAAAAAAGCGTTAAATACCTTTAACTATAAAGCCTTTATAGGAAAGTTAACTTATAATAAAATAAAAGTATAATAAGATAGTTAATAACTATAATTATAGCCCGATTTATAATAACTATAATTATAGCCCGATTTATAATAACTATAATTATATAATAATAATAACCTCCCTTTAATAATTACCCGGTCTATATAAGCGATTATATAGTAAGGGCGTATAGTTATAGCTATTATTTAATAGAAAATGTTTTAAAAGTAAAAGAGATAAATTTAAAAAGATTAAATTTATAGAAAATAAATATAAAGCGGCTTCTTTTAAGTATAATAAATACCCCGTATAATAAAATATAATAAATATAGCTATAAAAGCCCGGTGCTTAAAGCCTTAAACGCTTTATTATATATTAAATATAAAGGGAAAAGTTATATTAATAAAGGGCTAATAATATTTATTATATTTAATAAATAAAAGAAACTTAATTAATAAAAGTAATTAAGTAAATCTTTAAATAAGTTTTTAAAGGGGTATATATATTCTTATATTAAAAAGATTAAAAAATATTAATTTTTAATAAAAAACTATATAAATTTAAAGTAAACTATATATAAGTTTTTTAAAATTACTTAAAGGCTTTATTATAATACTTTTACTTTTTTTTAAATAAATAAAATTTATATATATTTAAAGCTTCTTAAATAAGTTAATCTTTACTATTAGTTTATAAAAAAGGAGTAGATAAAAAATAAATTAAATATTAAGCAATTAAATAGTAATATTATTTTAATAAAGCTAGCTTACTTTAAAAAGCTTATTATTTTCTTTTAAAAAAAAGAAGTGTCTTTAACACCTAATATATACTTTATAATTTAAAATATTTTATATAAGCTTTTAAAAAATACCCTATTTAATAATTATAGATTTACTTATTTTATTAATAATCCGATGCTTTTTAAGCTTAAAATTTATTAAAAAGCTAAATATAAGGAAATAATAAAAATAAGGATAATCTTTTTCCCTATTTCCGGAAAAGATATATATATCTTTTATAATACTTTAAATAAAATAAAAGGATTTAATATTAAGAACTTAAAGCTTTTTAATATATTTATCGTTAAAAGCTTTTATATAAATATTATTTTAAAAGCTTACTTATATAATATATATATTTAATTTTTTAAATTAAACTATATATTTCGATATAGTTTTTTAAAATTAAATATTATAATTAAATAATTAAAGCGTTATTATAACTTAGTTTTTTTTAAATATAAACTATTTTCTATTTATTTTAAAGGCTTTAATATAATTAAATTAAGTAAAATAAGCTTTATAATATTTATATTACTTATTAACGGATAAAAAAGCTTTATATAACTATTACTTATAAAAAAGAATTTAAAGTACCTTTAATATTTATAATTAAAATATTTAAAGCTAAAAGCTTTAAAGGTATTAATATAAGCTATATAAAGGGTAAAGATAAATAATATATTATATATTAAGTATAAAGATTATATTATAGCGTATATTATATAGATTATATTAAAATAAGTATTAAAGAATTATATAAAACGCTTTTTTTAATATATAATTTAAGATTTATTTAATTTTCTATATATTTTAAATAGCTTAAATTAATTATTAATTCTTAAAAATATTTTTTTAAAAAGCTTACCGCTTAACCGTTTATAATAAAAAATAAGAAAGATATATTTATTATAATTTAAAATTATATAAGTATAATATAAATATATTATAAGCTTTTTATTTATAAAATTTATTAAAATAATAATTATTTAATAATCTTATTATATAATATAATAAGCTATATAATATAATATATATATAAAGAAATTAAAATCGAGCTTATATTTATAAATATATATAAATTAAATAAAAGGAGTAAATATATAAAATAAAAACTTATTATTAAGGTAATTAAAATATATATAGCAGCTAATCTTTTTAAGCATTTTTAGCTATAGGCGTATATAGTAGCTATATATCTCTTTAATAAGTTATTATATTAAAAAACTTATAAAAGTTATTAAATTATATTTTAAAAATATAATTTATTTAATATTTTCGCTAATATACTTTTTAAAGAATTTATAAGCTTATAATAGATTTATAATTAAATTAGATAAATATATTTATATACGGCTATTAAGTATATTTACTTTAAAAAGATTAAAAAGCTAGCTAATATAAATAAGTATATAAAGTTAAACTATATATTTATATCGAATATTTTATTAGCTATAAATTAATAAATATTTATTATATTTAAGTTTTAATATTTAATTAAATAATTATTATATAAAATATAATTTTTAATAAATAGGTTTTTTATAAACCTAAAATAGAAAATAATAAATTAAATATAATAAAATATATAAATATACTTTTTAAGATTACCGATTAAAAGGTATTAATATATTAATTAATATATAAGATACTTAATATTTTAAATTATTTATTAAACTAGCTTAAAGAAAATCTTAATTTAAAGCCTTTAAGTATACTAGCTATAAGCTTAACAGTAAAAGATAAAATTTTAATAAGTTTATAAAGCTTAAATTAAGTATTTAAATTAATATAATAAATATTAAAAAGTAATAAAATATTTAAAGATATTTAAAAGGTTATTTCTTTAAAGTAAAGTAATCTTATTTAAGCTAATAAGCTTAGTAAATTAAGTATATAAAATTATCTTATATATTAAACTTTAAAAATAAATATAAAAGAGTTTTCTTTATTAAAAGAAAATATTAGCAATATAATTATAATATATATAGAAACGCTATTATAAGTATTATAAATATAATAAGTATTATAAGTAAGCCGATACTATTAAAACTTCTTTTTAAAAAATAAAGAAATATATATTATAATACTTTATAAGGATAAACTAATTAATATTTTAAAAGCTTATAAATAGTTACTCTTCTTTAATATCTTTATATTTAATTAGCTAAAAGTATAAAAAAAAGGTAATTAAATATATACAACGCTATATTTAATATTTTAAGCTATAATATAGTAATATATTATAGCTTATCGAAATATAGCTTTTTTTTAATAAAAAAAGAAGATTATATAGAAATAAGCTATTTAAACTATTTTTAAAAAATTAAAAAAAGTTTTAAAATTATTTAGCTTATAATTTATTTATTAAAGTAACTTATTTTAAGCTATATATTTAATTTAATATAAAAGCTTAAACATAAATAAATTAAGCTTTAACTAATAAATACCTACTTTCTTTTAAATAAGTTTTTTTTATAAATAAAATAAAAATAAATTTCTTAAATAAAGAAAAATATATTTAATAATATAAAGAAATTTATAGCTATATAACCCTTTATAAAAAATATATATTATTATACTTATTATAAAAACTTTTTAAATTATAATAGCTATAATAATATATAGCGATTTTAAAATTAAATAATTTAATATTATTAATAAAGAATTTTATATATTATAAGCTTTTTAATAAATTTAAAAAGTAAGAAAAATATTTAAAAGTTATAAGTATCGACTATTTTATTTATTTAAGTTTCTTTATTAAGCTAAAGTAATAATAAATATCCGAGAAAAATAAAGTATAATATATCTTTTAAATTAATATAATAAGTTTTACTATATAAAACCTTTTATAATAACTTATTAATTTACTTTTATAAGCCCGTTTATAGTTAAAAGAAGCTATTTTGCGCTAATAGCTATAGTATTAAGCCGCGCTTAATTTATTCGCACTAATGCTTTTAATAAGCTATTAGCTTTAAATTAAACCGGTTTATCGAGGTTAAAGTTATTGTAGGCCGTAAGCTAGTTTAACGCTATTAAGCATTATTAATATATAAAAGTGCTATTACTATATAACTTAAATATAAGTTACTTAAAATGGGCGATATTAAAAAGCCGCTATTACTTTAAAGGTTTTAGCTTTGCTTAAATATATACTTATCTACTATAACTTTATTTCGTAAAACTATTTAAAAGTAATTATTTAGCTAAAACCGAGATAATAGTTAAGCTTAAACCACCACTTACACACGCTTAAAACCCTTAAATTTATTAAGCGAGTTTATAGCTATAATTAAAATAAATAGGTAAGGTTATTGTATTCTATTATTTAAATATATAAATTTAATAGCTTTACTATAAATAGCTATAAAAATAAACTTTAAATATAATAAGTAAACTTTTACTTAAATAAAAAGTTTTCTTATTAAAGTAAAAAAGCGTAAAAATAAATAACCTTCTTTATTTAAATAAATAGATATATTTATTATTATTTTAAAAATATATAATTCGGAAATTTATTTTAAAGAAATAAAGAAATTTATTACTTATAAGTTAAAAATTAATAATAAGCTAAAAAAAGATAAAAGGTTATAAATTTAATACGCTTTTTTAAAAAGGTTTACTTTTTATTTAAATAAATAAAGCTTAATTATAAAAATATAATATAGTTAAATAAAATTTAATTTAAAAAATATATAATTATAGGTCTTTTAACCTTATATTTAAAAGGGAAAGTTATAAATATATTTTATAAATTAAAAGATATATTACTCCTTTAATATAAGAAATTTATATTATTTCTTTAAAAGCTTAGCTTAATATTAAATATAAATAAGATTTTTTATTTTAAAATAAATAAAAAACTATTATAATAATCTTTTATATAAATAATTATTTAATTTTTTATTATTAAAAAAATAAGCCGAAAGCTTAAAAAGTAATTAATAGCCTTAAAAATATATATAATATAAAGAATTAAAAAGATATAAAATAATATTTTAAAATATATATTATAAGAAATTAAGCGGCTAAAAGGCTTTATTTAGCTTATAATATATATATTAATAAAATTATTAAACGCTTTAACTTAATTAAAGGTATATTATTAAATATATTATTTTTAAATATATTATTATAAAAATATAACGGAATAATAATAAAAAAGTAAATTAAAAGATTTTAAAAAAAGTTAACTTTATTTTTTATATAAAAATTATAATTTAAATAAATATAGTATATATAATTATATAGCTTTTCTTTTATTTATTTAACCCGAAATTTAAATACTTTAAAGCAGCTAAGTAATATATAATATATTTATATATTATTTATATATTTATTATTTAATATAAAAATAAATAAAAAAGAATTTTAATCTTTATATTTAATATTTTATTTATAAATAATAAAAAAATATACCGCTTATTATATAAATATATAATACGCTTATATAACAGGCTAATTAATTAAAAAGTAATTTAATAAAATATTATTATAATATTTATAATAAAAGCCGAGCTATTAAAAGTAATATATATTAAAAAAAAGCTTATAGCGTTAAAGCGATTACTTTAAAATTTTATTATTAATTTAAAAGGCTTTTTATAGCTATATAATAATAATTAATAAATAATTTAGCTAATTATTAATAAGTATAAAAAGGTAATTATAAAGCTTAAATATATAAATATTTATAATATATAACTAAAATAAAAGTATAATAAAGAAATATTTTAAATAAAATATTTATTTATTAAGCTTATATTAATAAATAAGCTTATAAAAAACCTTTTATAAGCTTAATTTAAGTATTTTTAAGCATTATTAAAATTTTATAATATAAATAAAATACTTAATTAAATTTAAAAATTTTATTTATTAGGGTAAAGCCTCTTAAACTATATAATAAAACCCTATTAAGTAATATAAAAAATTTATTATTTAAAAAAAAGGGTTATAAATATATAAAGACTCTTTTTAAACGTTTTTTTACGCTTAAAACGTAATATAGCATTATTTTTAATTTTATTTTTCTTTTTATTCTTATTATCGTTATCTTTTTCTACCTTAATAAGCTAATCGAAATTATATTGCTTCGGATACGCCTTTAATAATTAATATATATTAAATTATATTTTAATAATCTTTTTAAAAAAGGTTAAATTATTAAATAACCGTTTATTTAAATAGAAAATTAAGTAATATACTTTTTTAAAAATATTATTCTTAAGCAATAAAATAAAGTTTTATATAAAAGTATATATAATAAATAATAAATAAAGGTATTTATACCTTAAAAAGTATAATAAATATTTATTAATATATAAAGCGCCGAAAATATTATAATAAGCTTTATTTAAACATTTATTTAATATAAAGCGTATATAAAGTAAATAAAGTATATATTATTAAGCTTTTATAACTTATTAAGCTTAAGCTAAGGCTAAGCTTTTTTAATAAAATTATATATATATTAGCGCTATTATTATAATATTTATTTTTAAAAGCAATTTATATTATTATAAAGGTAAAAGGTTAAGCTATAAAAAGAGAATAAATAAGCTAAAATTAAAAAAATTTTATTAAAAAAGTAAGCTAAGCTTAAAGGTATTAAGCTTAAGTAAACTAAGATTAACTTATTAGTTAAGCTTTTATTATATATAAAAGAAAGCATTTTATATATATATATATATCTCCTAGGTATAAAGTTAAAAGACTTATAATTATATATTTTTTAAATTAAATTTTATTTAATTATATTACGTTTTTATAACTAGGCTTTATTTATTTAAATAAAAGGTAAACCTTTTTAAAAAAGCGTATTAAACTTATAACCTTTTATTTTTTCTTTAACTTATTATTAATCCTTAACTTATAAGCAATAAATTCCTTTATTTCTTTAAAATAGATTTCTAAATTATATATTTTTAAAGTAATAATAAATATATTTATTTATTTAAATAAGAAAGGTTATTTATCTTTACGCTTTTTTACTTTAATAAGAAAACTTTTTATTTAAATAAAGATTTACTTATTATATTTAAAGTTTATTTTTATAGCTATAAAGCTATTAAATTTATATATCTAGATAATAAAATATAGTAGCTTTACTTAATTAATTTAAGGGTTTTAAGTGTGTGTAAATGCTAGTTTAAGCTTAACTAGCAGTTATCTTAGTTTTAGCTAAATAATTGCTTTTAAGTGGTTTTATAGAAAAGGTTATAATAGATAGGTATATATTTAAGTAAAGCTAGAACCTTTAAGGCAATAGCGGCTTTTTAATATCGCTTATTTCGAGCAACTTATATTTATATATAGCTTAAGTTATACGGCGATAGCACTTTTATATAGTGCTTAACGGCATTAGACTAGCTTACGGCCCGTAATAGCTTTAACCTTAATAGGCTAATAGCTTATTAAAAGCACCGGCGTAAATAAACTAGGTATAGCTTAACGCTACAGCTATTAGCGTAAAATAGCGGCTTTTAATTATAGATAGGCTTATAAAAGATTAATAAATTATTATAAAAAATCCTATATAGTAAAACCTATTATATTAATTTAAAAGATATATTATATTTTATTCTTTTCGAATATTTATTATTATTTTAGCTTAATAAAGAAACTTAAATAAATAAAATAGTTAATATATATATAAAATAAAAAGGGTATATTTATTAAAAAAAGAGAAAAAGTAAGTTAAGTAATAATATTTAAAGTTTAAATATAGTTTAAAGCGCTTAAAAGATATAAAGCTATTATTATTCTTTTTATTATATTAATTATATACTTTATTATTTTTATTTAATATATATATAATATTATTATACTTTAATTAAAATTATTATTTATTAATTAAAGCTATTATATATTTAACTTTATTATTATTATTAAAATATTATAATAATAAATATCGATTATTTTATTTATTTAAGTTTCTTTATTAAGCTAAAATAATAATAAGTATTTAAGAAAAATAAAGTATAATATATCTTTTAAATTAATATAATAAGTTTTACTATATAAAACTTTTTATAATAACTTATTAATCTTTTATAAGCCTATTTATAATTAAAAAAAGCTATTTTACGCTAATAGCTATAGCGTTAAGCCGCGCCTATTTACGTTAATACTTTTAATAAGCTATTAACTTGTTAAGGTTAAAGCTATTATAAGCTATAAGTAATTTAATTTAACGCTATTAAGTATTACTAGTATATAAAAGTGCTATTACTATATAACTTAAATATAAATTACTCGAAATAAACGAAATTAAAAAGCCGTTATTACTTTAATTATATACTTTTATAGGATATATATAAGTTTTAGCTTTATTTAAATATATATTTATTATAACTTTATTTTATAAAACTATTTAAAAGTAATTATTTAACTTATTACGTAAAACCGAGATAATAGTTAAGCTTAAACCATTATTTATATACATTTAAAACTTAAGTAAAGCTATTATATTTCATTATTTAAATATATAGATTTAATAGCTCTATAGCTATAAAAATAAACTTTAAATATAATAAATAAATTTTTATTTAAATAAAAAGTTTTCTTATTAAAGTAAAAAAATGTAAAGATAAATAACTTTCTTTATTTAAATAAATAAATATATTTATTATTACTTTAAAGATATATAACTCGGAAATCTATTTTAAAGAAATAAAAAAATTTATTATTTATAAGTTAAGAATTAATAATAAGCTAAAGAAAGGATAAAAGGTTATAAATTTAATACGCTTTTTTAAAAAGGTTTACCTTTTATTTAAATAAATAAAGCTTAATTATAGAAACGTAATATAATTAAATAAAATTTAATTTAAAAAATATATAATTATAGGTCTTTTAACCTTATATTTAAAAGGGATAATAGTAAATATATAATATTTATTTAAATAATTATTAATTATTTAAGGGGTATATTATATAGCAGGGGCTTATTATTATAGTGCTCTATTTTATATAAAGCAGAGCAGCTTCTGCGCTATTATTTATAGTGCAGAATACCAGATAATATGCTCTATTCGATTGCCACGCTCGTAATTGTGATATTGCTTATGTCTCAAGAGGCCGAGGAAGAGAAGCAAGGCAAGTCGTATGTGAGCTATCCCCAGCCGCGCCGCATCAAGAGGCCCCGGGAGGAAGATGAGCATGAGATTAGAGCAAGAAGATGGCAAGACGGATAGAAAATCAACCTGTTCTTGCGTCTCGGGCACGGGACGGCGGCGGAGGCACGAGGAAGTCAGAGGTTCTCGCCTGGGGCTGTGGGGCAGTGGCCATGCCCAGGTGGTTGTGACCGCGCCCGCGTCTGCGTCACTCGGCGGTACTAGTATGTCTTACGAGTTTGTCTGCACCTTGCACCGGAAGCGTCGTCTCCAGCCTTGATACGGCGTGATTGTTGGTGCAACTTGTATTTGTTTTCGGATGCATGTTCTGTCTAAGAGAGAAGGCCAGTCTATGGTGGGCAGGGTAGCTACTTGAATGATGTAACCCTAACCCTCAGTGCCACTGCAACAGTGGCCATGAGAGTGATGCTAGGAAGGGCGGGATCATTTCTGGATTCATCCTCGTGTCTTGCACATCTTGTCTGGAGCATGGGCGCGTCAAGACGCAGCAGCTCCGGAGTTAATATCTGCTCTGCCTAGCGGAAACCTATCGTGCGGCATAACGCCCTCGTTTCCGGGACATGAGTGGGGTCCCGTCACCGTCGACCTACCTACCTTGATGGCAATGCTGCAGCTTTGGCTCCAGGGCTTACTGCGAACCCATGTCACCTACCCACGCCTCGTGGGCATTGAGAGCCGAGCACAGCCCGTGCTGCCTCGCCCAAGATCGTCCAACAATACGGTGATGTATCAAGCCGACGGCTGTTCGGCTGTGGGATCCGTAGCAGCCTCCTGATGAAGCTCGCCTTGTTTGGGAGCTGTTCTGCCTGATTCCCAGCGACGTGAGCATCGGCTTACTTGCAAATCCCGAGATCATGGTCTATGGATGGCGAAACGTGAGAACGTATATAAGAACTGATGATATTTGTATTCCCCAATACTCTACTCAGAAATATGCCCTCTTTTGTGAATTCCCATGTGTGGGTCGGTGGTGGCTGAGACTTGGAAATCACGCCAAGCCCTACCTCGCCCTCCTCAACAATAAAGTCACCTCCACCCAAAGCTAAAGAGCCAAATTGATAGCTATCGTTCTCTTCACGTTAAATCCGTTTGCTAATGGTAAGTAAACACCACCAAAAAGAAACAGAAAACATATCAAGATGTCCATTGTAGAAGGATTTCGCATGACCGCTAGAATGATTCCTATATGGTGTTAGTGGCCCGTCTCACCAGCTCTTTGTTCACTTACGGCGGCGGGCTCTCAGCGCCTCCATCTCGTCCAAAGCCTTTGAATCAATGGAAACTGGTTGTTCAGGACGCCTCTGATTTCTTGAGTTTGTCTCGAGAGCTCCACGAAGGACCTCTGCACGGTCGGCTAGATCCTTATCAAAGCTGATAAGTAGTATTGAGGGTTTCAGAGAGGCTGTGAGGGGATGAAGGAAAGAACTTTGAGGGTATGGCTGGGACGACATTGCGGCATGGCTTGGATATGAAAGGCTTTGGGCATATTGCCCAGCAGACTGGTGGGCTCGCAAGCGCAGTCTGTGATTTGTCCTTCTCGGAGAAGTCCCACGAAGTTCACCGGGGCAGGTACAACAGGTACGGCCGGTCTCGTGGTCGCCGCGGGCACGTGACTTGGAGAGGGGTTGGCTTGGTCTCAGCTTCCACACATCAAGCTGTTCTCTTCTTAACTTCTGCCTATACTGTAGATACTTGTGTTGACGGGTCTAGGCTGCCGCCGGTCTCAACTAGCCTCGTCTGTGCGGCACCACGAGGCTGTCTATGTTTTCCCCAAGACGATCGGACCGCCTGCGGCTTTGAAAGAGCACGTATGCGGATTAAGAACGAAACCACTTCCTCCGACTTCACCGACCGGTTCGGCATGCGCAGCTCCTTATCTTTTCAGTGGCCCCCATTCAAACACTACGGCACTTTCTATTTCCCTCAGATTGAATGGAATGCAGGTAAACTTGTGCCAGCAACCACACTTGTGCGACGAGGCTTTGGTACTGGGATCTGAGTTTCTAGACAAGGTCACGACAGTGCGTGATTTAACGCAGGCAATGAAGAAACCGCTGCGTCCACGATCATCCATACTGAGCTTCATTCGCTTTGTCTTCGAGTCCAGCCTACCCCTCGATCAGCATGCTCTAGACCGCAGGCTCGAGCTTCGCAAGATGAACTCGACAAGTCTACTTCTCTGCTCGGTCACTTATACGGAGAAAACGGTCCTCAATTTCTCAGAAGAACGTTTTCGAGCCCTCCAATCCAACTGCTGCGAGATTATAGGCGACCCTAGAAACGTTACTGCCAGCTTACCAATCGACGTTGTCGATTTTGCTGTCACGGCTAAATTGGTTCCTGAAGACCACAAAGCATACGACATATTCCTCAGAGCACTTGAGGTTGGCCTTGAACTACCCCACTATGTGGCTTACTGCTCACTATCAAGTTTCAGGCTTAGAGGAATATCAGCGGGCTCGCAAGGCTGTAGATCCGCTACTCCCAGCACGAATCTCTACACGCGCGGAACGACCTTCCGGCTTTGGCACCTCGATGACCTGGCCACAAGAGCACGTGACTGCTATACTGTGCGTATTAAAATAAAAAGATCAATTCTATCGTTTCACAAACTAATTATATAGTCGAATGCCCCTGAACACGTCGTCCTCAGCCCTACTTGGCCAGCTTGCACGACTCTATAAGGAAACTGAGCGAGACATACCATTCCCGGACAGTGTCATTGAATCTTTTTCTACAGCTGCGGAATCCTCCCCGCTGAATGATAGGATGCAAATTTTAGACATTGCCGCCGAGATGCTTACGGATTCGACACCAGCCTCGGCCAGGGCTACGATTGTACATCAGCGCAGTGTGACTCTCCGTCTTCTAGGCAATTCCCACCAGGCCGAGCATGAGATCCTCTCATTTTTTGAAAAGACATCTGATGTACCAGAACTCCTCCTCAACTCATTGAAGTTATCACTGGCCGAGAGCCGCGTTTACCAGTTCAGACATCACGAGGCCCATGAGATTACTCGTACTATTAAAGTGGGTGGAGATATTGGCGAGTTCCAATTGCTATGGGATCACATCTACTGTGTAGGTCGGATTATGAGGGGCCGAGGTGAATTTGAAAGTGCCAAGGTCTGTTTCGAGCGGTGTTGTGCATTTACTCATGGAATTCGGCCCCATAAGGTGATTCTTGCTCAATGCGCTCTTGCAGATATATGCTGTGAGCTGGATCACCTCTCCAGAGATCCCCAGCACTCCCACCTGCTGCAGGCTGAGTCTGTGCTTGAGCCTGCTGTCAAGTCTCTTGAAGAAACGAACCCCAGGAGTCGCCGGCGCCTGCTTCTATCCTTGTCCGAGGTATATATCAGACAATTCCGGGCCCCGGCTACAAGAGGCGACGACCATCCTGAAAGGGCTCATAATCCTTTTCGACGGGCTCAAATGTCATGACATTATCGATCGACTCGGTCACGTGCGATTATATATGACACTAGCTCGGTCATGTCCCTCCGGCCAGTCCATGACATATTGGAGGGAAGCCCTGCGCCTAAATACGTGTTACAACCCGGATGAGGAGGAGGTTTTTACCTGTGCTGTGATTTATCTGAATTTAAGCTGGCTAAGCTACTGCGAAGGGCAATCTGACCAGGGACAGAAGAAGTACGCCCAGGCAAGCGAGGTTCTCCAGAGGAAACGGCCGGAATTCCTTATGCCTGGAATTGGCACATATGTGTTTGAAGATACTTTGTGTAAACTGCAAACTAAGACGCTATAGGAGGACCATGATCTGTACACCCTCGCAAAACTAGACCTTTGATTCGCTCCAGGGCTCTTTGGGGGCATACTCTATTCCACCGTACTGGGACCTTGCACGTCGCCACTGTCCATTACAAACAAAAACTCATGATCCTTCAAGATGGACCCTGGAGCTCCTGCTTTCCGGCAGACCCAGTTCCACTGCGCTGGGAGCGCTGGGATGAAGCAGACCTTGAACGTCTGCGACGCGGCTTGTCAAGTACGAGCAGAAACTCATGCCCATCAGGCAAATCGCCGAGGGGCCAGTTTCCATCTTCCTGAAACTCTGAAAGCGCCTCGAGGGGTTCAGCGTGATCAACATAAAAGTTAGAATTAACTCCGCATATCATCCCGCTGGTATCTTGAGCGTCAAACAGGCGCCCGCACACCTCCGCATCTTTGATATAGCTGACTGGTGAGGCTGACATTATACCAACGGCATGGGCTGCAGCAAAGTCCAGAGGTATCTCAGCAAAGCGAAGTTCTTTCTTGTTAGCACAGCCAGACTCTTACAGTAGTTCTAGTGGTGCATACCTCCAACTGACTTCACAAGGGCTTTGCATGCGGCTGGGTGGGAACTCATAATAACGAGTATATCGTCGTCGTTATCAATGAGGGCTGAGAGCAGCGAAGAAGCAAGCCGACGTTCTCGGTAGTCACTGTGAACTACCAGCTGGGTCACCCAACAGACCTGCCGGCCCTCGTACTCCCAGCGACAGGCAAAGGCATTGCCTGCAAGGACTCCCTCAACAGTGACCATAATATAGATGGTCCGCGATCCCTCAGGTAGACACTGTGCTCGGAGGCGGTCGGCGCTCATCTTCACTCGGCTTCCTACATGTGTATTGTTGATGGTTAGCTGGGCATGCACAGAGTAGGAGGGAAAGACCTGCCTGGCTTTCCAGGACCCTTGTCGCCCCATATGCCGTAATTATCACTGAAGAGCTTGGCCGCGCCCTCGATCATAGCTGCCGTGACCTTTTCGCCTTCGTGGGTAGTGATAACTTTTGCCATCGTCTTTGTGGATTTGCCTCTCCGCCTTCGTTGAGGAAAGTCTGCTTCGAATGTACGAATATCAACATGATTAGAGAATCGGAGAGTAGGAGGAGGAGGAGGCGCCATGTCTGCTGCAGGGGGAGAGAGGTGTTTTGATGTTGGTCTCGAGCTTGTCTGCGGGTTGGCATCGACAGTAGCTAGGTAAGTATTGGTCAGCCTCCTAAATGTGGGGCATGCACCATGATTGGCGCTACTGCCTGGAGTGTCAGCAAGGGGTATTGGTCCGTTGACTAAATGTGGGGCGTACTCCCTGACTGACGCCACTACCTGGAGTGTCACAAATGCTTCTGCATGGGTAATTGGTCCGTTGACTAAATGTGGGGCGTACTCGCGAGGCCGTGCATGGCAAAAGCAGTCAGGGGGGGAACATGCTTCCTTCCTCACGCCTGAGATTCCTGTCGACGAGCGCATGTCGAAGACACAGTATGAACGTGTATATCGGTTCAAATCGTGTTGTCTACAAACCTGCATGCTGCTGTACCCCTTCAAACACCTTCCAATCCGAGGAAAAGCACGTCCAGACCTGGTTTCCTCGAAGCGCTGCTACAGACCCCGGCCGATCACCGTGGCTAGAACCCGACCTCATTTTGGGTTCACTAACTGAGGCGATGCGAATGTGGCCCCGGCTTGGGCTGCCCAGGGCTGTCGTAAAGACCGAGATCCATCATGCAAATCATCCACGCTACTGTGCCATGCTTATCTCACGCGTCTCACCTGAAGGCGAATTCAAAAAGAACGGTACATCTGTGGCCGAGTATGTAGTGGCCCGGCGAGCTATCCGCCACAGCCTCATTTCTCAAGCAAAATGCATTTTCGGCTTTGTTGGCGCCATGTGTGAATACAATAAGGTAAGCCTTGACCGACCTTGATGAGCCCTTTTCCCTTCGCACTACATACAAGCCTCCTCGAACTAACAGATATATCTAGATAGAGTTCGCATGTGGTCACTGGCATGGTCAGGCTGCCGTCTGGTGTCCCACATATACCCGGACCCACCGCCGCTGCCCACCACAGTTCACCTACTACGAGTTCCGAAGCTGGGAGGACTGCTCCCAATGCAAGCCGCCCACGTATAATATACCGTGGGAATTCATGATCAACCGTCGCAACCAGCCCGCCCGCGCCGATCGCCAATGATGGAGCGCCTTCAGTCTTCACAGCAGCAGTCTTCAAATCTTGTCGCGTGTTGGGCAATGCTGGGAAAAAGACGGAGCGGCCGCGGGTTTGGGGAGCGGGGCTTGGCACAAGGGATGTACTAGCAGGACTGACTGCATGCGTGCAGGCCTGTCCTCTCGTGGATATCGAGGAACCCGACGGCGGAAGCACGGCGATGCTGATTTCGGATCCAGAGAACACAAATACCGCGAGCGTCGGGCTTCGAGATTGACGGCTCACTTCTGGGCTCATCGCTCCGTCAGTGCATTCTTGTCATAGTGCTAACGCTGAGGACCATTGTCAGAACGAAATACACAAGCTCTACTTCAGCATACAAGAAGCCTCCCTGAATATTTTCCTACTTCAAATGCATATTCGTTCTCTTTTACCTCTGCTAAGTCTTGCGAAATCGCGGCCTGTGGACCACAGACCAAATCCGTCTCACCACTCCCGGCTGACTCCCTCCGGCCACCTGCGAACTCTCATCCGCTATGGCACTGCCTGAGGATCGAATCAGATGTAAAGACAATTTCATTAGGTCGGGGGGGGGGGGCTTTGCAGGAGAAAGAGAGGAAGCTATCTACAACCTCGCTGGCGAGGGCTTAGGTATGTCGCTGCAGGGCTTGCCTGTCTACAGGTCAGAGAGCCAATCCTAACCCCATCCAGACCCCAAAGTGTCTGCCACATCCGCAACATATCCAAGCGGACCCTCGATGTCATTTCCGGAAAAGTGCAACTCTGGCACGGCCAGGTCCATTTGGGAGCCTGACGTCGCCCTGTGGTCTTGGACGTTCCAGTGTGGTGGCTGGTCTGCCCCTGTAGTTGTCTGTTTGTCATGCCAATAGACGAGGGAACGGCACTTTTCGAAGGGCTCCATGAAGGCCACCCTGAAATCACTCTCCGAAAGACCCGGTCTGCGCTTCATGGTATTCATGAGGTTTCGGAGACCGCTGATAACTCTTGTAACATTGTCGTGCATTTCCCACGACTGGATAAAACCCACCATGGCATGAGGGTCTTGATTCAACATCGTGGCGCGAAATATGATCATGGGATCGACTGGGAGGCTCCTACCAGAATTGTCAGAAAATATAGCGTGAAGGTCATGGAATCGCATTGACAGACTGATACAACTCGATTATACAAAAGATGAAGTCGTTCTTGTGGTTTGGCACGACGGTGCAAAGAAAAGCCATAATACCAGTTACCTGCGAGACGATTGATTTCGCACAGCCATGTCCTTTCGGTCGGCATCTAGTAATAGGATCGTATCAGGGAGAGTATGCGGGTAGATATCAAAGATAAAAGGACTCGTATGCAGAGCATCGCCTGCAAAGGCATGTCGGGCGAGAGCAATAATGAAGAAGTACAACAAGCCAAGTCCGTAGTGTTGTTTGATGAGTTCCTGTTGCTTGGTGTATCTGTGTCGCTGATCTTGTTGCCGCACCACCAAACCATATGCTATTTGGCTGCTTGCACATCTGTTGTCGCATGCTAGGATTACAGTCAACATCCAACCCAAATTTCTATGCATTGTTTGCTGCTCATGACTGTGGTTGTCCATACTTGTGACATGTGGTTGCTCTCGTCTGTCGGCCGAAACTGATGTCAAATAAATTTGTAGTGCGACGGATATCTTCGGGTCTGGAATGGGAATGCTTCTGAGTGACAACGGTTGGAAGGACCAGTTGCGTTATATAGCGGCGAGTAGCATTCCCTTGTTCTCAAAAACATGTGGACACCATGCAAGAATGCGGCACGAAGCATGAGTATTGTGACGATGGAATTTCGCGGACAAGAGTTTTGCGCAAATCGCACAGCCGTTGGTTCCCAGTCCCTTGCATTCGTGTGTGGTTACAATATGGTAGGCCATCCTGGGCACTCTGGGGTGTGAAGTCTGATACCCTGGGCCCCTAGCGCTTATTTCATTAGCGCAAATTTTTCGGGTTGTGTGGCTCGAAAAGGACAGTCGCCTTGACATGCATGTCTCCGAGGAACTCCCTGTTGGATCTCGGCTCTGCCTGTGAGACGAGTTTGAGCTGTCTGAAGGGTATAAGAGTGATCAGATTACTATGTTTCATCTCGGGCCAGAACGAGTAGATGCTGTATTTCTCTTCCTGTATATTGACCTGACCGTTACATAAACTAAATTATGTACGAAAACTAAACGAATAGCAGCTATGACCTTTGGCCACCCTTTGTGACCGCCATGTTCGCCATTGTGCTGAGCTATCTCTGGGCAGGACTTCACATTGTCTTGACGCTTCGCAGACGCAGAAAGCCCCGGACAGGCAGGCCCGGGATACTCTGGCTGATGTTTCCTAATGCCTACCTTTGTTTTGTTCTATGGCAGTGTATGGCGGTAGTTGTTCCTATGACTGTTCTTTCCATTCTTCACTCTCGTTACGACTTTCTGATCTATATAGTCCACCTCGGAATCTATGCAATGGTGGCAGGCGAGGTATGTACATTCAACCGGAGAGGTATCAAAGCTATATCTAACTGAACTAGAGGCTCTTATGGGTTGGTATGTGGAACGATCTACAGCCAAAAAGCAAGATGGCGGGAGCGATGGTTTGTGACGGCGTGTTGCTAGGTCTCCTTGTCGGAAGTGTACCGGTGGTATAATCGAGCCTACTCCCGAGTAAGTTACTGATCCTGTATGCGACTTTCCTTTATCGGATGTGGTCTGCCTGGGAATGCTGGGCGCTTTTGCGAGATTTTAGGGGAGTTATTTTAGTTATATCCGCAGCGTAGTACAGTGTAAAGTGGTTGGTTCCAGCGTTAATGATATTTCTTTTCTATAGAGCAGTCTGGCTTACCTTGCTTATTAGCTTATATAACGATTTCTCTTTAATAAGTTTATTCTTTAATACGTTAAAACTTAAGGCTAACGTTTTAAGTTATCTATTTTACCTTAATCCTTAACGGAATATATATATATATTTATAAGGTATAAGTATTATAAAAATAATAGTAATTAGCTATTATTAAGCCTTATCGATATAGCCCCTTTAGCTTAATAAATAGTTTAGCTAAAAAACTTTTTATAAACTAACTTATAGCTAGCGCCCTATAAGTAATAGCTTTAATAATAACTAATTAAATTAATTAAATTATTTTTATTTATTACTTTTTATTTATATATATATATACCTTTAAGCTTTAAGCTTAATTAAAATTAATTAATAATTAATTAATAATTTTTAATAATAAAGTTAAAAAAATAAACTTTAATTATTATTAATTATAAGCTATTATTTATAAAGCTTTTAACTTATATTAATTAAGTAATAATATTTATATTATGATTAAAATATTTTTAATTTTAATAGCTATAAGCTTATATTTAAAAAATATTAAAATTAGCTATTAGCTATTATTTATAATTATTATTAAGTTTTTTATTAAGAAAACTTTTAATAAAAATATTTATAACCTTTAATATACTTTATTATATTTACTTTTATTATTAATTTTATTTTAATAAGCTTTTTTTAATATATTTATTAAGTAATTATTATCGACTATTTTATTTATTTAAGTTTCCTTATTAAGCTAAAATAATAATAAGTATTTAAGAAAGATAAAGTATAATATATCTTTTAAATTAATATAATAAGTTTTATTATATAAAACTTTTTATAATAACTTATTAATTTTCTATAAGCCTATTTATAGTTAAAAGCTGCTATTTTATATTAATAGCTATAGCGTTAAGCCGCACTTAATTTATTTATACTAGTGCTTTTAATAAGCTATTAGCTTATCGAGGTTAAAGCTATTATAAGCTATAAGCTAGTTTAATACCGTTAAGTATTATATAAAAGTGCTATTATTATATAACTTAAGCTTTTAAATATAAGTTACTCGAAATAAATAATATTAAAAAGCTATTATTACTTTAATTTTATAAGATATATATAAGTTTTAGCTCTGCTTAAATATATATTTATTATAACCTTATTTTATAAAACTATTTAAAAGTAATTATTTAACTTACTGCGCTATTAAAACCGAAATAATTATTAATTAAGCTTAAACTATTATTTATATATATTTAAAACTTAAGTAAAGCTATTATATTTTATTATTTAAATATATAAATCTAATAGCTTTATAGCTATAAAAATAAACTTTAAATATAATAAATAATTCTTTACTTAAATAAAAAGTTTTTTTATTAAAATAAAAAAATATAAAAATAAAAAACCTTTTTTATTTAAATAAATAAATATATTTATTATTACTTTAAAAATATATAAGATTTATTTTAAAGAAATAAAGAAATTTATTATTTATAAAGTAATAATAAATAATAAGCCGAAGAAAAAATAAAAAGTTATAAATTTAATATCCCTCTTAAATATAAGGTTAAAAAACTTATAATTATATTTCTTTTTAAATTAAATTTTATTTAACTATATTATATTTCTATAATTAGGCTTTATCTTTTTAATTTATTTAAATAAAAGGTAAACCTTTTTAAAAAAGCGTATTAAATAATTAATATCTCTATTTCCTTTCGGCTTATTTCTCTTTAGCTTATTATAAATCTTTACTTTATAAGTAATAAACTTCTTTATTTCTTTTAAATAAATCTTATATATCTTTAAGATATTAATAAATATATCGATTTATTAAAATAAAAAAAAGTTTTTATCTTTACGCTTCTTTATTTTAATAAAAGAATCTTTTACTTAAGTAAAGATTTACTTATTATAAATAAAGTTTATTTTTATAGCTATAAAGCTATTAAATCTATATATTTAAATAATAAAATATAATAGCCTTACTTAATTTAAGAGTTTTAAGCGTATATAAATAATAATTTAAGCTTAACTATTATTTTAGTTTTAATAGCACGATAAGCTAAATAATTACTTTCGAGTAGTCTTATAAAAAAGGTTATATCGCTCGGTTTTACTAAATAAGTATATATTTATAGAGCAGAGCTAAAACCTTAATTAAAGCAATAACGGCTTTTTAATATCGCCCATTTTAAGTAACTTATATTTATATATAGCTTAAGTTATATAGCAATAGCACTTTCGTATATTAATAATACTTAACGGCGTTAAATTAAGTTGCTTGCGGCTTATAATAGCTTTAACTTTAATAGGCTAATAGCTTATTAAAAGCACCGGCGTAAATAGGCGCAGCTTAACGCTATAGCTATTAGCATAAAATAGCGGCTTTTAATTATAAATAGGCTTATAAAAGATTAATAACTTATTATAAAAAGTTTTATATAATAAAACCTATTATATTAATTTAAAAGATATATTATACTTTATTCTTTTTAAATACTTATTATTATTTTAGGTTAATAAGGAAACTTAAATAAATAGAATAATTAATAAATTTAATATACTTTTTTAAAAAGGTTTACCTTTTATTTAAATAATTTAAAAAAATAAAGCTTAATTATAGAAATATAATATAATTAAATAAAATTTAATTTAAAAAATATATAATTATAAATCTTTTAACTTTATATTTAAAAAGGTAAATAATTATTATAATTATATATTATAATCTCTTTTTAACTTTTTTTTAGCTTAAGTTAAAAAGATAACGCTTTAATAAAAAATAAGTTTTTTTTAAATTTATTAATTTTTTTATTTTTATTTATATAATAAATATAAATTAAAACTTTTAATAGCTTAAAATTAAAAGAGAAACTTTAATTAATAATAAAACTATATTTCTTTTTTAAATATAAAGTTAAAAGACTTATAATTATATATTTTTTAAATTAAATCTTATTTAATTATATTACGTTTTTATAATTAAGCTTTATTTTTTTAATTTATTTAAATAAAAGATAAACTTTTTTAAAGAAATATATTAAATTTATAATTTTTTATTTTTTTCTTAACTTATTATTAATTTTTAATTTATAAGTAATAAATTTCTTTATTTCTTTAAAATAAATATTTTATATTTTTAAAGTAATAATAAATATATTTATTTATTTAAATAAAAAAGGTTTTTTATTTTTATATTTCTTTACTTTAATAAAAAAACTTTTTACTTAAATAAAAATTTATTTATTATATTTAAAGTTTATTTTTATAGCTATAAAGCTATTAAATCTATATATATAAAATAATAATAAAATATAGTGGCTTTACTTAATTATTTATTTTAATTATAGCTATAAACTCGCTTAATAAGCGCGTGTAAATAGTGGTTTAAGCTTAACTATCGTCTCGGTTTTAGCTAAATAATTACTTTTAAGTGGTTTTATAATATAGCGGAATAAAGTTATAATAGTTACTTAGTTTCGCTAAATAAGTATATATTTAAGTAGAGCTAAAACCTATATATATTTTATAAGATTAAAGTAATAGCGGCTTTTAAATATCGCTTATTTTAAATAACTTATATTTAAAAGCTTAAGTTATATAATAATAGCACTTTTATATACTAGTAAAGCTTAATAGCGTTAAATTAGCTTATAACTTATAATAGTTTTAACTTTAATAGACCGGTTTATATTAAAGCTAATAGCTTATTAAAAACACCGGTGTAAATAAACTAAATATAGCTTAACGTTATAGCTATTAGCGTAAAATAATAGCTTTTAATTATAAATAAGCTTATAAAAGTAAATTAATAAGTTATTATAAAAAGTTTTATATAATAAAACTTATTATATTAATTTAAAAAATATATT